>QEOQ01000359.1:1097-29628 GCA_010279815.1 Brachionus plicatilis
TAATAAATTCTTTTTTGTAAACTACATTTAAATTTGGATTATTAATTAATCGTGTCAAAGCATATTCGGTGTGCAAACTACAAATGCCATTTTTGAAGACCACAAATGAACAAAATTCATTTCTAAGGCATTGAACAAAACAGATAATTTTGCTCAATTTTAAAGGGCTGCTTAGAGGAACTAAACTGAAATTAAAGAAAGGAACATCCATTCCTGTATGCAATATGAATGATCCTGTATTAGTTAATCCCATGTTTTTTTTAATCAACCATAAAATGAAGATAAATAGAAATACTTTTTTCATTTTAAAAAAATAATGTTGAGGATTTTTAATGAGAATTGTTTTCCAGTTGGTAAATAATAATAATCGAATTTTATTTAATTATTTAAAACATTTTTATTTTTCTAAATTTTCTGATCCTAAATAATTTCATTTTTTCGAGCCATTTCTAAACACAAATAAAATATTCATTTTAAAATAATCAAAATTTAAAAAAGCAATGTCTAATGACACCATCAATTTTTAGTAATGAGAAATGTTATTTTTTATTTTCAATTTCTCATTACTGTTTATATGTTTAATTATGCACTAAATTTAGCTTTTTTTCAATTGTCTATTATTCAATGATTTTTTGATAATGGACCAATTCATGTAAAAAAAATACTCATATTTATAAGAATCAGTAAAATTAGATAATAAATAAAATGTAATGATGTGTTTGCGAAATTTTTATTTTTTTATTTTAATAACGCCTTAAAGGCGACGCCTTAAAGGCGACAAAAAAAAAGTTAAAAAAATAAAATTTTTCCTAAAAAATTGAATGAAATATTAACAAAATGAAAATTATTGTACATTTTTATATTTTTACATTTTTACATTTTTGAGAGAAAAAAAAAATCTCAAAATCAAAAAATCTAAAAAAATTTTCATTCAAGAAAAGTAATAATAAATTCGCAATTACTTAAAAAGGAGTTTTATAAAAATTTAAATGTAAAAACTAAGGATAAATTTTTGAAAATCCTTTTTAATTAAATGCGAATTTATTATTACTTTTTTTGAATGAAAATTTTTTTAAGTTTTTTTATTTGAGATTTTTATTTTTTCTCTCAAAAATGCATAGGTCTGGTCCATACTTAACTTTCTCGGTTTCGGTACAATAACGAAATTTCAAAAGGTACAAGTCATACCGAAATTTTTTCGTTGTTTACCGAACAACGAACCCCTTTTACTAAGCTTTTTAAAATTTAAAATTAACTTTGAATTAAAAAATATGTTTAAATTAAAGATTTTCAATGCTTTGATCGATAATTTATAATTAAAATTGAAGCGACTGATGCATCCTTTGTACTACCAATATACCGATTCCGCAAAACTCTGCAATAAATCCGCAAAATTTAGAAAATTGTGAATTTGGGATATTAAAAAAATTCAACTCGACTTGAAGTGGTGGTACAGAGGATGTATCAGTTGTTACAATTTATAAAACATGTTTGGTCGGGTAGAATCAGAGCTCTGGCGTTTTTTTATTTATACAGTGTTGTACTTTAAACCGCAGAATGGGCAATATTACATCATTTTACGTAACTTTACGTAAATAAATGTAAGATTACATAAAATTAAATAAAATTTAGAATGTAATTTAATGTAAGCTTTCGTAAAATAATGAAATATTACGTAAAATTACGTCATTTTAAGTAAAAGGTAATTTTTTGTAAATTTTGTTCTTAATGAATAATATTTTATATTTATTAATAAAATATTATTAATTATTTTATATTATAAAAAATTTAATATTATTTTGAGCTGCTTATATTTTCTTTAATATTAAAATAATTTTAAAACTTAAATTCAGATTTTTATTTTAGGTCTGAGCTTGAATCTTGTGTTAGAGAAAACATGCATACCTATAAATGTGATCATTGATTTAGACATTTTTAAATTTTTAATAATCTATAATTAAAATTAATAGAAATATTTTAAGCCTGACGGCCTGACGCAATAGTATCAATGATTGTCCTTACAGGCGATGTTCTAGACCATACTGATCGGAAAGATTTGATAAGAGAGTATTTTAGTTAATAAATTAATCAAATATCTAATAATTTAGAATAAAATAAGTACTTGTTATATTCTCATTTACCATATAAAAATGAATTTTGAGAAATTAAATTCAATCGAACCAAGGTCAGTTGATGACGATGTTTAAGAAAATAAAATTATTCTACGATTTAAATCAAAAATAACAAAAATTGATAGAATTCAAAATTATTTACTAAATATGAAAAAAATTTAGCACATTTTAAATGTCATGTAAATTTTGAAATTGATAAATTTCATTTATATCTACTATTCTTAATTCTTATTTTTATTATTTTAATTTTAAATTTTCAAATTTTCAAATCTTCAAACCAAAAAGTTACTATAAATCAAATATTTTTTTTACTTAGTTGATTAATCAAATTTTTGGAAAAAAATTTTTAGAGCAAAATAGTAAAAATGGGAGAAGCCAATTAAGACTTTGTTGAAACAATGTTTTTTTTACTTGATTCAGGTGAATGTATTTGAGTTTAATTTTTCATTTTCAAATTTAAATTTAAGATGATGATTTAAACCGCAGACTTTCATAGGACAGAGATTATATTTTATTGAAGAAAATGAGCAAAAAATATTCAAAATTAGCGGTAAAAAATAATAAAATATCTATTTACATAAAATTTAATTTTTCTAAAGGACATGAATTCAAATTTAATATTAGGAGTTTAAATAATTTAGAAAATAAAATATCAATGTACTGTTGAATAGGAAAAATGAACATAATTTTCCAGAATGAAAATGGTAATTTTTTATTATTTAACTAATTTAAAGTGTAAAATAATTAAAATAATAGACATAACTCACAATAATAACTAAAAGGGAGAAAATGCTTTTTTAAATTTTAATGTTTTAAAATAGTAAATATATTTCCCGTAATGAGGCTTATACATTCGCTTGAAACAGACTTAACTATTTTTTCTTTTGTACTGAGCTATTTATTTTTAATGAGTAGAAAACTCTGGGAATGTTTCAGCTATTAAACAAATTTTTAAACAAAAAATTAAAAAATTTTTTTAAATTTTATTTCACTTTTGATTATTTTAATTAAAGAAGCAACAATCATTTTTTCGTGTATTTTTAGTCCATATTTAAAAAAAAATTGCGTTCATTTTGAACGATTCATTTTTTTTTAAAAAAAGATAAAATCTACCATAAAATAAAATTATTTATATTAAAAATCTGTTCAGAAGATATGAGATTTTAAAATTTTTTATAATGAATGAATCGTTTGGTGCTTTTAATGTTTACAAATTCTACAATTTGATAACTAAAATAAGTTCTTAACAAATTTTATTATAGACTGTTGTAAAGTATCGAATTGGCTTTCAAAAAAAGAGAACAAAAGCCTGATGAAACTTCTCTTCTAGACGAATTAATTGAGGAGTCTTTTTCAGTTAATATAAAAACCAATGTAAAATTAGGCATTAACTCTTGTCAATTTTTTAAAAAAACAGATATTAAAAATCATTAAATTATACGAGGAAAACGATTCTAATTATTATGGACCATATACTGTTGTATGCCAATCCAGCGGAAATGGTAAAAGGAGAGCTGGTCTAAGCTTAATAGATGAGAGGTTTTTTGTTGTTCATTGTTGTCTTTGCGAAAAAGAATCAAATGGCTATCCAAAACGAAGCTGTTTAGCAGGACATATACTTGAAGATATCAACATTTTAGCTTTTTACGATTGCTATTTTGAATTATTTATTGATTATCTAAACAATAATCAAATAAACAGTTAGTATTTTTTCAATAGATTCGATCAGGAAGATAATAAATCAGGGAGCAATAATTTAGTTAAGGATTTAATCAATTCTAAACTAAAAAAACATTCAAATAAAAATAAAATCTAAAATTATAATGGTACTTCTTCTTTAATTTTTGTTTTTGACAAGGCTTCATCACTGTTGAGAATTCAATCAAAAAATAAAGAGACCAACAATTTTCATATAATGCGTAAATTAATCTTCAAGTGGTAAAAAATTTATTTGCTATTTTTTTGGATACTTTTTCCAGTTTGAGCTAGTTCATGCCACCAACTACACTTGATGTTTCAGCGAGGATCGCACGCCAACAAATGGAAGCATTTGAACTAATTAATTTACTTCCAAATTAGGATATATAACGGGTGTTCAAAAAAGGTCCGCCCGATTTTTGAATTAAAAAAAAATAGGGTTCTATTTTTTCAAATTTTCTAACATTTTACACACTTGTTCAAAATTTTATCCTGTTTACGAATATGAAAGTCTTTTTTTTCAAAAAATGAGACATCTACCTGATTGGTCAGCGTTCTTGACCACTACTAATGACCAAAATAATCCTCCAAATTTTTTTTTTCAAATATACATGTTTTATATATTTTCTGAATCCATATTTAATGATGATTAAAATGAGCTATTGGTCGTTTTAATGTGATAAACGGTTAAAAAAATATAAATAAAAATCTAATAAATACTAGGATTATCCAAAAATATGAAAAAAATGAATTTTTTTGATTTATTAAGCTTTGCTTTTGAACAGAATCATTTGGTTGTCTGATAATTTACATTTATATAAAAATTTCAATCATCTATCTAAATAATACCCGAATATGAAAAAAAGTGTTCACCTTGAGTCTAAATCTATTGTCTATTTAAAACATACACTTTTGTCTATATGAAAGGATTAAGTGTAAAATTTTTTCTTAGTTTTTTTTTGAAGTACCAGCTTTCTATAAATCATTTTGAAGCAGGGAGAAAATGCTTTAATTTAATATGCAATACTTGATAGCTGCACTCTTTATTTTTCAAAAAATTCAAAAAAGAAACAATTCATTTTTAAATGATTTTTATTTATAAAGATTATTTATGACAATAGTTTCCTTTAACTTTTTCGACCATAGCTACTCGTCTACTAAAAGAATCTAGAGAATTTTTTATTTCACATACAGGAACATTCTTAATAGCTCTTAATATTTCTTTTTTGAATGTTTCTAAATCACTAAACTTACTACAGCGAATTCGAGTAACAACAGCGTTCCAAAAATAGAAATCGCACGGATTAAGATCCGGAGAATTAGGAGGCCAGTTGTTTTTTGAAAGGAATTTGAATAAGTTGTTTTCACACCATTGTTGGCTTATTCGTGCTGTGTGCGGAGTCGCTCCGTCTTGTTGATAAACCCATTTTGTTGTGCCAAACAATCGATTCCCATTCCTTTTGGCAAAAGGTAAAATTCTGTTTTTGTAATAAACAGAATTTATTTTTTGGCCTAAATAAATTTGAATTTTAGAAATTAAAATTATTTAAAAACATAATTTTCTCTTCATAAACCTTTTTCAACGAAATATGGTTCTGTTGCTCCATTTTCTGTTAGTCCGATCCAGACCATAACCGACAATGGATTCTTCATAACTCCATAAAGACCTTTTAAAAGGTAGTTTGATTTTTTATTTTAAACAATCTAAGTTTTCAATTCATTACCTCCTTTTTTGTCCGCCTCTTCACGTGAATAAGCATAAACCCTATGGTTCTGCTTATTTAGACCACCGTCTACTGTAAAAATTTTCTCGTCTGAAAACATAAAGGGGTGATTTTTAAATTCGATTTTTTTATTTTTTCGCCACCATTGTGCAAATCTATACCTCTTTTTAATGTGATCAGGTTTTAAAAGAGAGATTTTTCTCTTCTTGTAGGCCTTATTATCATAAATTTTGTAAAAAATAAGATAAATTAAGAGACAATTAAATTAAGCTAACCTTCAAATTTAAATCTTTACGAATATTTACCACAGAACCGAGAGATAAGTCGAGCTTCTTGAATTATTTTAAGCCTGACGGCCTGACGCAATAGTATCAATGATTGTCCTTACAGGCGATGTTCTAGACCATACTGATCGGAAAGATTTGACATATTTACAAAAAAATCATCACTAAAGTTAAATACTTGATTCAGTAAATCACCAGAAATATATTTTTGCAAGAATATTTAATATCTTAAGAACTTACAATAGTGACAAAATATAAAAATTTGAAAGTTTTAAAGTGGGAGAATGTCACTCTTCTCGATAAAGTCTATTAATAAAAGATTTTTAATTTTTAAATTTGGATTTAAAATCAATTATTTAAAAGCAGAACAAATTGAAAAAATATAATTTTGCTTTATAATTAATGAAACAAATTAAGAAAGGCCCTCAGAATAAAGTGAAAATAAACCTCAGTTCATAAGAAAAAGTATTTTTCAAAAATGTTAAAAGGATTTTTGTTTATTTTCCTTTTATTATTGCAATTTTCACTTTTGTACACTGCATTTATTTTTTTATTTATTTGTTTATCTGTACCGAGCAAATGTTTGTTTGTTAAATTATAAAAAAGGAGAAAATTTAAAAAAAAAACCATATTTTTAAATAATCAATTTTTACATTATTATTTGTCATCATTAATTGGATATAAAGAAATTCTCATCATTAAATTAAAAAAAAAAAAAGCTGTTTGAAAAATGAAAAAAGTATGTACTTTAATCTTCCTTTTTTTGTTCAGTAAGAATAGCCTGCAATCAAATAACGCTGGATCATTCAAGCTGCATACTGGAAAGGATGTTCCATTCTTTAATTTCAGTTTAGTTCCTCAAAGCAGTCCTTTAAAATTGAGCAAAATTTTCTGTTTTGTTCAATGCCTTAGAAATGAATTTTGTTCATTTGTGGTCTTCAAAAATGGCATCTGTAGTTTGCACACCGAATATGCTTTGACACGATTAATTAATAATCCAAATTTAAGTGTAGTTTACAAAAAAGAATTTATTATCAAGTAAATTAATAACTTTTTATTTTGATCAATTTTTTGATTAATATAAACAAGCCATTGTTCTAATACTCCTTGCATGAATGGCGCAGCTTGTGTGAACAAATTGGATGAATATGTTTGTCTTTGTGATCTTGGATATTTTGGAAAAAAGTATTTTTTTTAAATAAGAGTTTTGAACCTAGAAAGAAAATTATTTTAAGCTGTGACAAGAGTATAAATAATTATTACTGTGAAACAGATTACTACAGATTGAATGAAACTGATGTTTGTAAACCATGTATGAGAGGTTTTACAACTTTTAATAACTATCCATTCAATTGTTATAAAAAAGAATATACCCAGAGAGATTATGAATCCGCAAACTCTTACTGCCAAGGTTTGAATTCATTCTTATGGACACCAAAGACACGAACAGAACGTAATGTTTTTGCTGGTAATCGAGCCTGGGTCAATTCCAAAATTACTTATGTTGGTGAGCCTTTTGTTTGGCCAGATGGATTAAGAGTTTATGGAATGGGTGACGGCGAACCCAATAATGGAGGTGGCAACAATAATTTATTGTATGAAAACGCTCTAAAATATCATGAAAATTATTTCCACTCTGTTCATTCAACTGTCACATTGACAACAATTTGTCAACAATTAAACTAAGAAAAAAATTAATAATTTAAATAAATATTATCAAAAAGAACTTGACTCAAAAAAATTGATTTTTTTTAATATAATAAATTTCAATAATAATCGATTAATTTTTTGTGTTTAAATTTCAAAAACTATCCAGTGTTGAAATAACACTGAAAAAGTGCGATGTTTCAAAATTTTTTTGCAATTTAAAAAAAAATATATTTTTAACACAAAAACTGGGTATGGCACCAAGTTTTTCAACTAATGAATATAAACTTTAAAATCTAACTGAATTATTTATATTTTTTTTTAATTTTTTTTTTCATAAGTTTTTATTTAAACCGGTTTACTATAGTTAAAATAATATGAAAAATTCAATTAATTAAAGTTTTTCCAAAATTATATTTATGAAGGTGTTCAAAAGGCTGTTGAGAATGCATCGACTCAAGCATCTGATTTTGATTACAGAAGTCGATTAAGTATCGTATTAAAATATTTTACGTTCGAAAGCCTTTTATATTTAATAAGTATTCTTGTTGATAGTCTGGACGAATGGAAAACAATACATATTAAAAGTTCGAGAGAAATTTTCTATAAATTAAGTCTGGTGAATATTCAGAATTGCCATTAATTAAAAGAAAACTTTCAGAATTTATTTCAAGGCTACTTTGTGTAACAACTTTTGTTTGACATTGTTGCATATTTTACAGGAGCAAATTTTTTTCATTCATCGAAAAATTTCAATTAAGAACTTTTTTCTTGAACTTTTGAACAAAACTTCACAATGCTATCGTCACAATAATTGAGGGCAATTTATGTATACTTTTGAGAGATGGTAGAGGTTCGTACAAAAGAATGCCATTCTATGAAATGTATCCTGATTTCCTCAATGAAGCCAAATGATTTGCTCTTACTCAAGCAAACCAAAAAGAATGCAATTTTGATGTTAGATTCTAAAAAAATCATTATTTCCTTTTTTTTAGTAAATTTAACTAATAATAAATTTAAATCGTTTTGATATTTTATTTTTTGTCTAAAACATGAGAAAATTTATTTCAACATAATGTTGCACTTTTTGCAGCAATTTTTTAAGAATAATAAAAATATTAATAATATAAGTTACAACAAGCTAGCAAGCTAGACTTGCGAAGATAGGAAACAGTAGGATCCGATCTATGGTAATTGTGGCATGTAATAATAACAATAACAATTAAAAAAAAAAAAAAATTCATATACTCCTTCATACTTCATATACTACATATACTACATCACCATTGCATTTTGAATATTAGATTAATCTATTTTTTTTTTCTTTTCTTCTTTTTCTTTTTTTTTTCTACTCGTTAGATTTTTTGACCGATCCAATCAAGCAAATTAACCAATTTAATCAAGCTTCATACAGATCTCAATCAAGGTAACTCAAATTCTTTTTTTTTTATTCCGATCTGGTGGTATGACCCATTTCAGTTCTAGTTGCTAGGCCTTTCCACAACTGTGTTTAGAGCATAGTCATTTCCAGCTCTGCCTTCATCACAACAGAAGATTATTCTTCGTTAGGTCACCATTCCCTTGTATCGATTCTACTGAGCCTCATGACTTCATCCATGGTAGGTTTCTCCTTGCGTCTGTTCTTGAATTGGTTGACGGAAATGGATTGAACGATCTCTTGGGGTAGGCCGTTCCATGGCATAGTCACTCTAAAAGTGAAAAAGTGCTCTCTGGGTTGGCTGTTGGCTGGAAGTGATCGGACAAAGCTGTGCTGGTTGGAGCTTCTTCTTATTCTCCCGTTGACTTTGACAGACAGGGATATGTGCCAGTTTACAATGTTGGTGCCTGTGTAACATTTATTGAATTATATAACATCACCTCTTGTCCTCCTGTCCTCCAGGGAGGTCAGATTTAGTTTCACCAGTCTCTCACTGAAGTCAAGGTTTTTAAACTGTTTGGAAACTTACCAATTTGGCAGCTCTCCTTTGGACATTCTCTATGGAGGTGATGTCTCTACTTAGATGTTGTGACCAGGCCACAGCGGCGTATTCTTGATGTGGGCAGACAAAGGTGGTGTAGAGGGTTCTGAAGATGGCCGGATGGTCTGAAGATGGAATATTTTATAAACTTTAATTTTAATTCATTAAAAAGGAAGTATTTTTGTTCAATTTGTATTTGAATTTCACAAGACCAAAATTCGCCACTCCATAAACTTCTGATCCATCTGCCCAACAAAAAGTTCACCAACTTAAGTTATTTTGGAATGGACTCATGCTCGACAGCTTACAAAAACATTGCGCTAGTTTACTGTCTTTTGTGTCGTTAAAAATGAATTCAAACTCTGACAGAACAATGCCTGAACTTACAAGACTAAAGAAAATTTTTTTCTATTTACTTATTATTTTTAAATAAAGAACTAAACACCAAAAGCAGCAATCTTCTTTTTCCCCATTAGCGCGCATTAATTCGAAGAAATTGTAACAGGTTCATGAAAAACTATTTGTTGAAAAAAAATTTTTCTTTTATTTTTAATTTGAATGAGCAATTGCTGGATTCAAACATAATTCCCTTCTTCGATATTGCAGCCTCTTTAACCGATACCAATCTTTTAGAAAGTAACAAACGTCATTTGGCTCATTAAAATTTCTATAATTAATAAAACACTCTTAAACTTTCACTTAAAATAACTATCTACTTATAATATATGATGTTAAGATGTATTTTAAACATCGAGTCCACATTAAAATAAAGTTTTGTTAAATTCGGCATTAAAGCTTTCGAGTATTTTGAAAAATATTTTTTTTTTCAATTTTACATTTGATAAAGTGCTCTTATACTTAGATTAAAAAGAAAATTTTCTAATAAATATTTTTATTTAAATTTGAAATTTTTTGGTTAATAAAAAATATAATTTAGATAAAATTTTATATATACAAATAACATATTAATAATATTTACGCTTTAAATGTTGATAAAAATATTTCAATTTATTTTTGTAAAAAATTGCATATTGCGTCATATATTTGATTATTATCACTATCTTCATCTGTTTTAAAAAGCTTTGCATTAGCTTGGGAAATAGCAACAAGTTTAGAAGCTAGTGCCGGATTTAAATTCGGAAATATTTCATTAGAAATGCCATGAGGGTAAATAACAGCTTGATAACCAGTTAACTAACTCGGATATTTTGGCAAAATAGAAGATATAAAAGGCTTTTTGTTTTTTGGCTCACCAAGCTGCATATAGAGTAACAAAAAACCATTTTGACAACAAAAATCCTTGCTCATATAATTAAATGGGTAATCATCATAACTTATATATCTCATCTTATTAGGATGATGATATAATTTAACTTGAATCATCAAAGCTGAGATCGAATTAAAATCATTTTGATTAATACAAACAGGAATAACAAAATCAATAGATTTTTCATTTTGTTTACACTGATAAGCGGCACATCTCTTCAAAGCTGGCTCGAGCATTGTTTCCGACATAAAAATTTTTGGTCTTACAAAATGATTGAAATTTATCAGTCCATTTAGAAAAACTGAATTATTTTTTTATTTGCTCTCTGATTATTTGAATCCAACACATCTTCTTTTTACTTGAACATTTTCAATCATTATTAACATTTCCACAGTTGTTTTCACATTGTCTGTAAAACGATTGCAAAAAAACTCCAAGTGTGGTAGTATATAGATATTTTTTTAAGGGCTCTTTGAGTTTTCTTTTGTCAACTGCCATATCTCTAGCTATTAAAAGAATCAACTTGGCAATTGTTTCTCCTTTTTCGACTTTGAAATCAGAAATGATTCCAAGCATTCAAGTAAACAATCTACAACTTTTACGTATCCTATTCTATTCATTAGATAAGCAGATACCTCAGCCAGAACTGGCTCTGATGGATAACTTATTTCAAACAAATCTTTTTGTTGTTGACGTAAAAAGAAACATTCATATTTCTTGCAACCATATTTTGACAACTTGATAAAGATTTTGGCTTGATTACGCCAAATCTTGTGCTCAATATTGCTAAAATGTCTTCCAAATCTACTGATTCTATCTTTTTACAGCATATTAATTTTTTCCATGCAAAAAATTAAATTTACTGGTATTAATTAAATTGTATTTTCCGTTTGAGTTATTTTTTGCTTCTAATCACGAACCCCATAAAGCACTGCCGTAAATGCACGAATTTTCAAATTTTACAGTATCATGAATTGTTTTAATTCTTGTTTCATCCAATTAAATCAGTTGCTAGGCCTTTCCACAAAAACACCAAAAAAATTCAAGTTTAAATAAAAATATTTATTAGAAAATTTTCTTTTTAATCTAAGTATAAGAGCACTTTATCAAATGTAAAATTGAAAAAAAAAATATTTTTCAAAATACTCGAAAGCTTTAATGCCGAATTTAACAAAACTTTATTTTAATGTGGACTCGATGTTTAAAATACATCTTAACATCATATATTATAAGTAGATAGTTATTTTAAGTGAAAGTTTAAGAGTGTTTTATTAATTATAGAAATTTTAATGAGCCAAATGACGTTTGTTACTTTCTAAAAGATTGGTATCGGTTAAAGAGGCTGCAATATCGAAGAAGGGAATTATGTTTGAATCCAGCAATTGCTCATTCAAATTAAAAATAAAAGAAAAATTTTTTTTCAACAAATAGTTTTTCATGAACCTGTTACAATTTCTTCGAATTAATGCGCGCTAATGGGGAAAAAGAAGATTGCTGCTTTTGGTGTTTAGTTCTTTATTTAAAAATAATAAGTAAATAGAAAAAAATTTTCTTTAGTCTTGTAAGTTCAGGCATTGTTCTGTCAGAGTTTGAATTCATTTTTAACGACACAAAAGACAGTAAACTAGCGCAATGTTTTTGTAAGCTGTCGAGCATGAGTCCATTCCAAAATAACTTAAGTTGGTGAACTTTTTGTTGGGCAGATGGATCAGAAGTTTATGGAGTGGCGAATTTTGGTCTTGTGAAATTCAAATACAAATTGAACAAAAATACTTCCTTTTTAATGAATTAAAATTAAAGTTTATAAAATATTCCATCTTCAGACCATCCGGCCATCTTCAGAACCCTCTACACCACCTTTGTCTGCCCACATCAAGAATACGCCGCTGTGGCCTGGTCACAACATCTAAGTAGAGACATCACCTCCATAGAGAATGTCCAAAGGAGAGCTGCCAAATTGGTAAGTTTCCAAACAGTTTAAAAACCTTGACTTCAGTGAGAGACTGGTGAAACTAAATCTGACCTCCCTGGAGGACAGGAGGACAAGAGGTGATGTTATATAATTCAATAAATGTTACACAGGCACCAACATTGTAAACTGGCACATATCCCTGTCTGTCAAAGTCAACGGGAGAATAAGAAGAAGCTCCAACCAGCACAGCTTTGTCCGATCACTTCCAGCCAACAGCCAACCCAGAGAGCACTTTTTCACTTTTAGAGTGACTATGCCATGGAACGGCCTACCCCAAGAGATCGTTCAATCCATTTCCGTCAACCAATTCAAGAACAGACGCAAGGAGAAACCTACCATGGATGAAGTCATGAGGCTCAGTAGAATCGATACAAGGGAATGGTGACCTAACGAAGAATAATCTTCTGTTGTGATGAAGGCAGAGCTGGAAATGACTATGCTCTAAACACAGTTGTGGAAAGGCCTAGCAACTAGAACTGAAATGGGTCATACCACCAGATCGGAATAAAAAAAAAAGAATTTGAGTTACCTTGATTGAGATCTGTATGAAGCTTGATTAAATTGGTTAATTTGCTTGATTGGATCGGTCAAAAAATCTAACGAGTAGAAAAAAAAAAGAAAAAGAAGAAAAGAAAAAAAAAATAGATTAATCTAATATTCAAAATGCAATGGTGATGTAGTATATGTAGTATATGAAGTATGAAGGAGTATATGAATTTTTTTTTTTTTTTAATTGTTATTGTTATTATTACATGCCACAATTACCATAGATCGGATCCTACTGTTTCCTATCTTCGCAAGTCTAGCTTGCTAGCTTGTTGTAACTTATATTATTAATATTTTTATTATTCTTAAAAAATTGCTGCAAAAAGTGCAACATTATGTTGAAATAAATTTTCTCATGTTTTAGACAAAAAATAAAATATCAAAACGATTTAAATTTATTATTAGTTAAATTTACTAAAAAAAAGGAAATAATGATTTTTTTAGAATCTAACATCAAAATTGCATTCTTTTTGGTTTGCTTGAGTAAGAGCAAATCATTTGGCTTCATTGAGGAAATCAGGATACATTTCATAGAATGGCATTCTTTTGTACGAACCTCTACCATCTCTCAAAAGTATACATAAATTGCCCTCAATTATTGTGACGATAGCATTGTGAAGTTTTGTTCAAAAGTTCAAGAAAAAAGTTCTTAATTGAAATTTTTCGATGAATGAAAAAAATTTGCTCCTGTAAAATATGCAACAATGTCAAACAAAAGTTGTTACACAAAGTAGCCTTGAAATAAATTCTGAAAGTTTTCTTTTAATTAATGGCAATTCTGAATATTCACCAGACTTAATTTATAGAAAATTTCTCTCGAACTTTTAATATGTATTGTTTTCCATTCGTCCAGACTATCAACAAGAATACTTATTAAATATAAAAGGCTTTCGAACGTAAAATATTTTAATACGATACTTAATCGACTTCTGTAATCAAAATCAGATGCTTGAGTCGATGCATTCTCAACAGCCTTTTGAACACCTTCATAAATATAATTTTGGAAAAACTTTAATTAATTGAATTTTTCATATTATTTTAACTATAGTAAACCGGTTTAAATAAAAACTTATGAAAAAAAAAATTAAAAAAAAATATAAATAATTCAGTTAGATTTTAAAGTTTATATTCATTAGTTGAAAAACTTGGTGCCATACCCAGTTTTTGTGTTAAAAATATATTTTTTTTTAAATTGCAAAAAAATTTTGAAACATCGCACTTTTTCAGTGTTATTTCAACACTGGATAGTTTTTGAAATTTAAACACAAAAAATTAATCGATTATTATTGAAATTTATTATATTAAAAAAAATCAATTTTTTTGAGTCAAGTTCTTTTTGATAATATTTATTTAAATTATTAATTTTTTTCTTAGTTTAATTGTTGACAAATTGTTGTCAATGTGACAGTTGAATGAACAGAGTGGAAATAATTTTCATGATATTTTAGAGCGTTTTCATACAATAAATTATTGTTGCCACCTCCATTATTGGGTTCGCCGTCACCCATTCCATAAACTCTTAATCCATCTGGCCAAACAAAAGGCTCACCAACATAAGTAATTTTGGAATTGACCCAGGCTCGATTACCAGCAAAAACATTACGTTCTGTTCGTGTCTTTGGTGTCCATAAGAATGAATTCAAACCTTGGCAGTAAGAGTTTGCGGATTCATAATCTCTCTGGGTATATTCTTTTTTATAACAATTGAATGGATAGTTATTAAAAGTTGTAAAACCACTCATACATGGTTTACAAACATCAGTTTCATTCAATCTGTAGTAATCTGTTTCACAGTAATAATTATTTATACTCTTGTCACAGCTTAAAATAATTTTCTTTCTAGGTTCAAAACTCTTATTTAAAAAAAATACTTTTTTCCAAAATATCCAAGATCACAAAGACAAACATATTCATCCAATTTGTTCACACAAGCTGCGCCATTCATGCAAGGAGTATTAGAACAATGGCTTGTTTATATTAATCAAAAAATTGATCAAAATAAAAAGTTATTAATTTACTTGATAATAAATTCTTTTTTGTAAACTACACTTAAATTTGGATTATTAATTAATCGTGTCAAAGCATATTCGGTGTGCAAACTACAGATGCCATTTTTGAAGACCACAAATGAACAAAATTCATTTCTAAGGCATTGAACAAAACAGAAAATTTTGCTCAATTTTAAAGGACTGCTTTGAGGAACTAAACTGAAATTAAAGAATGGAACATCCTTTCCAGTATGCAGCTTGAATGATCCAGCGTTATTTGATTGCAGGCTATTCTTACTGAACAAAAAAAGGAAGATTAAAGTACATACTTTTTTCATTTTTCAAACAGCTTTTTTTTTTTTTAATTTAATGATGAGAATTTCTTTATATCCAATTAATGATGACAAATAATAATGTAAAAATTGATTATTTAAAAATATGGTTTTTTTTTTAAATTTTCTCCTTTTTTATAATTTAACAAACAAACATTTGCTCGGTACAGATAAACAAATAAATAAAAAAATAAATGCAGTGTACAAAAGTGAAAATTGCAATAATAAAAGGAAAATAAACAAAAATCCTTTTAACATTTTTGAAAAATACTTTTTCTTATGAACTGAGGTTTATTTTCACTTTATTCTGAGGGCCTTTCTTAATTTGTTTCATTAATTATAAAGCAAAATTATATTTTTTCAATTTGTTCTGCTTTTAAATAATTGATTTTAAATCCAAATTTAAAAATTAAAAATCTTTTATTAATAGACTTTATCGAGAAGAGTGACATTCTCCCACTTTAAAACTTTCAAATTTTTATATTTTGTCACTATTGTAAGTTCTTAAGATATTAAATATTCTTGCAAAAATATATTTCTGGTGATTTACTGAATCAAGTATTTAACTTTAGTGATGATTTTTTTGTAAATATGTATTATGCCCCGACTTATCCAAATTATTTTGATCAGTTAAAGAAATTTTGTCTAGATTTTAAGAACAACTTAAATATCCTAAGAAAGATGAAATAAATGATATTATTTCGCTTTTATATTTTGATATCATTTCCTTAAATGAAACAAAGCTAGATAATTCATTTCCACATTCTTTACTTGATTTTCCTAATTATACTGTGAAAAGCAGGAATAGGTCAAGAAATTGGGTGGTATTGTTGTCCTCGTTAAGAAGTGTCTGAAAATTACTAAATGTCTTTATCATACTGATTTTGAAGGCATATCTTTTGAAATTAGTTCTGCTTAACAGAATGTAAATTTTCTCTTTTGTTACAAACCACCATCTTTGAATGATAATGACTTTATTAATTACTTAGAGCAATTTTTACTTAAAAATAATTTGAATAATTGAATTGCAATTATTCGGTATATAAATTTTTATATAAAAAAATACTTTTTCCAAAATATCCAAGATCACAGAGAAAATAATGCAAAATACATGCTGAATATTGGATGAGGCTCTACAAAAATTCAAAATATTCTGCATTTTGCAGCAAAATGTACGTCATTTAAAAGTATTTAATTTGACTGCGCAATTTAAATGCAGTATTTTTGTAGACCAATATTCAGCATGTATTTTGCATTATTTAGCATTTTGCAGAGATATTTAATCAAGTACCATTCAAAAGTTATAAACAAAATATTATTTGATCCTAAACTTCAAGATGCCTTTGCGAAGTTATTTAATTTATAATCAAAAAGATTTTTTTTATTTCTTGGACCCTAATTAACTTAAAGATAAAATAATAATAAAAATCTTTTATATTTTTTATTTTAACACAGCCGAAACAATACATAATTTTGAATTTAATTCAAGTCGAATTTTTTTTTAATACCAAGATCGTCGGAATTGATAGATTATTTTTTTAGTAATTGTGAACTAATTTGCAAAACATATTGTGAATTTTGGTACAAAAAACAAAAACAAAATATTAAAAAATGCAAAAGCTTATGGTAACCTAGTCTAACCGGGTGACCATATTTTTTTTTATTGCTTATTTCTCACCCATTTTGTTCAAAAACTTCAAAAATAGACACCCAATTTTCCCGATTTTTTTGAGTAACCCCTTTAGCTCCGCGGTTAATTATGTGAGGTCCAAAAGGGTTAAAGCGGTTAACCCGATTACACCAAAAATTGTATACAATTAGCCCGAAATTTAACCCCAAAAAAAGAATTTTAACCCTTTTAACCCATTTGACATTTAGGAAGAAAATTTTTTGAATTTTTTAATAAAATTATTTAATTCATTTAATTTAATTTATTCGAAACAGAACAAAGGTGAGTTTTAACTAATTCAAAAAAAAGTAAAAGTTAATCTTTACAATCATCACATAAGAATTCTTTTTTTTTGTTTTTTTTTAATTCTTTTGACAAACAACTAAAACAAACCCAATTTGAGCAATTTTCACAAAATAACCATTTTGGCGTGTTTTCTTTCTCTTCAGCCATCTTTGTTTCACATGAGCTACACAATATTTCGGATTCTGATAAGTTATCATTTTAATCTGGTGTTAATTTGCTTTCAACGAGCTTTCGTGGTCGTCCTCTTCCTCTTCCAGTTCCTTTTTTAGCTATTTTGGCCTCTTCTTGTTCTTATTTTGCTTATTACTATTTACATCACTGATTGTGTATTTTAGATTTTGTACAGTATAATTTTTTTTTAGATTGAATTTCTTTTTTCTGGGACATATTTAGCTTATTTTTAAACAATTTGCTTTTTTTATGTTTGAAATAAAAACTCGGCTTTAAAAAAAATTTTTTTGAGAGTGAGATAGAGAAAATAATTTTACAATATTTTTTAATTATAAAAAATAGTGTCACTGCATTTTCAAGTCTTATTCGGTTAAATGGGTTAAATAGAATCTTATTTGGACTAATTGGGTGATTTTTTTTGACTAATAGGGTTAAATCTATTTAACCTTTTAAGCCCTAAAAAAAACCCCATTAGATGAAGCCCTAAGGACATTTCCTAAAATTCTAAAAAAATTCTCTTAGATACTTTAGCATGTGCTGAATCTAACAAGCGAAATAGGTTAGAGCTTAAGTATTACCTAGGGCCTTAAAGCACCCTTCTCCCGAATCACTAATTCGATAATCACTAAATACATGTTTTGTAAATTGCAGCAACTGATACATCCCTTTTTACCACCAATATTCTGATTCTGAAAAATTCTGCAAAATTGAAAACATTGTGAATTGAAGTATAAAAAATAAAATACATAAATATATTTAAAAAACGCCACAGCTCTAATTCGACCCGACCAAAACATGTTTAATAAATTGTAACAACTGATATATCCTCTATACCACCACTTAAAGTCTAGTTGAATTTTTTTAATATCCCAAATTCACAATTTTCTAAATTTTGCGGATTTATTGCAGAGTTTTGCGGAATCGGTTTATTAGTAATAGTATTGCACAAAAGTTTAGACACACAAGTTATTTTTCATACGTTTATTTCGTAAGACACAATACTACTAAATTTTGTTAAATGGATTTGTAAATGTATTTATTCAAAAATTATCGAATAAGCGTTAAATTCATTTATGAAACATCGTTATAAAACTTTTTGCTGAGTGACAGAAAAAATTATATCCCGAAGAAATTAGGAACTTTGGAAAAAAAATGTAATGTAGTATTGTTTTTAGGTAAAATGCGGGAAAATAAGAAAAAAGCCGCTTTTTTATAAAATTTTTATCTGTCATCAATCCAAAAAAATTGAGCCAAAAAAAAAAAAATAAGTGAAAATAAAAATGACAGAGAAAATATAAAAAAGGAAAAAGCTTTAAAATTAATAAATAATAAATCGGCTCAAAAGTTTAGAAATTTTTACAATTTAATATTTGAAATGACCACCTTTGGCCTTAAAACAACCTAAAACTCTTTTTGGCATTGATTCAATCAATTTTTTTTCGTACTCAGTCGAAACCTGTAACCCTCTTTTAAATGCTCAATAGAGACTACTTTAATGTTTACCATTTTGGCATCCATGTATGACCATAAGTTCTCGATTGGGTTGAGATATGGTGAACGGGCACACCATGGCAGAACCTCAATGTTCTGTTCTTTGAACCAGTCGCTCACTGAGTGAGTGGTATGTGGTGAAGCCACATCTTGTTGAAAAACTCAAGGATCATTTGATTCAAATAGGAGTTTAACAGATGGTAAAAGATTGTTTTCAAAGTTGTTAATGTAGAAATTGATTAGAGTTTTTTTTTTTTTTTAAATTTATAAAAGATAATTATATTTTTATGATGAATGTGATCTTTAAAATTGAAGAGAAAAATTTTCACTTTTGACTTTTTTAAATAAAATAGCACCAAGCATTTTTTCGTGTATGTAAAAATGAATGACTCGTTTTATGCTTCTAATGTTTACAAATTTTACAATTTGATAACTGAAATTAGTTCTAAACAAATTTTACTAAAGACTGTTGTAAAGTATCGAATTGGCTTTCAAAAAAAGAGAATAAAAGCCTGATGAAACTTTTCTTTTAGAAATATTAATTGAGTAGTCTTTTTCAGTTAATATAAAAACCAATGCAAAATTAGGCATTAACTCTTGTCAATTTTTAAAAAAACAGATATTAAAAATGATTATATTATTCGAGGAAAACGGTTCCCATTTTTATGGGCCATATACTGTTGTATGCCAATCCAGCGGATATGGTAAAAGGAGAGCTGATCTTAGCTTAATAGATGAGGGGTTTTTTGTTGTTTATTGTTGCCTTTGCGAAAAAGAATCAAATGACTATCCAAAACGAAGTTGTTAAACAGGACATATACCTGAAGATATCAACATTTTAGCTTTTTTGATTCATTTATTGATTATCTAAACAATAATCAAATAAATAGTTTGGATTTTTTCAAAAGAACCGATCAGGAAGATAATAAATCAATAATTTAGTAAAGGATTTAATTAATTCTAAGCTAAAAAAATATTCAAATAGAAATGAAATCTCAACTTATCTCCTTTAATTTTTGTTTTCGACGAGGCTTCATCATTGTTGAAAATTCAATCCAAAAATAAAGAGGCCAACAATTTTCTAATAATGCGTAAATTAAATTAAGTAAAATTGCTGACCGGCCTAATGACCGCCCGCCAAAAAGTTGGCCGGTTATTTGACCGCCCGTATATTATTGACGGTTTACTGAACGGGCCAAAATAAACTGGCCAAGGTCCGCCAGCCAAAATTGGAACGGTTTTTTGGACCGCCCGTTTATTTTTAAACGATTATTAAACGGGTCAAAAATTAGCCCGCCAAAATAAACGGGCCAGAGTCCGCCCGCCAAATTGGAACGGTTTTTTGGACCGCCCGTTTATTTTTAAACGATTATTAAACGGGCCAAAAATTAGCCCGCGAACATAAACGGGCCAACAGCCGCGATGAACCGCCCGTTTTTGGACCGGTTAGCTCTGTCCGCGTCCAACACTAATAAAACATAAAGTTATTTTCAATTTCAAAATATTTTTAGCTTTTGTTTTAAGATAATAATTAAGATTTTATTTTTTTATTTATATGTTTTCTGTACCAAGCTAGAGCTCCTTCAGAATAAGTTAAACAAAATAATAAAAAAAAAAAATAAAATAAAAATAAAATAAAAAAAAAATAGAACTAAAGTTAATAAAATTAGATAAAAAAAAAAAATCGAAATAAAGTAAATAAGCTAAAAAAATATAAGTTGAAAAGACATAAATAGGAATAGATTGTTACATGTTGCACATGTTTAAATAGTTCAAGTTTCAGGAAAAAAAGAAGAAATAGTAAGGTAGCAATTACACAATGGAGTTGGGTATTCAATATATCTTGATTCGAAACCTTCTTTGTATTCCTTCACCAGTCTTACAACCAATGGAATAGAATGACTCAGTCCTGTCCCAACATATCTCTCACTCAATTCAAAAAGCCGATTCGAGACTGTTAGTAATTTTAGTTTATTAAAAGCCTCATGATGCACGATGTTGGAGGGAGTATCATATTCTAACTTAAGAATAGATCTGACTGCTGTATTCTGAATTGCTTGCAGTTTTTTGATATTATTTTCTGAAAATGAATTTAAGCAAGGAAAAGAATAATCTAAAATTGATCCGACTAAGGATTTATAAAGATTTCTTAGTGTGTTTTGATTAAGACCACATTTTTTGTTTGACAATATCTTAATAATATTTAGCCTATTATTGCAGCGTTCTTTAATTTCGTCTACCAGTATATTAAAATTTAACTTAGAATCAAATTTAATACCAAGAAATTTAATTTCTTTTTGGCTCACTATTCTGTTTCCATAAATTTTTAAGTTTAGATTATCACTCTCTTTTTTGTACCTGGAAAAAACTACTGAACACGACTTTTCAACTGATATCTTCATTTTCCATTTAATAAGGCATTGTTCTAGTTCGTTGAGGTATTTATTAATCTTATTTTCTAGGTTCCCCTTTTTGTTATAAATGAAGAATGTTACTAGATTATCTGCGAAAAGCAGAGAGTATTCATTATTTTTTTTGTTTCTTTTGGGGATGTCATTAATATATATACTAAATAAAAGGGGACTAATTACTGAGCCTTGAGGAAAACCTGCAGTTTTTTGACATTCTTCGCTCAGATGGTCATTCACATTTACCTTAAATGTCCTAGAGTCTAAAAAGGATCTAATCTAGTTAGTCAAGTAATGAGGTGGATTTATTTTAAACAATTTAAAAAGTAAACCTTCATGCCAAACCCTATCAAAGGCTTTAGAAATGTCAAAAAAAAGGCCGCTAACTGTTTTTTTTCTTTTAAATGATTCCACAATTTTTTGAATTAAAAAGAAAAGATTATCTGCTGTTCGCCGGTGTTTCCTAAATCCAGATTGCTCCTGGATAAGGAGTGAATTTTGTTCCAAAAAATTGTATAATCATGAATATACTATGCGTTCCTGTAGCTTTCCTAAACAAATCGTTATACTAATTTAAAGGTTCTTGTTAAAAAGGAGGCTTTTTTTTGAATCATAGTAATGTTCGATGTTTTCCACGCTTTAGGGACTCTACCTTCTCGAAGAGATAAATTAAAAAGTTCTATGATTTCTATTAATGAATTTCTAGGTAAGTTTTTTAACATTAAATTATGAATTTGGTCAGGTCCTGATGCCGCTTCATTTTTCAATCTTTTTAAAGCCATAATTAATTCATTTAAGCAAATTGGATCATTAAAATTAGACTTGTTATAATTTCTAAAGAAATCAGAGTTAGAATTTAGTATTTCGATATCTTTCTCAGAATCAATTAAATCAGAATTAGGAATAAATATTGAAGATAAAAGTTCTCCGAAGCATTTTCCCTTTTCTTCATTAGTTTTGAATTCATTTTCATTTAAAATCAAATTAGGAATTAAATTTGATCCTTTTTTTGTTCTAAATTTATTTATTTTTTTCCAAAAAGGTCTACTTGTCAGTGGGTTTTTTCCCATCTTCTCAATAAAATCAAACCAATTTTGATTCCAGAATTTTTTTAAAGAGGCCTTTAACTCAGATGTAAGTAGATTAAATTTTTGCCTTAGCTTTTGACAGCGAGTTTTCTGGAAGTTTCTTCTTACTTTCCTACGTTCTTTGATCAAATTAACAATGTTCGGTGGAAGACTCGTTTTGTAGATTTTCTTAGAAAGATATGGAATGCTTTTATGTGAAGCAGAAATAATTTTTTCTGTAATTTTATCATTTAGTTGGTCTTTTGTGAGGGAACTTTCAGTGATATTCACTATGTGAGAATTTAAAATCTCGCTGAATAATTGCCAGTTTGCTTTCTTATAGTTAATCCTTTTAGCTGCTGATTTATTTTCTAATTGATAGCCCATAGAAATCGATGCTTCGATTGGAAAATGGTCACGTGTCATGTCTTGACTATAGTGATGGGTCCTAACTTAACTAATTTAGTTTAGTCGGCTAAAATTAAGTCGACTAAGTATTGGTTGGCTAAAAATAAGTAAACTAAAAACTAGTCGACTAAAAATTAGTCGACTAAAAACTAGTTGGCAAAATTTTAGTTTACTAAAAACTAGTCGACAAAATTTTAGTTAACTTATTTTTAGTCGACTAAAACTTAGTTTAGTCGAATTAGTTAGGCTAAGGGCACAAAAAATTATTAAAAAAGGGATATTATTTGCGATGTGAGATAACTCGGGATTAGTATGATATTAAACAGACTTGTATATAAGAAAAAGTCTCAAGTTAAGTCAATTAATTTTTTTCAAAAAAAAGTCTGAGAAACATTAATTTTTTGCCGTTCTTGGTAGTTATTGTTGCGGTCAAATGTTCATTTTACCGTTCCAGGTAGTTTTGGTGCGGCCAAATGTTCCTTTTACCGTTCCAGGTAGTTATTGTGACTGCCTAGTTAAAGTCAAAGTCACTAAAATTTAAGTGAAGTCATAACTTTTTATTTTAATTTTTGTGACTCAGAATTAAAACTCTGACTCATAAACAAGTCTGATATTAAGAAAAAAAGTTGTAATAGAATATGTGAGATATCTTTGAAATAGTGAGACAATTTAGGAATAGCGGGATATTATGCAAAAAGCGAGATATCTAAGGAATAATGAGACAAAAAAATATTTAAAAACATTGATTTGACATTATATAATTTTTTTTTAATTTTTAGTTAATATTTTGGATTTGATTTTGATAATTAATCTTTTGAATTTAAATTAAAAGAAACATTCCTTTATTTAGAAAGCTATAAATTTTTTTTATGTGAAAATTGTTTAAAAGAGGATAGGTAACAAAACCAGATGTTATTAATTTAAGTCTTTATTTAATGTTATTTATTTATTCTATTGGTTGATTAATAAAATAAACATAACATTTTTCAATTTGTTGATTCCATAATTTATAATCAATTAAATTCAAAGGTTTAAAGAATCATCAATTGATAAATTACTCATATTTTAATTTATTTGAGTTTCTGTTACGGAAAAATCATGCTAATTGCTTTAGTTATAACTTTTATTTAGTAAAAATTTTCTAAAAAAAAAAATAGATTTTAAAAATTAGACTTTAGTTAATAATTTTAGTTTAGTCGACTAAAAATTAGTTAACTAAAAACTAGTTGGCTAAATTTTAGCTGGCTTAAAACTAGTCGACTAAATTTTAGTTAACTAAAAGCTAGTCGACTAAATTTTAGTTTACTAAAAACTAGTTGACTAAATTTTAGTTGGCTAAAAACTAGTTGGCTAAATTTTAGTTAACTAAACTAAAGAGAAAACTCCCATCACTACTTGACTATTTAAGACACTAAAGTCGGTAATTTTGTCAATTAAAGAAGATGAAACTAAAAAAAGGTCAGGAATTTCAAAGTAATTCTTATTAAAAATATTGAAAGTAGGACGCTTATCATTGATTACTGAAAAGTCTAACTCATTGATTATTCTTTCCAACATTTTGCCATTTTCATTTTCCCCAACGCAGCCTATTTGCTTTGTTCTAGCGTTTAGATCACCACCTAAAATGTAGTTCCTACACTTATTATTAACTGTTTTAAAAAACTCAAAGTTCAGAAGCACATTGGGTGGATTATAAAGACTAAATACAAACAATTCACTATTCTTTCCTAAGTTCATTTTTATACTAAGGAGCTCGGAATTGAATTCCTCATAAGAAAAATCTTGTATAAATTCAATTCCTTCTTTAATTAAAATAGCTACTCCTCCTCCATACTTGTTGCGTGGTTTTGTTATGAACTGATAATTGTTAAAATCAAGATAAATATTTGCCTTACTCAAATCTATCTTTAATTCATTGAGTAAAACAATGTCGGGACATTTTTAGCCAAAAAATTGGCTAAGAGATGAACCCTACTAGGTAAATGAAGACAATTCCAGTGTGTAATTACAAACCTTGTTTTATTAAGAGGTTTTGTTCTTAAAGTTGATTGATTTGTCTTCTTATTCATTCTAAATTTTCTTCAATGCTTTTTTGACTGGCAGTTTGCTGACCATCTTCGTTAGATGATTGATCTACTTGAATTGAACATTCAGTTGTCGAACTGTTTGATTCAGACTCGAAGGTATTGTCGTTTTCATTTTCCAAGACAACTTATGGTTTCTTTGATTCTTTTTCTGTGAACTCTTTTTCATTTGGACCAGATTCCGAAAATCTCTTGATTTGATTTTTGGTTTGGAAAAAAGTTTCATTCTCATTTTGATCATTTGAGCGTACATTGACAGGTGACTGACATAGTGGTAGAAAATCGTTTAAACGACTTACCAAAGTGTCTTCTAAAACTGGAGTCTTAAGGTCTTGTGTGCTAATTTGGGATATTACGTCATTGAAATTTGTTGGCTGATATCCAGGCGTTTTTGGCATCATTGTCTTTTTTGGTCAGCTCCAATTATTGATTGGGTTTCTTCTTGGTCGATGTAAAGATCATTGTACTCAATCTTTTTCCTCTCAAGCGACCTAAGCTTTTCAGCAATGGAGCATTTTTGTGTCAAGTGTCCTTTCTGATGACACTTTTCGCAAAGTGTTTCTTTGATAGGGCATTTCGCTATGTTGTGTCCTTCTTCATCACAAAAATAGCATTTCTGATTTTGTCCAACAATTGACACAAGACACTTTAAACCATACATCATTGTAGGGCCTGACAAGCTTCCAATAATGTTCTCAACTTCTTTTGGGAATGATATTCTCACTCTTCTGACACCATTTTTCCTCTCGGGTCTATCTTTATATTTTTCTTCAGTGATGTGTTCAATCTTAAGACCATCAATCCGAACAGCGTTAAAAAAAGTTTCAAGTCTATGATTCTCGAAATCAGAGGGAAAAAAGTGAAACCGAAAAGTACAATACCTTCTGAGATCCGGGACTTTATTTGCATCTTCAAGCCTGAAATTGGTTCCATTAATATTGATTTCACAATCGAAGATTTGGGCAATATCAAAAACAACATTAAACTCTATCATCCATACTTTGTTTGAAGAAAAATTGTAGATGGATGTGATCGCATCATTTTCCACTTGGTTTAGGACGATATCTAGTGCATTAAATAATACTTTATGGCTAATCGGTTTGTCTAACCTCTTCAGATTTAGCTTGACCGAATTTTTAAATATCCACCGTAGGTTTTGGTTTGTTTTGTTGAGCGACATTGCCAACACACAACTTTCAACGGTTTTTTAACACGTGATGACGCTATTTTAAATATATATAAAAATGATTAAATAAATAAATAAAAATATGGACAAAATAAAAAAAGTAAAAATAGAATAGAACAGATTTTAGTTTCAATTTTAAATTTTTTGCTTATTTTCTTTATTATCTATAAGAAAAATTCGAGAGACTTTTATGGCTAAACACGGACCACCTGAGAGACAAGACTTAAGGAACTTCTTTTCGTACGAGTCTTTTATCTTTGATTTTCAATCATTTAATATTAGGTTATTTAAAAAGTTTTTTCGTCGATTTTAATATGAAAAAATTAAAACTTTTTTTGCAATTTTAATATTTGAAAGGGCAAGAGTTTCTCAAAAATTAACCCATTAAAAATGTACGAAGAAAAAATCCACATCCCCCATTTCATGTTATTTAAGTTTAATGAAGGAAAAAATGCGATGGAGGCTACCAAATCAATTTGTTTGGTGTATGCAGATACCGCTCTGACTGTTCGCTCTTGTCATTTTCTCGAAGCTGGCGATTTCGACCTCTATTACCAAGCATATGTTGGGAGAACCGTCGAAGCTTATGACGCGTATAAGAAAGAGCAGCTTGTTAAAGACCCGAGGAGATCGACCAGACAGCTTGCTAAAGAGAGATGTCTGTAACAAATGGCAGCGTTTGGAATATATTTAAAGCATTAGGGAAGATTTAAAAGATCGCTTAACGCTTAAGGTCCCGCACAACTTCTCAGAATTATTTTTTTGAGCACAGTTTTTTTGATAATTTCAAAAAATTCTAAACGCAGTTTTTTAACAATTTTATTAAAATATGCTAATTATCTCAAATTAAAATTTCAATGATCTATATGAAATAAAAAAAAAACTCGGATTTTTTTGAGATAAATATATCTCAAACAAATCCGAATCTCTCACTGTTCAGATGTTAAACAGTGGTCTGTGTTAAAAAGTTTCTATACTGTGATTAACCGTGTTTTATCTGTGGGTAAAAGTATTTACACTGTGGGTATAACCAATTAACTCTTTTAGAATAATAATGTGAAATATTTGAGAAATAAACATGAAAGATAAATTAAAATCGAAAATTCGTAAATTTTATTTTAAAAAATGCGGTTGTTCCTAAACAGCGGATAACGGAATGTGGAAAACGGAAATTCCGCATCACTTTTTCCGCTAAATTAGTCCCTAGAAATCGGAAATTCCGCTTTTTAGGGACTTTTTGAAAAATAGCGGAAAATATTTGCGAAAATTTATTTCGAAACAAATTTTTTTTGAATTTTAAATAAAGTTTAAAATCATCTTTATAGTATAAAAATTATAAGTTTAAGTTTTAATTTTTTTCACAATTAAAGCCATATTTATAGCACAACCACGACTACCGGGAACCATTTTTCAGTCAAAATTGCTAATAATTGTGTGAAAAAAAATTGTTAATTATCTTAAACCTAACATTCTTCTCTCTTTGAAAATGATTTTGTTCTGTAAAAAGCTTTTAGATACTTAATTAAACCTGCATCCATTGGCTGTGAGACGCTTGAGATATTTACAAGTAGAAAATAAATTTTTACATAAGTAAAATTAAAATTTTTTAAATGAGCACTTCAATAATCGAGGAATAAAAAACATCTTTTTTTTAAGATCATGCTTTTGTAATATCTCAGCCATCATCCATGCTTTTTCATTGTGGTAATATTGTAAGTTTAACTTTTTTTAAATTTTGAAAATTTCTGGGTTTAGCTGACTTACCTATGACCACAATAGGTATTTTTTCTTCCATCATAATAGCCATTACGAGAGCGGTAATACGCTCTTTACTTGATTTTCCAAATCGGCACAAATTTTCTTTTACAACATAAGTCTTATCTGGAGACATTCTCCAAAAATAAACCCAATTCATCTCCATTAAATATGTTCTCCGGGTCAGAATTTAAACTAAATAGTAAATTAATTTAATTTAATTTACCTCAAATAAATTTGTTAAATATAATGAATATAATATGATCTATTAAGAACTTTTTATGAATAAAATGTCAATTTTTTTATTGATTTAACAAAAATTTTTATTTCTTGAAAAAATTATGTGAGATATTTTTAAGTTTTCCATCTCTAAAGTTCTTATTATAGTCTTAAAAGATCTAATGACGAACTTGAAAA
>QEOQ01000359.1:30102-107439 GCA_010279815.1 Brachionus plicatilis
GCTTGCTTTGCCAAATCTCGTTCAAAACAACGCACTGCATTTCTAATCTGTTTTGAACATGCTCTCTTAACTTCTCCGTACTGTGCGACCATTTTCTTATTTGTAAATTTTGTGTCATTACATTTAAGCCATAATTTGTTCTTTTCGTCGATTTTGCTTTTTAATTCGGCACTTAACCAGCCAGGTCTCTTTTTCGTAATTCCCTGTCTCTTTTTAGGCACAAATTTTTGGCAGACTTTGTTTTACTCGGTTAAAAATCTTTCTAACATTTGGTTTGCATCTAAGCCTTCAAAACTAATACAATGTTTTACGGAAAATTCTGAATTTATACTAAAAAAATCAGCCTTCCTGTAATTTAGACTAATGTACTCGTAAGAATTTGACTCAAAATCCTCAATTCTATAATTCCATTCCATTACGATGTGTCCCTGACATGTGTTTCCAAGTGGAGCTTTTGAATTAACGAGTGTGACTCGATCGTAAGATTCGGTAAGAATATAATCAAGTACATTTTTGCAACTTCAATCAGCTTTGACAAAGGTTGAAAGATTTACGTTTTGAGCAAAAAAAAACATCGTTAACGTGATTAAATCTTTCCTATTTTTTCTTTCAATTCTTTCTTTTGTAAACTATAAAATGTGGAATCAAACAGTATTCACGTTAATTTTGTTCACAGTGTGCAAAACCACGTGTGCATTAAGAACCCACATTTTTTGAAAAACTTGTATCCGTTTTAAGCAGGTCGATTTCTAATTCTTTTCAGTTTGGACAGTTAGTTATAGTGAAAATACCTGTCGATACAATTGTTTTGTTATGTTTGGGAGATCTTACAGTAATCCTGTATAGATGGTTTAAGAGAGGGAGGCATCGCACGCTTCATATTCAAAACACGTCCTATAGCGATGGAAACAATAAGCCAGTTCAAACACACGAACCGTATCAACACTATAGACCGTTTAACAGAAATAGATACAGTTACAATCAGCAGCAGAACAAAAGAGTACAATTCAATTACAACCAGAACAGCAACAATGGCAAAATTCAACCAAATCGAAGTGCTGAGGTTCCATTCCAACCTAAATTAAATAAACCAAAGAGTGAACTAAATGACTTGAACAAAATTTTAGTTCTTGGTCAAGGTGAAGCCAAATGAATTGTTGTCGCCCAATTGTAGGACAAGCATTGTTCAATAACACATTAGTTGATTACATGTGTGATTGTGGTGCTGACAAAACGATAATTAATTACAAAACTTTTAATTTACTAAAAAGACACGATCTGGACACGGTGATGAGCTCTTACAACGGAAGCAAATTGTTTTCGTGTTCAAATGAGATAAAAATTATTGGAGCTGTTTACTTGAAAAGGTGTTTAATTGTGCCACATTTGAGGTTGGAAATTACGATGGTGATTGTCACCGAAAATATTTCTGGTTATGATTGTTTGTTGGGAAGAGATGTAATTAGTAAATTACCATTATTGTTTCACCAATTTAATTCAATTCAGGCGACTATTAAAGAAATATCTTGTGAGATAAGGCGAATTTTCGATCTTGAAATGCATGCAAAATGGCAAAAAAGACAGAGAAGGATCAATAAAAACCAATCGAACGAAGCCACGAGTGATTCTTACTTACAATCTCAATGTTTAATCGAAAATTTGAGAGATTCAAATTTTATTGAGTCCGTAGAGTCTGAAGTGAAACCACACAATAATAAGAGCGAATTTCTCGACCAAGGTGAAGCGAATCGCAATAGATATCAAATAAAAATTGACAATGTTCAGCTAAAAAGTCAACTAAGAGTAAATTTAAATAAATTTTATTAACGATTTCAAAACGGAAAAATCCGACAACAGACAAAAATTTTGGAATGAACAAGAGGACAGTTTTTAATTGGAGAGCATTTTTCGAGAAGAGATGTTAGATAGAGCGTTGGTCACGGTGAATACAGAGGGCTCAAAAGCAAACCTTGAGTCAAGCGATTCGGAATTAGACAGCGATACTATTAGTGATTCAAACACAGAAAAAATGGGTGAACCAGAATCGTTTTTAAAGAGAGAAGAATTCGAAAATGCAAAAGAGCTGATTAAGGAAAGTTTTGAAGAAGTTGCTGCAAAGTCTCTAATTGATTTGGTCCCAGGAAAAAATCATGGTTTCACATTTAAAATTGATTTTATCGACCCGAATCAGAAACCGATTCGATGCAAATGCAGACCCTTGCCGTGGAATTTGAAAGACAAAGTACGGCAGGAAATTGAGAGTCAAGTTCAAGCAGGTATTATTCGCCCGAGCAAAAGCCCCTGGTGCTTTCCAATCAGAGTGGTTGACAAACCAAACGGTGGCATACGAATCACAGTTGACTACAAGGAATTAAAAACAGTCATTAAGGACGATAATCAACCACTTCCATCAATAGATGACTTATATAACATGATGACAGATGCCGATTTGTTTACCGAAATCGATCTAAAGTCAGCTTACCACCAGATACCAGTTCACCACGACAGCATTGAAGCAGCATTTTTATATGTGAATTTGGAGTTTTTGAATATATTTACATGCCAATTGAGAATAAAGATTGCACCAGCAAAGTTTCAAAAATTTATGGAAAAAGTTTTTGGTGAATTCATTAAGAAGAGAATTTTTGGTGTATTTTTGGATGATAGTATTGTTTTTACCAACACACAAAAATATGGATTAAAAACACACATAACCACTGTGATGGACATGGTCAAAACATTGAAAAATAGTTCATTAAAAATTTCGTTAGAGAAAAGCGTGCCACTGGCTTATCAAATTGAATTATTAGGAAACGTCATCACCAAAAATCAAATAAAACCAAACCCAAACCGCGCAAAGTGTTTAGAGTTGAAACCAAAACCAGTCACAGTGAAAGAACTGCAATCTTGCTTAGGAGTTGCCAATTATTACAGGCGATTTATTAAAAAATATGCTCAGGTAACTAAACCGTTGTACGACCTAATGGACTTAAAAAATGTTCCGAGCAAACTAAGAAAGAAAAATGGTGCAGTTAATGGAAAAAAAGTTGTGCTCGTTTGGAACAGTAAAGCGGAGGAAAACTTCCTAAAATTAAGAAAAATTTTGTGCAGCAAATTAGTACTTGCATTACCCAATTTTAGCGAACAAATGATTCTCATCACTGATGCGTGTGAGTATGGTTATGGAGCAGTGCTTGAGCAAATTGTTGATGACATTAACCTATTGCTTATTTTTCACGGAATTACACCGCCGCTCAAAAAAACTACTCCACAACCGAGAAATAATTATTGGCGGTAGTTATGTCAATCGCGTTCTTCCACCAATATCTTTACGGTAAATTTTTCACGGTGAAAACCGACCATTTACCACTTACATGGATAAAAAAAAAAAAGATACGCATCCAAGATTGGAACGTTGGTTATTAAGATTGTCTATTTACAATTTTGAAATTGTCTACAAACCAGGAAAAGACAACGTCGTTTTCGACATGTTGTCAAGATTACCCGATGAAAATTTAGTTGAGTCTGAAGAGTTTGATTATCACGATAATCTAGTCACACCAATAAGAGAAGAGAATCATGATTTGATTTTTGACAGTGAAACGGATGGTCAGAAAAGCACCGAAAATGATAAAAGTGTTCATGATGTAGAACAGGTTCAACCTGATCCAAATTGGCAAAGTGTCGAGAGTGTTGATAAATTAAGCATCGAATGGGTTCAGGAGTAAGAAAAGGATGAAGACCTGTTGTGGATTAAAGATTTGATTGAACATCACGGTGATAATAAAACTAAAAATATTAATTTTCGAAAATGTTACTAGAAGAATATTGTTTAGACAATTTTAGAATTTGTTTATACATGATGGAATTTTGTACCGTCACAGTGAAGACCGTAATGGTTACAAAATCACACTGTTTGTTTTGCCAAAAAATATGGTTGAGAAAGCTATAGAACAAGTGCATTCATCAGTTTTTAATGGTCATCTTGGCAAATCAAAAACAAAAAGCAAAATTACAGATCGTTTTTATAGGCCCCTACTTAAAGAAAACATCAAAGAGTGCATAAAAAAGTGTGATATTTGTCAAAAAACAAAGAATACACAACCCAAACGACTGGCGGGGATGTTATATTTAACTTCGTGTAGGCCAAACCAAATTTTAACAGCCGATTTGACAGGCCCATTTAAAAAAACAGCAAGAGGCAATACAAATATACAAATTATTTGTGATTCATTCACAAAATTTATAGAGCTTTATGCACTACAAGATACAAAAGCACCACAAATTGCATACAACGTGGTTGACGAGTGGTCATGCACGTATGGTGTACCCGAGGCAGTATTGTCTGATGGAGGTAAACAGTACCAATCAAAACTGATGGACCTAATTTACGAACACTTGGACATTAAAAAGTTAAAGACAACTCCTTTTCACCCAAATGTGATGGCCAAAGTGAACGATCCATCCAGACCATAAAAAACATGATTAAGGCTTATATTGATGAAGACAAGAATGATTGGGATTTGAACTTTAAAAAATTTGCATTTGCTTATAATACAGCTGTTCACAGTGTAACCAAACAAACACCGTTTGAGATGATGTTTGGAAGACGCCCGAGAATACCCATTGATGTAGTTTTACCAAATAATGATGTTCATGATCGATTACCAATTTTACGAGAGTTCAAAATTGTCGATAATCACAGTGAAATTACTGTTTTAGAAGATTGCGAAGAACTTTTAGCAAAAAATATACCGGAAATAGCTAAAAAATATTTGGAAGAGACGAAAGAAAAATTAACGAAAAGTTATGATACTGTACAAAAGAATCGAGACATGAGGATGGAAAAAGCAAAACTAGATCATGATCGCAAAATTAAAAAGTTTGAGTACAATATCGGAAAGTTTGAGTACAATTTGAGTATAATTTTGTTTTAACTGACCATCCAAAATTGTAAAAAGGTGTATCGTACGGTTTGGCAAACAAATACTATGGACCGTACGTAATTGTAGGGAAAAATGAAAATAAATGCGATTATTTAATACGCTTGGCTTCAAATCCAAAGGCAAAAATCAAGCGATTACATAAAAATAGACTCAAATTATATTATCACGGTGGTATTCCACTTGAATGAATTAGTGAGGAGTCAGAGAGCGAAATGATTGAGCATGGTGGCCAAAAAGCCAAAAAGAGCGCATAAGAAAAATCCAAGTAATCCGAGATGGAAAACGAAAATTCAGAATTGTGAAACTGAGACGGAATCAACAAGTTCCACGGCTGAGACAATCGAGAACCAACAAGTACGAACAAATTCCAGGGTNAAGAAATAATATATATTAATCAGGTTTTTAATTTAGAATAATTTTTGTGGTGATTGGAAAATTACATCCATTGTGAATTCAAACTTTTTAGTGATAATGAACCCGGCTATTTGTCAAGAAAATACTCCATCAATGAAACCGCAAAAAAGAAACACTACAAAATTCTTGTTTATCTTGGTCAAATTCAATCACTTGTAATGAGAAAATAGTAAATTAAATGTATTTAATTTAAATTATTTTTTGTAAATTCTACTGAATATTCAAAGAAAAACTTTTTTAGATTCATTTAATTTGAATGAATATATCTTTTTTTGATTTTTTGTAATCTAAAAATATATAAATTTTCGAAAAAACACACTAGTTCAAGTAAAAAATATAAACAAGCTGAGTAAAATGAATAGGATTTTTTTTTATATAAATTTGTACTTAAACTTAATATGTTTAAAAAAAATTATTATAATTTAAATTTGTTTAAAGACCTAATGTATGGGAGCATTGTCGGAAACCTTAAAAAAAGTAATAATAAATATTTGAATAATTCAGTTGTTTATAGGTTTCCAGATGGTTAGGTTAACTGTGAATTTGATTATTAGATAAAAAATTTAAGCTGAAAATTAAAAAAAAAAATAATTTTATTTAAAAAAAAAACATTAAGTGATGAGTCTCATGCTCTTTATACTATTTATTATTAAATTCAAAATCATCAAAATCGTGTCCACAAAGTCCATTTTCGCTTTCAAATTGTATTTATGTGTCACAATCTTTTTCATCATCTAAAACAATATTAGACTGACGTCTTTTTGTGTTTCTCAAATATTTTTCATAATAATTTGAGTCATGGTTCAAAACAAACTCACGAATACATTCCGTTCCTGTTCAAATATTTCTCAAAATAATCTTTTTCAGTTATCTGCTCTTCACCTAATTTTGCACTTAGCTAAAATTTAAATTTAATTAATTAAAATATTTTGATTTTTTGATCAAAATTAAAAAAATTTAATCCATTTTATCAAATCGAAATATTGTCTCTCTAAATTGTGTTTGCTGAAACATAAAAAACGTTGCGAATCTTTTTAATTATCAACACAATTTTTAAAGATAGGCTATCTTGCCTTTTCAAATGACATATTACCAAAGAAATGGTGACAAAGATATTAGTAGTAGTAGTGTTAGTAAGTCTCAAAATTATTTCTCTAAATTTTATAAGCTAGTTATACATTTAGTACATTTTTTTTTTATTATTTGATTAACACAATTATAAATAATTAGAAATCAACTCTTTTAACATGACTTCTTAGCAAAGAATTACAGTCAGTCCTCCGTACAACGAAACCCCATAATACTTAGAATATTTGACCCACAACATCCTTGTGTTTTGTACGTAGATGCATCTGGCTTCGCTTTAGGAGCTGTACTAACGCAAAAAGATGAAGAAGGAAAGGAATATATTGTTTCATTTGCATCAAGATTACTGTCTAAATCTGAATTAAATCTCACAATAACCGAAAAAGAATGCTTAAGCATCATTTTCGGTCTCAAAGAATTCAGAAATTATTTGCATGGAACGAAATTTCTTCTTGTTGTTGATCCTTGGGCACTCGTTTGGTTAAAATCAATTCGCGATCCATCAGCAAAATTAACCAGATGGATATTATTGCTTCAAGATTTTGATTTCGACGTAATACATAGAAAGGGATTATTTACAGGTAAAAATTTTATCTGTTAATCTTTTTATTAAAATGAGTGAAAATTTATCTAATCCTGTCCCAAAAAACGAAAATTTTATTCACTTGAAACAAAAATTGAAATAATAAAAAAGCATACAGACCAAAAAATAACGATAACTGCTCTTGCAAAAGAATATAACGCAAACCCCTCAACAATTTCAACAATTTTAGCATCGAAATCATAGCTTTTAGAAATGTATGAGAAAAATCTAGTTGGACCAGAAAAAAAACGAATGAAACTTTCGAGCTACGATGACGTAGATAAAGCTGTAATTTATTGGTTCGATCAAATTCAAAAATATTGAAAATTTGGTAATTGAAAAAAGTTGTAATAAACAAACAACTATTACTTCGTATGTTAAAAAGGATTAATTTTTCTTTTTATTTTATTTTTTTATAAATTTTTTCAGATTTTTCATTTATTTTAATAAAAATTTAAAATAATAAATTTTAAAAAATCAATGCTTTTGTATGGGATTTTCGATAGAACGAATTTCGATACAACGAATATAAAAATTTTCGCCAAACTTTGTCGTTAAAACGAGGATTGACTGTAGTTACAAAAAATATTGTTGGCGGAGCTGTAAGCTAAGGCTGACTCTACTTCCTGGTCAGATTGGACCTTTCATACTAGTTATAATTTGTAATTAGTCTTGTTGCTGGAATTAGATTTAAACTAAACTCGTAGTTACTAGGCTGTATTTATAACTAATAATAAATGATTGGAACTTGGAGACAATTTAGAAAATAGAATGATATTCAAAGGATATATAAGAGAGAATATTTTGTGTTTCAAGTTTATATTTTTTTTTCCTAGCTCAAGTTTTGAGTTTAATAAAGTTTCTAAAAACTAGTCTATTCTTTCCAATGCCAAAGTCTAAGTCCAGTCCTAAGTTAACCGCTAACAATATGTTAAAAGTAAAGAATATTGTAAAAATTTTCTTTTGATTTTATTATTGTAATTATTGTCTAAAAAAAGCCAATGATTGGTATTCATTTGGGTTAGGTAACACTTACTAATTAAAAATTCTTAAAATGACAACAGTTTCAAGTTCTTGTTCAATTCTGAGAAATGCTTCAGAAAATTTCGATGAAACAATAAATGAGGCCTCAGAAATCGAACTAAAATTAAAAAAAAAAACAAAAACATTCACAAAATCGGAGAACAATATTATTTCGCATAATAGGTGAACAATGGTTCACCTACCTTACTAAAGCCAGTTTTCAGCTATTGAATATAAATTTTAAATTCTAATATAGAAACAAAAAAAAATCAAATAAATAAATAAATTACTTTAAAGTTAAAAAAAGAATTTTCAATATTTAATCAAATTTCCAATTAAAAATTAAATTCATTCAAGATTCACTTAAGATTTTTATTTCAATAATGAAGATTTGAAATTCAAAATGCAAAGACTAATTTTTCAAAAAATAAAATTTACTTAAATCTGTAAAATGGGTTATTTTTGGTATTAACGGGGTGAATTTGCGGAATAGAGAGGTAAAACCCTTTTAACCCCTTAACCCCAGGATTTCACCCGGTTAAAGATCAGCACCTTAATTATTGTCAGCTGTCATGTTTCTTTATTTATTTGATTTTATTTCTTTATTTATTGATTAGATTCCTAGGCTCACGATAAGTTACCAGTCTAATTTGATTTGTTTGGATCAAATTTTTTGATGGCAAAAATCGACCAAAATCAAATTTCAGATTTGACTAAATCTCACTAAACTAGTGCATGATATTGATAATACAGTATGTGTCAAAAGTTTAGAAATTTTTTTTTTTTCGTTAACAAAGGAATTTTTTTTGCATATAAAATTTTTGCATATATAATGTTTTTGAAGGAAGAATAAATAAAAATTTATAACCTCTAATAAGTTTTAATAAAATTTTAATTTTATAATGCACGTGCAAATAAAAATATTTGAGAAAAATTTTTATTTTTCTCAATGTGCTACTGATCACTAAGTTCATCGATTCTGAATACGAGTTGTCTGATTCGATCAAGCAACTTGAATCAATGAGTTCTTGGGGCAAAAAACCTTGATCTAGTGCCTCAAATCCGGCTCGCTGGGCAAATGTCCAAACACACCTTATGAATACTCGTTTTATATCCGTCACAAAACACATCCGTTGCTCCTAATGTCGTGGCCAATATCTTAATTAAGCCCTCATAACCAGTCTATCTTTAAAAGCGAACCAGCACGATACGATTTGTTCAATTTTTGCATTATTTGGTTCATTATAAAATACGTTTACCTAATATTTAATGTAAGAAGAAAAGTGCTTTCACAAGGTTTATTTAAAGTGAACTGAGACAAACTTTCGCTATTGATCTTACAAATTTTGGCCATTGTGAAATTTCATATAAAACTTCCAATACAAAAATTAAAAAATTTTATAACTTTTGTTCTTAAAGTCAAAAACTTGTTCTGTAAATGAAACAAAGTGAAACAACTGTTGTTTCACCTTCTGCAGAAGTCTGCAAAATCTGTGCAAATAAATTCCGCTTTATTTTTAATACTTTTAAATAGGGTGCAATTTTGCAGAATTTGCACAGATTTTGCAGACTTCTGCAGAAGGTGAAACAACAGTTGTTTCACTTTGTTTCATTTACAGAACAAGTTTTTGACTTTTAGAACAATAGTTATAAAATTTTTTAATTTTTGTATTGGAAGTTTTGTATGAAATTTCACGATGCCCAAATTTTGATATTAAATCAGAAAGTAAAGCGATGGTTGTCAAGCTAACCATCATTATTTTGGATCAGTGCCCGGTTGAAACTGTGGTAAAATCAAGAATTGAAATTAATTAAATATCAAATTGAATGGCTTGATGCAAGATGACAATTTAAAAATAAATTTTAACGACAGAATTAAAATTCAAGGACGCTGCGGTAAAAAGTGCGACCTGTGTAGGAGAAAATAAATTTTAGAACTTTTTTTATTGATTTTGTAATTTTTTTCAAAATGTATTTTGTTAATTTTTTTTGTTTTTCTTTAACTTTTTAAAAAAATGATCAATTTTTTGATCTTATTGTATCTGTGGCAAGAATATGCTTTTTAATTTAAAATTGATTATTAAAAATTGGAAAATAAAATATTTGAATTTTTACTATACATTTTATATTATAAAAAACTAAAAATAAAAATTTTGTTTTAGCTTTATGCCCTTTTCAATTTTCTTAAAAGAGAGATTTTTTATTTATAACTTTGATTTATTGAAGAAATTTCCATACAGTTCAAAAGTTGATTTGTGTGAAAACAGAGAAAAACCCCTTACAATAGGTTTTTTAAATCATCATTTTATTCCTTTACTGACTACCAAATTTGACAAAGTAAAAGAAATTGTAAATGATTCTTTTATGAAACAAAGATTGTTATTTTTTGAAAAATATCAGTAATTATTCATAAATTGGGTTAAATTTTCAAATATTTTTCATATCTATTTTGGCAAAATTTGTATTTTTTTTAACTTATATCAGTCAAATAAAGGCAAACACACCTTTCTTGGTTTGTATTGAGCGTAAATCAGAGCCATAAGCTAACCTAAAGCCAAAATACACTTTGTTTTCTTCTTTGTAGTAAAAGTTGCTTTTTATTGCTAGTCAAAAACATTTACATTAAACTTTTCGCTTTTAGCCTCGGGTGTCAACGACCATTAAAAAGTGTTAAAATTTTAGTTGAAATTGATTTTGGACCCGATCATTATAAAAAATTTAAACAATTAAAATCAAAAGGCACCATGTATCTCTTTGTTTGCTTCATAAGGTATTTGCTATAAATACTCACTACAAGGCTAATCAGTTATAGGATCAGATGGCCACCGTCTGTTTAATTATCCTAAGACTGAAGAAATCTTAAAAGAGATTTTCAGCCACAACAAAAAAATTCTACTCTTCTTCGGCAAACTTAAATAAAATTGGAATAAAATACAAACTTTTTAAAAAAGGCTTCTCATAAAGTATCTACCAGTTTAAAAGACTGCTCATCTGTAACTAGAATAATTTCCCAAAAAATCGGAACGAAATAGGTCTTTAAAAAAAAATTCTTTAAATATAATTTGATTAATTATTAGTATAGAAAAAACTAAATATATAACTTAAAAAACTTAGTGAATAATCAGTACGATGAACGTGTTTCGCAGAATTAAAATATTAATAAGTTAAGAAACTGAATGTTTCTTGATTTACAAGTATTAAAAAAAATAAATATTATACTTATCTTTTTGATATTGTTCTGTATATTTGAAAGTTCATTAACTTCTGATTTATATGATAAAAATATTTACATTTTGCCAATTTATTATTATCTCATCATTATTATTTTTATTATTAATTAATTTTCTGACCCTTTCAAGTTGTTTCTAGACTTTCTACACTCCGTAATTCAAGTCCAAATTTTGGTACTCATTATTGAATTTAATCGAGCTTTAAAATTTTTAATAATTAAAATTTTTGCAAGATTTTATTTTTTGAAAAAAAAAATTATTGAAATTTTAATTCAAAACATATTTCAAAAATATTTATATTTCATAGTCATGTGCCAATAAATTATTTTATTGTAACATAGTGTGTCAATAGACCAACATATTTTTTTTTGTAAATAAATTTTGATTTTTACTTAATTCTAGCCATTTTTTTGAAAGTTTAGCAAAAGAAATTTTCTTTTGCAATCTGTTACATTTTTTAACATATTTGAATAAATAATATAGTTTATTTAATCTAAAAAGCAAATTTTATTTTAGGGTTTTTTGGACCACTTTGACCCTTGACATAATAAAAAAATTGTGTCTTTGAGTGTTAAAACAAAAAATACTCCATAATGATTTAGCTACTTGTTTCAGCCGATTTTTTGGAAGCCGTATTATGAAACTAGCAATTAGGGTCAAAAAATTAAGAATTGAACAAAATCACCAAAAAATGGGCGAAAATCTTTTTTGTAATTTTTAAGATGGCAAAGTTTTACCAGATTTTACTTAAGGTTACGCAATTAGACTTAATATGCGCTTGAATCCCGTGAATTTACTTTTTTTTTTTAAAGTATATTGCGTAAATTTTAGTGAAAGCAAAATATCGTAATATATTTGGTATCCGTTTTCTGGGAATAATACAACTTTTTTGAATATTTTCGTTTGTAAATAACAATTTTTTAATTGACGACAAGTAACTTTTTATGGGGTTTTCGAGGGCGTAGATTAAAAATTTTGAGTCAGAAATGTGAAATTCAGATAGCACTAAAGTTTTGAATTTTGTGAAATTTAAAATTACAGTCCTTATTTGTAAGAGAAGTTTTACCAAAATTTACGCGAATTAACCAAAATTTTAGTATATACGGAACTTCGGAAAAATTGCAAAAGTTAAAAGACAAAATATTATATAGTCAGTAAAATATTGTATATTTAATCAGTAAATATACTTCAGTAAATTAATTAAAAAGAAAAAGCAAAAATATTTATTTATTCAGTAAATTTATTGAATTTTCTCAGCAAAAGTATTTTAATCTGCATTAAAATTTACTCAGTAAAATTATTCAAAAAAATAGTAATAATTTCAAAAAAATAATTAAATGTTTAGTTAATATAATATTATTAAATCAGTAAATCCATTTCAGAAAATTAATTAAAAAGAAATAGCAAAAATATTTATTTATTCATTAAATTTATTGAGTTTTAGTTAACTGACAGTATTCAGCTTCAACGTCAGTATCATCGCTACGATAATAACTTATGCGCTGCTCAGATGATGTCGAATTGCTATTAAAATTAGCTAAAAAATAATTTTGCTGACAAATAAACAATTTTGCTGAAAATAATTTTCTGAATAAAATTTACTGATGGGACAATCATTTTTACTGAATAAAATATTATATTTAATGATTAATTCTATTATTTTTACTGAAGCGATAATCTAATGCCTTTTTTTTTTTATTTAAAAAAATTTTCAATTTATTAAAAAGTTCTACATTTTGATATATAGGCGGATCCTTAAAAATTTTCTACGATTAACGGAATTTTATTGAACCGAATTTTCTTGAATTTAAAGTGACAAGTTTTCAAACATATTATTTAGAGAGTCTTCAATCATTATAAATTAATTTATCTTCATTTAATATAAAATAATAAAATACCTTGAATTTTTTTTCTTTTTTTGTCATAAATTACTTTCTCAACATTTCTTGAACAAATCCGTAAATTTAAAAACAAAATCAATATTTAAGCTTTTTTCAAAGCCATTAGTCCAACAATTACAAATATAAGATTATCTACTTTTAACAATGAAAAGTCATTTTCATTCTTTGTTTTTAAAATACATTTTTAAAAACAAATTGTTTCGTGCATATGTTTCATATTCATATTCATATTCATTTTGCTGAAATTTAAACTAGTAGTAGTGAGCATGAAATTAGTCACCGTAGTGCCTCTTATAACACTCTTAGTATAACTATAATTTCTATTTATTAATATTCTGAGAGAGCCAAATTTTATGAATAAGATCATTAATGATACTTAACTAGTGTTCTATTGCAAAATAACAAAATAAAGACAAAATTAAAATATTTCTAAAAACAGTGTTAAACTACAGATAATTTAAATCAAAATTTTATTAAAAAATTTTGATTTTTTTTAAAATTTTTCTTATCAAAATAACTTTTGACTGTGATAAAATGGTGTTTTTTTTTCTCTAGTAACTAATAACTTTACCGGGTTGTAAGTTGTTACAGTTCAAGGCAGAACAAGTTTGTAATTGTTCAACACTGGTGCCAAATCTTTGAGCAACAGACCAACAAGTGTCACCATTTTGAATGGTATATTGTCTTCCATAGCATCTGTTTCCGCTGTTGTAGCCAGACATACTGGTTCCAGCTGTGCCAGTTGGTAGACAAACACTTTGACCAGCTTGGAGGTTATTGCAGTTCAAGTATCCATTCAAGTTATAGAACTGGTTGATTGAGACTCCGGATTGTGAAGCAAGATTAGCACAGCTATCACCAGCTTTGGTCACATAATTTTGACAACCAGAATAATATCCATTCATGGTTGCATAATTGCTTCCATAAGGCAAGCAAACTGTTTGACCAACTTGTAAGTTATTGCAATTGATGCCAGTGTTCAATTGATAGAAATAATTTGATGAGGCACCAGCCATACTGCTGCAAGTATCTCCAGCTCTGACTTGATAGTTGTTACAATCTTTTGGGTAGTTGGAATTGTATTGACCATTTTGATTAACACCGTAATAAGTATTGCTTGGATATGCACTGTTTGTATTGTAGTTTGTGTTGTATCCAGATAGATAGGTTGGATAGTTTGTGTGGTAGGTGGATGGATATCCAGCAGTGGTGTAACTTGGATAATAGCCAGTAGTGGTATAGACTGGATAATAACCAGGAGTAGTAGAGACTGGATAATAACCAGTAGTTGGATAGTAGCCTGTGTTGTATCCATTGAATGGAACACAAATAGTTTGACCAATTTGTAAGTATCTTGAATCAACACCTGGATTGGCAGCGGTAATCGCCTCGACACTTGTTCAATAGCGAGAAGCAATTAGAGAAAAAGTGTCACCAGATTTAACTGTATATGGAGAGTATCCATTTGGACAGTTATTGTATTGTCCAGATACTGACAATGCAATTAATAATACAGAGATTGCTAGTCTGGTAATCATTTTATATTTTTCTTTCTTTGGTTTGATTTTTATCTTTTTAGCACATCCTTTTATATTCTGTTTGATTCAGATGGCTTAAAGTATTATTTAATATTGATCAAATATTTGAGTCTTTAGAAAAAGAACTATTTTATATCTCTTTAAACATTTTCATCAACATTTTTTTAAATTGATAACTTTTGTCGATCACTCATAATTTTTTTTGTTTTTTTAGTAATTTTAGATCATCTTTTAACCTTGAAAATTTTATCAATATTCTCTTTTTCTATATTCAAGCTTTTTTTTCAAATTATTTTTCAGTTGTTTTTAACATTTTTTTAGGGTACTGAATTAAGTGATTAATTTGTATATTGTTTACACTTTTTGTAGCTATTTAATGCATGTCATTAAAACATCCTTGTCTTACCATTTTGAAAGAAAGAAACAATTTTATTTGAACCCTTTTTAATCAGTCTTTTAAGACATTTACTTCATTTTTAAACATTGAAAATCAAGATACCATTAGACATTAAATCAATAATTTTTAAAAATCTGTTGTCGATAACTAATAATTTTTTTTTTGTTTTTTTAGTAATTTTATATTATTTTTTTTTATCAATTTAACAGCGCAGAGCTTCGAAATTTGTTTCTTCAATTAGAAACAAACCTATGAAAGCAGATTGAAGGCTTTGAACATTCCAAATCTTGTCGAAATAAGAAAAAGTGGTGATCTAATTCAATTATACAAGTTTATGCATGGAATTGAATTGGTTGAAAAAGGCAACAATTTTAATGTCACACAAAACCAAGGAAGAGGTCACTGCTTCAAATATCACAAAGAAATTTCCAGGCTCCAACATAGAGATAACTTTTTTTTCAACAGAACCGCTAGCATACGAAACTCGCTAACAAATGAATTAGTTGAAGCCCCCAATGTTAACAGCTTAAAAGTAGGCATTGATTGCTGGATGAGCAGCAATTTGTTATTTTATTTTATTAGGAAATCCTTAAAATCCTTTAAAATTTTTTTTAAATGAAATTTTTTAAAAAATGTTAACGTCTCGTTACTCGCAATATAAAGCCCTGCTTCGTTATCTTAATTTTAATTGAGTAGTTATTTCGAAAATTGCTATCTTTGCGTCAAATTTCCAACGATTTTTAATTTTGACTTCTTTGCATCCATTTGATTTTTTTGAAGCAGTATTTTGCGTGTATTTAAAAGAAAAGCTTCTTGTCTTAATCATTTCAAATAAGGATGCGTTTCAAGTTGGATAATAAAAGATCAAAAATTAGAATTGAAAATTAAAAATAAATATATAGAAAGTCTTGAAGTTAAATTAAAATTCAATTGAAATTTAATCGAAGTTCAATTGTTTCTGCAAGATAGATTTCATACGTAATAACCAATATCAGACTCTTTCAGGGAGACAAAAATTTAGAACAAAGGCTAAATTAGAAAACGCTTTGAAATGTTATGATGATCTAATAAGAAAAATTAGTTTAAAACAAAAAAAATCTGAAATTATTTATCCTGTAAAAACAGACTTTAAAAATGATTTTGTTCTAGATTAAAAAAGAATTCAGCCCAAATCAAGATTTTTGTAAAGTTTTATATTTTAAAGATAAACATTACATACCTAATTTTTTTTTTCACAGCGAATTTGTAAAAAGATTCAATCTACATCTTCCATTTCTTTATAAAATTAAACTTTTAAGGAAGTATTTAAATAAATTTTTTTTCTAAATGATACAATATTTAATTCACGTTTTGCGGTAGTAAGTGAGAAAATTGAATTCCAAATAACTAATTTTTGAAAAATAATTGCAATGATGAAGATTTAAGTGTTCCTTTAAAAATTGAACTTTCTTCAAATGGTACTCAAGTACGAAATAGTTATAATTTTATAAATTTCACATTCACAATATTAAATTAATTCGAAAGAGCTAAAACATGTAGGAGAAATTATACCTAAAGAATAGCATATCTAAAAGAAGAATATGACTCACTAAAAGATCTTTTTTATTTAATAAATGAGGAGATTAAAGGCTTAAAAGAAATAATATATATTAATCAGGTTTTTAATTTAGAATAATTTTTGTGGTGATTGGAAAATTACATCCATTGTATTAGGACTAAATAATGCGACTTCAAACCATCCGTGTGTCTAGTGTACTGAAAATAATTATGATTTTTCCGATGTTGAAAAAAAATTTTTCAATCACAGATACGAAATTTTTCGCAAGAACAATTGATCAACACCATTATCTAATGACTATAAAAAAGGTAAATTTATAATACAAATGTGAAGGTTTGCTTAAGGAATAAAGCTAAATCGATTAAAAATCTATTTATTGCACCTTTAAGAATTACAGATGTGTTATTTATTCTGTGATTAAATCAATATTACTAATTGATAAAAAAATTACAAAACAATCCAATACAAAAATTTACTATGAAATCCACCAAATTACTGCAAAATATTTGGACTTAAACTGAAAAATGTTAGATAAAATTTTTCTTTGTGGAAAACAAATGATTGAAAAATAACAAGAGATTTTAAGGTCCAGAAAAGATTAAAATGTTAAGAATAATTGAAATATAAAATGATTTGGGTGCATTTATAAAAGTTAATTACTTCATAAGTTATGAAACTACTTTTTTCAAATCTTTAATGATTAATGAGATAATTCTCTTAATGAAGAATAAACAAAACAAAAGGTAGAAAATTGGTATAATATATTTAAATTAATTTATATATAAAACATAAAACACCTAACATTCATTCATTTGGTACACATTTTTTACAATTTCAAAGGTTGTGTTTTTGTGATTTTTTTATATACAAATAATTAATAAAAAATAAAAAGGAAAAAATGTCAATCTATTTTAAAGCCTTTTAATTAGTGAATTTTTAGCCAATCAAAATATTTCTTTCAGAAAATGTGTTCACTTTTCATAAATTATGATAAATTAATTTTAATAATAAAAATATTTTATTCTCAAAAAAATTTTGAATTGTTCTAAATTCTGAATTGTTATTAATGAAAAAAACATCTTATGTTTTTATTGAATTAATAGTAAAGAGTTGATTATATGGACTTTATTCAAAAGTCCACCAAACTGACGCTTCGTTTTTTTTTTTTTATTTTTATCTTAGCTTTTGTGTTTTTTTACATTATGTTTTCAGCTATTTTGATTGTTTCTATTTTAATTGGTTAATTGAATTAACATAATAAATTAAAATTAACTTAGCTATTCTATACTCTATTTAAATACTTTCTATTTTAATTGTTTATCAAGGGTTAGGTTAGGGTTAGGATTAGGGTTAGGGTTTAAAATTATAAAAAAAGGAAAATCAGTAGATTGGAACGAAATTCAAAAATGGTGAAAGCAACATTTGAAAAAGATTTCAAACTCAACGATGCCATAAGCAAAAAAAAGGAAAAAAAAAAGAACAAGTAACGTTTCCTAGACATTTACTCAAATAGACTCAAACACTTTTTCACTATTCCCGGAAGAGATATTAGTTGATCCTGAAGGATCATGTCCAAGCTCTAGGTGGCCTTGGCAAAACCATTTTTCCGGTATAAACGAATGGTCCATTGGTAACCATTATAGAGCCTTTGTTGTTATAAATGATGACAATTTACCTGATATGGTTGGTATTGAAAGCTTAAATAGAATTTATGTTGGCATTGCGACACTAAGTTCTAAAAAGTGTAAGACCATATATTTTTCGACCTGAAAGAGTTAAAAGAGTTAGACCAAAAAAGAAAATTTTTTTTTTTAATGCAAAATTTATCTAAATCTTAACATAAAGCCAGGACAAGAGGCAATAGGGATTCGTTAGGAAACAAAAGAAAAAAATTTATTATCAATCTACGGCTAATAAAACAGTATTTACTGAGTCAAAATTTCGTTTTAATATAACTTATTCTTACAGAGGCTTTGCTTTCAATGTCGTTAGCAAATTTTCGAGATCCGAGGACTAAAAACTATTTTCGTGGTATATTTTTTTAATTGTTACAAAAATATTAATTCATAATAAAAGTTTTGATAATATTAAATAATTAAAATATAACATTCATTAAGTTTTTCTCGAATAATATAATTACAAAAAATTCTTAAAATTTTTAAGGTTGATTTTAATTTGCTTCAAGATTATTGAAGGTTGATCACATACAATATTATTTTTGGTCAGAATTATATTAATTTTTCTATTCTTGTTAGTTAAGGATACTATTAAATTTTTTATAATTAATTAAAGTATTTAATAGATACAATTTTATTTATTTAAAAAAAAAAAAACAAAATAAAATAAAATTACTAAACAAAAAAAAGGAAATTTAAAATTTTTTGATTCCATTTTTTTTTGTTCTTTGCTAGTTTTTTACAAGCTTTAGCGAAACTTTTTCTATGCTTTCAGTATAAATTTTTCTATGCTTGCTCTTTTGTTCAGGGATAACCGGAAATGGAATCAAATTTTCACTTTTTGATATTTTTGACCATATAAGTACTTGAGAATGTGACATTACTTGTTCTTTTTTTTTTCCTTTTTTTTGCTTATGGCATCGTTGAGTTTGAAATCTTTTTCAAATGTTGCTTTCACCATTTTTGATTTCGTTCCAATCTACTGATTTTCCTTTTTTTTTATAATTTTTAATACTGACCATTATGTAGAATAAACGAATTTTCAACATCAGATTTCGATTCAGGGCCTAAAATCGCTAACGAAGAAAACATTTAATTATCGATTCTTTAATGAAGAAAAAATTGAATTTTTGATTCGTTAATATCCGATAATAGAAAAAACTGTTCTGATAAAAAATTTTTTTAATTGAAAAGAAATTGAAAAGAAAAGCCATTTTTGAGGGGGTCACTTAAAAACGCAGTATTTAAGATAGCTCGGTTAATTTTGAGCATAAAAAATTGATAGCACTAAAAAAGCCAAATTAAATAGCAATAAACTTTATTAAAAAAGCAAAAGAAATATTAGCACTAATTAAATTTTCAAGTTTTTAGCTTGAAAAAAAAAGTTGAAATAAAAACAATATCGACCTAGAAAAAGATTAATAGTTTAATATTGTAGATAAGTTATCATAAAATTTATCAAAGGTATCCAATGAATAAGTTTTAACTATCTCATTAATTCTTTCATCCAAAAGAATGTACTTTGGCTTACGTTTAAATATAGTTCCAGTTTCTAATTTGACTATATTTTCTTCAGAATTTTCTTTGGTTATATCATATCCAAACCATGTTTCTTTCATGCATTTAAAATAAGTATCCAATTGACTAAAATACTCTTGATTTTTTTCCAAATTGCCATAAATTCTAAAAAATTGATACTTAACATCATTAGATGGAATAAAAGCCAATACTTGAGCTATTATTTATGTGTATATTTTGTAGATCATTAATTAGATCATCTAAAGTGTTTTCAGCCATCTAAAGTGAATTTTAAATAAAAAATAAAAAAAAAGTTGGAAATAAATTATTTTTAACAAAGTAAAATTTCAAGTGAACAATCTTGTTCAAAAATTTTTAGATACTCGATTAAATTTCATCGCAGATCTTTTTTTGCTGATTTTTTTTGCTTTTTTGATTGTGCTTTATTTATTGATTATGCTAATTTAAGATTACTATTTTTTGGCTAATTTTTTGGCTAATTTTTATGCGAATTTTTTTGCTATTTCTTATGCTAATTTTATCCTCTTAATTGCTATTTATATAAATTAATTAATTTTTTTTGCTTTTTTGATTGTGCTTAATTGATCATGCTAATTTAAGATTGCTATATTAAGATAGCACCATTTATTGAATAGAATGCCTTATTCTCATTACTGATAAAAAAATAAAAAATGAAGTTAAAATATTTTTTTATTTTTAATATGAATAAGTTTTAGAAATAGAATTTGTTCTGATCTAGTTGACCTGGTAATACCATAATAAATAAATAAAATTATAAAAAATTAAAGAAAATTAAAATTAATTTATCATCTTTCAGGTGTTTCACTTTGGGAAACAATTTCGAAATTTCGATTAATCTATTTCGAATATTTCTACTCCGCTTAAATTTAAATTGACGATCATTTGATGTATTTTAGCAAAGCTCAATTTATAAAAAACGAAAAACAGAGCGAAAATAGTTTTTTAAACTAAATATATTACCCTAAAATATAATAATATCACAAATTCAACTTAAAATTATTTTTTTATCTGAGATTGAAAAAAATAATTTGAAACATCGCACATATTCAATTTTATTTCAACATTTGATTTTAGATAACAAATTTTTAAAATTATGAAAAAACCTAACTTAAAAATAATTTTTTACAAAAAATTTTTTTATTTTTTATTCTTCCAGTCCTTTTTACGCCATCTTACACCCAATTATATGGACACTTGAGTTTATTTTTATGCTCACCCAAAAAGAATTTAAACACCAAAACCAGATAGAAATTAAAACAAAAACCTGAAAGAAAATTAAAACTAATTTTGAAAGATTTAACAAAAAATCCAAAAATTCACGTGCGCTTTAAAAATGAACCCAAAAAAAGAAATGAATTTTTAAAAATAATAAAAAATTAAATAAAAAAAATGTGCCACGAAGTGCCATCAAGTTGGTTGACAGCGACTCCATAGTCGAGCAGCTGTCGTCCCTGGAAAACAAGCTTTCTTCCCTGCTGACGAAACAAGACCAGAAAACGGGCAGAAATTCGAGCTAATCGACTGCACCGACCTCAAGATCAAACTTAAAGCCATCATTACCTCTCTGATCACCAACAACTTCTCCATCATCAAAAAACACCTGGAGTCCAAGTCGAGCCCGGGCCTCATCCCCATCAAGCAGACTTGTGTCCGCCTGCTCGCTTCGATCTTGCCAAGCAAATCAGCTCCGAGTTCAACTCCTTCAACGAGACCAAAAATTGGCTCGAAAAATTTCTTCTCATCAAAAAATCTGAGCTGCGCGACATGAGCCTCCAATTCGTCCTCACCTATCTTAAGTACATGCAGCCACCAACAACTGCCAGGACAATTTAATTTTGATAAAAAAAATCCTGTAACCACCGCCTGTCTAAATTGTGTCAAAGAATGGAAGGCCTTGGTGGAGAGCGAAAAAGAGTGGAGCGACAGCATGAGGATGACAATGGAAAAGAGCGCCAGGACTTTGAGACCAAGCTCAATTTGGAACTGCTGAGCAAATATTTGCCCAAGTTCGACCAGTTGTCGACCAACTTTCCATTGATCACAGCCTACATTCGATATTTCAGCAAAGTTTGAATCTAATGGACCTGGAGCAAATAGAGATTGACTTGTCGCTGAAAGTGGAAGCTGACGATTTGATGGCCCGATTGGTGCCTTTTTTCAGCTTGTGCTCAGCTCTAGCGAAATGGTCAAGTTCGATGCAGATTTGATGTAAATGTGCTTGAGAATGCAGATGGCAGCTGGTGCAGCCACTGAATTTTCGGAGACTGTTTTGTGCCAGAGAAAAAAGAAATATTGTTTTGTTGGATCAGGCTGGTGAGGTCGGATTGGACCGGTTTTTGGCGCTGGTCGACCCGTCCGACCCTTTTATGTTTTATTCTGGCTTGTTGAATGCCAATGTGGATTGGATGTGTATGCGGACAGAGTGAGTGCCATTAAGGCTATAAAGGCATTAAAGTGCAGATTGGAGAGCAAGCCGATTGTTAATCTTTTTGCTCAAACAAGCGCTTGAAAAGGTCAGTTTTATTTTATTTTTTTTTAAGAGACTGTCCAAGTCTTGCGGCAGTGAAGTTTGGAGCAAAAAAACTTTTAGCATTTAAAATCCTAAAATCTTTAAATCCTAAAATCCTTAAATTGGTAAACGTTAACCAATTTAAATTTAACTTTTTAACAAAATTTAACTTCTGATTGAGGCGTAGATATTTTTTCATTTAAAAGAGTTATTTTCATAGAAAATAAAATTTAAAGTCAAAGTCTAGACTTGTCTTTGACTTTTGACCAACTCTGATTCAAAATTTGTTTTTTTCTAGAACATTTTTTGATTGATTTAAACTTTAAATTTTTCTAAAAATTGTTACATAATTAAATACATGATTAACTTTAATTCATCCATATCTCTTATCTCATTATAATCCATTATTTAATTAATTGAAAATTTTCAGTTTCAAGCCAAATGAACATAAAATTTACTTAAAATATTTGCTGGTTTATTTGAAGATCAAGCAATAAAAAATAAATAAAACAATTGCTAACAAAAAATATATTTAATTTTTATTTATATTGATTTTTTTTGACTTTTACACTTATGCTGTCAACGGGTTAAATTTGGTACAATAAGCAAAAACGAAATATTAAAAATCCCTAAGCTAAAGTTCTGAAGGACCATAACATGTTCTGTAAATTGAAACAACTGTTACATCCTCTGTACCAATATACTGATCCTGCAAAACTATGCATCATTGATTGAATCATTGATTTAGGTCCTCGGCATCGTTCACGGTGTCGTTTAGTTTTTCATTTAGGCTTTCTTTCGGTACAGGACATAACCTCGATTTCCTGGATATTTGCCCTGATTGAATGCTGCTTGGTTCATTGATTGATTGATCTAGATCCTCACTTTCTGAGGATATCCAAACAAACTCAATTGAGGGTTTTTTGACATTTGCCACAAAAATTATAGAGGAGGATTCCTCGATAGAGGTGTCATCCTCTCTCTCTCTTTTGATTGATTTTTTATCTTTCAGATATAGTTTTTCAGATTTTAAATTTCTAAATATAGATGATTTATTAAGCATGTATTCAATGCATGTTTAAATTAATCACGATATTTTAGTTTAAGTTTGATTGACAGTAATTAACAGCTTTTCGAGCAAAGAAATTTTATTTTAATTCAAACAATTGTTTGCTTTTCAGGATAGTCTTTTGGTTAACTTGAACAACAATTGGAAAACTGACTTTATATCGAAAAGATGAAAAGTCTTAATTTTAATTTTTAATTTTTTTCTATTTTTAGTTACTCTGAGGCCGAGTCGGACACAGGATCCATTAGTTCCGAATACAAGGCCAAAGTAGCCAGGCCAAAGTAAATCAGCATCAATGAACAGAAACACTCGATAAAAATAATTACCTTCAAGCTTTGTGCTATCGTCTGCTTTAAAAATTATTGTATCTCTCATAATAAGATTTTTAAGTTGACCGTAGGAGACTATTAATCCATTTCGTGGAATTAACCTCTCTAAAACAGGTTCTCTTAATACTTCTTAAAATTGTATTAATAATTAATAATAGGAATAAATTTTGTTGAATAAAGATAATTAAATAAACAACCTTTTGAGTAGATAGAATCATATTTGCTATTGAAATTTTGAAAATGAATCTTATATGATTCATTATTAGTTATTTCTCGAACAATAGCATCCCTCCAAACTCCAGTGCTGTCAAGCACTTGAACATTTTGATTGATCAAAAAGCTCATTTTAAATATTTATAATTTAAAACAATACAAAGATTTTAAATTTAAATAGCGTTTAAAGATTTTTTATTAATTTTCAAATTTGTACATGCTTAAACGATGCTTATGAGCCGCTTAAGCAGTGTTTATGAGCGGTTTAAGCAGTGTTTAAGCAGCTCTAAACACTGTTTAAACCGCTCATAAACACTGCTTAAGCAGCTCTAAACACTGTTTAAACCGCTCATAAACACTGCTTAAGCAGCTCTAAACACTGTTTAAACCGCTCATAAACACTGCTTAAACCGCTCATAAACACTACTTAAGCGGCTCATGAACTCTGCTTAAACCGCTCATAAACACTGCTTAAGCATTGCTTCGAAACATCGTTAACTTTGTTCTGAAATGTACTGTAAGATGTCTGAGTTTTAGGAATTTAGGATTTTGATGATTATTTAAGAAATGTTGCGGACTAACACGTAGCTCCTCACTCTAATTGCATAGTTTCACTATTACTTAACTTCGGTTAAGGACTAGTGAAACATGCTTTGTAATAATCTAATTGTTTTTCTCTTTTTTTGTAAAATATAATTCTCTCTTTTTTTGTTATAATTGTCTCGAATAAAAATTCAATAAATGTTTAAACCAAAAATATAAACCGTTTTTCATTAAAAACCCAAACCGTATTAATAAACCGTACTTAACCTCGAGTACAAACCGTTAGGCTCAAGCACCCACACTTGAAGACCTCAACAGAAAATATGAAACTCTCTCTAAAATTCTAGATCAAGAGACAAGTTATCGTTCGGCTGCATGATATTCAAGTTGCGTAAGTTTTTGGACAACAGGCAAGATGAAAGTGACCATGTCGAGCTGCCCGGTTCCATCGACCACGATGGAACATTGTAGTTTCTCGAGGCGCTATTGGTGCACGATGTGGGCTAACGGCTGAGTTTTTGGGGCGGTGGCACCGTAAACTTTATATGAATGTCTTCTTTAGGAACATTGACAAGAAAAAAGTCACTTGTTTGCTTATCACGTTTCTTTTTAAAGACTAAAATTTTTAAAGCAAAAAATCAAAATATGTTTTTGGATTAACTGTGGACTGCTTTAATATATTTGCAAAATTTCTCACACAATTTTTAATTGAATTTAACTTTTCAAACTTAAAAGATAATTTTTTAAGAATTTTGTATTTTTAAATTGCCTTCTAACTCTAATTAAGCTCTAACCCTACTCTCTTTATAAATATATTGAGTAAACTAAATTGATCAAATTCAAATTTATAATTCTTTATCACTTTAGAAATCATTCATTTTATAAATTTTTATTGGAGAATTTATGACTTTTAATATTAAAGAATTTATTTTTAAAATTGAAAAATTTTTCATACTTTGAACGATTTTTTGCATTGAAATATATTTTAGAAACATAATTTCATATTGTGAAAATACGAAAGAAATTATTCTCTTTAGAATTGATACTTTGTTTGTCATGAAAAATTTTGTAATTTCAAGAAAAATGAACAAATTCAATACAGTTAAAAAAAATGTTTTAAACGTGTGCATTTTTAATTTTAATGTAGTTAATTTTAAACTGTAATTTAAAATATTTGTTTTTTTTATGAAGATTTTTATTTGACATGCTTCAATGTTTTAAAAATAAATATTTTTATTTAAAGCGTTGTTTTTATTTTCTAGTTTTCTGAATTATTTCTAAACTTAAGCCAAATCATTTTTTTTCATCTTTTCAAATTTAACTTAATTAAAATAATTTTTTAAAATTTTTTAGGTTGTCAAGATCTTTGATGCTCTAATTGGTCAAATGTGGACGACCTGCAAGTCTTCAACGCTGATTCCTACAAATATGAGTTCATCGAAGTTATTATCATGATTATAAGCTCAAACCTCCAAGCCTTTTGAATACCAAGTTGAACAAAATAACAAAATAAAAATGAAAAAAATTTGTATTCGGATTTTTTCCAAAAACAGCTATTTTATGACCAATTTAGTTATATTTTTGTATATTTGTTTGATGATTGTGTCTTCTTTAATTTTTGAAAAAAATAGAAATTTTAGATAATATTTTAGTTCATATAAATAAGTTAAATTAGGATAAGGCAGGAGAAGTTTGGATAAACTGTATTATAGAATATAAAGAAAGGCCATTTAAAAGAGACATGATACATCAATTATCATTATGTGGAAGTGAGGTTGAATATTTTGTTAAATATATGGTTAATCATCAAAAACATGAATTATGGCAGAAATGTAGTTCAAATTGTATTAACAATCTCAAACTAATAATAAAATACGATTCAGAACTAATTTTTTTTAAAAGAAAATGATATGATCAAGCTCAATTCTTGCTATAACGAAAAATGCGCTCAATGTAAATTAAGTATAATTCCTGAAATAAGATTTATCAAAAAGCCAACTTATGTTTATATTCAGTTGATTAATAACAACATTTACATCGAAGATTTACCGAAAATAATTACTATCGAATATTGTAAATACCGATTTTTATACTCAACCGTTCACAAACCAGGAAACTTTTTAAGAATTTTTGAAATAAACAATTATCTTTACTCCGTGGATGAAAAACAAGAAAAGTTAAATATTTATGTTCTTCTAAAAAGCAATTAAAACAAAAAGAAAGAGAGAATTACTTTTTTAATCAATTTGCAACTATGTACCATTTCTTTTTACTTTTTAGTGGAAAATTAGACTTTCTTATAGAAAAGAATTAAATTTTTTTGTAATGATATAAATAAATCGATAAAAAAAAATCATTTTGATTAAAAATTTGAAAATTTAATAAAAAAATTAAAAATTTTATTTTGATAATTTAATAAAAAAAAATTTTTATTCTGAACAAGTCCGCACCTCCCCTGCAATATTTGTTTATCTTGCTTTAGGTTTAGAGTTGATTTTTTTTTTAACATTTTTAATTATCAGCTAGTACAAAGGGTACAAAAGGATATTTGTTTAATTATTTCCTATGTAGGTAATTTTGCTATTTTAAAATCAAAATTTAAAATTTGACGTTTTTGTTCCCGTATAATTCAATAGAAAGGATTTAACTAAATCTGAGAAAACTAAATCATCTAAAAAATGTGTTTTTGGTCTTGAGAAATTAAGGAAGAATAATGACTCTGGTCAAAATATCCGCAAAAAAAAATTTAAAGAAATGATTTGGCTGAATATTTAATTGCATGGCATACTTTTGATACATTGTACAGTTCGCTTGGTTAGCCTGGTACATTTCGCTTGAATAGCCTGGTACATTTCGCTTGGTTAGCCTGGTACATTTCGCTTGATTAGCCTGGTACATTTCGCTTGATTAGCCTGGTACATTTCGCTTGATTAGCCTGGTACATTTCGCTTGATTAGCCTGGTACATTTCGCTTGATTAGCCTGGTACATTTCGCTTGGTTAGCCTGGTACATTTCGCTTGATTAGCCTGGTACATTTCGCTTGATTAGCCTGGTACATTTCGCTTGATTAGCCTGGTACATTTCGCTTGGTTAGCCTGGTACATTTCGCTTGATTAGCCTGGTACATTTCGCTTGAATAGCCTGGTACATTTCGCTTGGTTAGCCTGGTACAATTCGCTTGATTAGCCTGGTACAACTCAACTCAATTTTACAGTTGATCATGGAGGCGATAGAGCTGGAGCAGTCAATTTTGTGAAAGCTAGCTTGATTTTTCAATCCATTTATATATAATTGATCAATAATTCAAATTTTTTTTAAATTTAAATTTTTATTTCTAATTAGCGCTTTATTCAATTTAAATAAAGGCCCAACAATTTATTTTTAATAGTAAGAGAAAGACAGTTGTTAAGTCTCTTTCAATTTATTTTTTTATATTAAATGAGAAGCACCGTCCATTCTCGTATACATATCTTTTAACATGGCGAACGGGTTTTGATTAATTTTTCAAATACAACCATGTTAAATTTTTGAAAGTATTTTTATATATATTTTATTAATAAGAATTGCAATTCAAAATCAAAATTCGACATAATATTTTTTCTAAAAAATTTATTAGTTTAAGATACAAAAGGAAATTTATTTATATCCGTCAAAATATTACTAAATGGTAATTAATAAAAAAAAAAACAGTCCAAAAAATGCGTCAGAAAAAGTACAAAGCATATATGTTACAATTTATTGAAAGCAACTCAAATCTTTATTGAATGAAATGTTAAACTTGATTTGAGTTCTTAGTCATCATCAATGTCTGACTTATTAGAACATTATTAATTAATAATCTTGGGATTTGTATTAAAGGTCTTCATTTCTTGTACATACTTTGAATATAAAAAAAATAGATGGTTTCAAAATTCAATTAAAAATATTACACAGGTTTATTTAATTTTGGAGTTTACTTATTCCTTTTTCTATCGATTGAAGTATCACAGTAACATTTTAAATTTCATCCTTCAAATTGGTCCGAAGATTGTTTACTTTTTGTTTAAGGACTATTTTTTCAAAAATTAAAGAAGACACAATCATCAAACATATAAACAAAAATATAGTTTAATTGGTCATAAAATAAATTCAAATAAATAGTTCCAAATAAGTAATAAAATTAAAATAAAACTTTACAAAAAATCAGTTAACAAAAAATGAAAATCGATTTTATCAATGGATTGAAAAAAGTTTTTGCAATTTTTTTTTATTTTCTAAATCGACATTGCATGCAAAGCACATTAAAATTATTTAAATTATATCAAAGATTAATTTTAATATTTAAAGATAAACTCTTTAAATTGAAATTACATTTTGAATTGATCATCAACTTTCTTTTTCGAGTTCTTTTTGAAAATATTTTTATTTTATAATAAAAATATAAAGTGAACATATAAGTAAAATTCGTGACTAAGTAAAAATTAAACTAGTGAGTACGGGACGTGTGCGTTTTTGGCCCTCTTCACTTATTAAAAAGTCATTTAGCTTATAAAAAATTCTATAAGCTTCGGTTTTGTGAAGTTCAGTATAAAAGAACAGAACAAAGTGTAAAAAAATTTAATAACTTTTTTTCTAAAAGTTTAAAATTAATTCTGTGAATGCAGAATGGTGCAGAATTCAAAGTTGCATCAACTGTAAAATTCTGCTAATGATGTGCAAAATCTCTGCAAAATGCACCACGCTGTAATTGCTTTTGAAAAAATTTATTTTTTCTTTGTTATTAAAAAAAATATGACTTATGCATTTGGATTTCTTGTACCTCAACAAAAGAACTCGGACTTCTTCTTCAAGTAGCAATTAACAAGATAATTGAGTTCTGTAAAACCTGGGGTTTTTATATCAACACACCCAAAACATGCTACACAACATTTACAACGGCTGGAGAGAGAAAAAACTACACCACCAAATATAAACTAAATCTAAAAATTGTAAATAATGCAATACCAATGGAACCGAATCCGACCTTCCTGGGAATTAAGTTAGATCCAAAATTATGTTTTAAACCACATCTAATACAACTCGGAAAAAGAATCGTATCGAAAATAAATTTGTTAAGGAGAATCAAGAATTTCAAATGGGCTAATTCTATTCCATTAAATTTAAAGCTATACAAGTCCTTGATAAGATCACTCTTTGATTATTGTTTTATAATTTTAAACGTTGGCACTGAAAAGATTAAATCCTCCCTACAGAAAATTCAAAACAAAATTCTAAAATTAATCAAATATTTTCCAATCAAGGCTTCGATAAAACACATTCATAAAGTACTTAATCTCGAAACAATCGAGGAAAGAGCAAACAACCTATTCGTCAAGTTCCTAACAAACAAATCTAAAATTGAGACCATAGCCAAAGAAATCCAAGAATATAAATTATCTAAAGATATCAATGCCCAACGCTTTATAACTCCGTTCGATCATTTAGTCAGTAATAATTCCTAATGTTATTAAATTAAATTGTAAATCGCTTTATTCGAATCATTTCAGTTAAAAATTTTAACATTTTTCTACAAAATAGCGCTAAGATTTTTTTTTACATTGTATCGTAACAAGAGGGTTTAAACGAAGGCTAAAGCTATTCGGAAAAACCCTGGGGAAACCCAAAATTATTTAATTAATAAAAAAAAAAAAAAAATATCAAAATTTATATTTTGATCATTTGATCTTGATATCAAACTTCAATTTGCCCATTTTCTGACAGTTCAAATCAAAATAGAGGTTAAAAAATCAAGAGTTTACTTAGTTTTTCACAATACTGTACATAATTGAATAGAAAAATATTTTTAACAAAAATGTTTTAAAAATTCCCTTTATTTTATTTAGTTAATTAAAAAAAATCTTAAAAAGCAATCGACTCAAGCCAATTAGTAATAGAACTTAGGTACGAATCCATCCATCTTTTATTTAGACTGACGGTTTCTAGTGACTCCTTGAAAGCATTAACTGCGATTCCTAGATCAGGATGCTGTTGTTGGAAGAGCTTCAGGCTATTTAATTCAAATTGTGTATTGAAATTTTTCAGAACATTTTTGACCAAGTTAGCCAAAGTGAATGAAATATCACCAAACTTGAGCAATAAATCATCCCACTTTTCATCAATAAAATCAAAAGCAAGTCTTCGACCTATAGCATTATTGGCCACATCAATAATAATAGACGTCATGTCTTGTCTACGAACAACACTTTCATCATACGACAAAGACAAAATGCTAAAAAAAATTTAATAAATTAATTTCTTTTAACAAGTTTTTGTTTTAAACTATTTTAAAAGGTTGAAGTTTTGAGTGTGAGTTAACGATCTTAGCATTCGAAGCTTTTCAGAGTTGTCACTTGTGTTTTTTGCCATTTCCAACATTTCAATCCATGTCGAATCATTGGCATACTTAGCGATTGTTTGGTAAACAATTGTTTTAAAATTTGCCGGAATCCTTGAGTTAAGTTGGAACAAAATTTTGAATAAATTTAAATTGTTGAAAAAATGAAGTTGACAGCAATGGACCAGGAACACTTGGCGGAATCATATTAAAATTATTTCGGAAAATGCTGTTAAATAAATTCAAAGTTGTTGAATAAAAAAAAAAAATGTCTTTATCTAAACCAATTTTTAAGCCGAAAAAAACAAAATAACAAATTATTTTTAAATAGTTTGCAATTTAACTAATAAATAAAATATTCTTTTTGGTGCCTAATCAAATTTTCAAATCAGCTAATTAATAAATCATTAATAAAATTCATTTTATTTAAATTTTTTTATACCTATTTGTATTTTGATTGCATTTGATAAAAAAATTTAAGCATGTGATGAGTATTGTTTATGAATTTTCACTTACAGTTTTTCGAGTAGTCAATTCGAGCATTGAAAAAAAATTTAAAAAAAATGAGGAAGAAGTCGTACCAGTATTATAAAGAAAATTAGCTAAAATCTCTTTAAGTCCCTTAAATCCACAATTAGTATCAAATCAGAGTTGGTCAAAAGTCAGAATCAAAAAGAAAAAGTCAGATTTGTCTTTGACTTGATACTTTTTTTAAAGTCATAAAATACTTTGTTAAAAAAGAAGTTAGTTTTTAAAAATAGTAGGTTGTTAAAGAAAAGTTTAATAGAGAAACAAAAGAAATTAATTAATTAATTAACTAAAGAAATTTCTTAAAAATATTTTTTAAGAATAAAATTTCAATTCACATTTTACTTTGACTTTTGACCAACTTTGGTAGACTTTGACTTGTAAAAATGAATTCTTATGAATATTTTATGAGATTATTAAGATTTTATAAAATTGATTAAATAAGATTATTAGAGTTAATTTGGATTTTTTTGTTTATTTTTGACTCCTAAGTAACTCTCCATTAAAAGTTAATACTGCTGTGAATTCGATATTGAGAATTTCAGATACAAATTGAACATAATTTCTTTATTTTTTGAAAAATTAAAACTAAAGATAAAAAAATAAATTAAAAAAGATACTTCAAACATACTTTGCTGCAGCTTTGTCACATAAAATATTATATTGTTTTGTTTTTAATAAATCAAATCAATAATCAATCTCAATCTTGATATTTTATTTTTTGTTTAATTTTAAGATGAGAAAAATTAATTAAAAAGGTGCATCAACAATAATTAATTTAGGTATATTTGGAATTGTTTTATGTATTTTATAGATATTTTTGATTAATAAACTACGAAAAATATTGTTTAGCTCTTATTTTAATTATTAGCGTTTAAAAATTATAACAACATTATTTTTTTCAAATTTCAATTTTTAATACGAGAAAAAAAACTAAATAATTCGTTCTGATAAAAGCATTAAAAATTCGATTGTCTTGTTAAAATTTCTAAAAAAGTGTAACACCTAGAAAAAAATTAAATAAACAATTTCTACATTAAAAGTGGTATTCTTTATATGACAAATTTTTTTTTTCAAAAGTCCGAGCCAAAAACTTTATTTTTTTTTTTTTTTAAAGTCCGAGTCCGGTCTTTAAATTTTGAATCCTGAAGAAGAATTGTGAAGACTTTTATGCTGAAATTAAGGAAAAATTATTCTTATAAAAATTTAGAAAATTTTCTTTCTTTTTTTAGAAATTAAGATTACATGCTCAGTAAAAAAAAATTACCTAACTTTTAATCTTATTTTTACAATTAAAAATAATTTCATTTTCCACTTTTTTTTTTGTTTGTTATTTTTTTTTTTCATCGTCGATATAGGAGGGAGAGATATATATTTATAATTATACACTTAAATTTTAATCTATGAAAGAATGGATATTTTTTTGTTCAATTTGTATTTGAATTTCACAATGCTTATTTTTTAAAAAATTTATTATTCTATTTTTTTCCACTAGTCCCTGTGTACTTTACTTCGGAAGCCTTAGCAAATGAATAATGCGTTTTTGTTTTGTTTTTTAATAGAAAAAAATTCAACTTTTAGCAATTTAAAAAGATCCAGAAAATTAAAATTTTACCTAATCTAAAACAACTTTAAATTTATATACAGCACCTAATTTTAATGTGATCCTGCATATTAGTCGTGTCCCATTTCTCTCAACTGTACTCTAGGTGGATTTACTGTTGTCCATTCATAACCAGGTTGTTATAATACTCCGAAGCTTTGTCTATGCAATCTTGACTGCCAAATTTACACATTAAATTAATAGTGGATATTTGTAGATTGCTAAAAAAATTAAAAAAAAATTTTCTTTCAATATTTTTCCAATTTTTCTATTTACAGTTCATTTGCGTCATCTTGCTCATTCCATCCGTACTTCTGATAAATCGGTTCAATTAAGCTCATGTAATATTTCTTTAAAAAAAATAATTAAAATAAAATAAATTTAGTCCCCAAAATTGTTTTTATTACATCAAATTTAGAAGAAGTAAAAAAATCAGTCTGAAGCATGGTGCTGATGTAATTTAGACCATTTAGTGCAGCTGTGAAAGGTAACGGGTCTAGTTCTTTCATCAGGTATCTCGTAATTTGCAAAAAGACAATTTGATCAACGATTTCAGCTCGTCCCAGGTTATATGTATCATCTAAAATTTGAGCTCTATTAATCGGATTTATGCTTGTGTGATTTTTTTCCAATTGTTCAATAAGCTTGTTCCAATTTTCTTGGTCATAATTTACACGATAAAAGCCGGCATGCTGCAAATTTCCAATGACCCAATCATTTGGGCTAGGTAGATTAATTTCGGCTAAAAGGAAATTTTTAAATAAAAGAGCATTGCAAATTAAAAAAAAACCCTAACACTTTTTTCTTTAAAGTTTAAAACTAGATCTAAATTTTTAATTTTTAATTCTCATAATTTTTAAAGTAATTTAAATAGTTTTAAACTTGAAGAAAATATTTAAGAGTTTTTTTTTGTATTCACAATGCCATCTACTGTTTTAGTCAACTTGTTTTAAAATACTTATGCTATCTTCGGGTTTTAGCCAAATTGGCTCGTTCTCAAAGTTGAAGTTAAGCTCTTGGTTTGTAGTGTAAGTGAAGGGAACATACCATCGGTATTCATTGTATTCAGAAGTATTTTGAACACTATTTTCCGGGCTAAGTAAGAACCATTTTTGAGTCAAAATTAATTTATTATTTATATAATCTCTTGTAACAGTGACTACTGGATAACCTTTTCGTAGAGTCCAAGTATCCATAATTTTTTTTACTGTTAGATTTTTTTCTAGAGTTGCATCTTCAATAGCTTGTTCTGTTAAGGCTTCCCATAAATCATTCTGTTCAGCGTTCGAATACTCATGCTTTCTTAAGTACCTCTTGTAAATTGTAAAAAAAATTTTAGCCTGTATTTAGATTTACAAAAAACCAAAGTTTGAATTAAGCAAATTTAAGTCTCTCTTCTTTAAATTAAGCAAAAAATAAAATTTTCTTCTATTTAATTATTGTAACATTCAAGTAAAGAGAAAGAATTTTTTATAACTTCCTAAAAAAAATTAAAATAACTTCCATCATTATCTATTAAAATTTTTGTAATAAAATCAAGATAAAATAGGTATTTTAATTTAATTTAATTATTTTATTTTTATTTATTTTTTCTAAATAAAGAAGCTAAACATATGGAAAATTGAAGTTAGAGATCAAGATCAAAAGATCAAAATATAAATTGTTATATTTTTTTTTATAATATAGAAAAAATAAATTTTTTCATAAGCAATTACTTGACATGTTATGTCAAGTTTATTTTATTATTTAAAATTTTAAAATTTCGCCTTATATTAAACTTTAATAAGTTAAAATATTTTATTTGATTTTAATGAAAACTAAATTTTAAAGACAAATAAATTTAATTTTTTAAAATTTAAAATTTATTGAAGTAGAAAAATAAAATTATTTTAGTTTGAATGAATGGAATTATTTAAATTATTGATTGTTTTTGTTAAATAAAATAGAGATCAATCATTTTGATGTTAATTTGATAATGAACCATTATTAGACATAACATGTCTAATGATGTTTAGTATTTATTTCTTAAAAATTATCAAAATCATTTGATTAATAAAGCTTTGAAATTTTAAATGATCGTTTTGATCTTATAATTTGATATGAAACTTCAGTTTGCCAAACAAATGGCCTATGGTCAAAAAATATAAATAGATAAACTATAAAAATTGCTGACGGACCAATATTTTGTCGTGAAGGGCGCATCCTGAGTCCTCTTTTAGGCATGATAAAAACGATTAATAGCAATATTTATAGTTTTAAAAGATACAAATATCATAATTAATACCACATCTGATCAAGATACACCAAAGATCATTTAAAGATACTAATTTTATATTTTAACCAGCGACAATTTCATTTATTAAAACAATAATAATATACTAAATTAAGGATTTAAGAAAATCCAATATAGTCGCTATTAAATATAAATTCACACATTAACAGAAATTAAATATATATAAATTCAAGATTGAATTTTTTGCAGCCACTTTAGATCAAGTCCAGTTAATTTTTCTAAAAATTTTGGGAATTTAAATTTTTTTAACTTAAATTAAAAAAAAAATAATAATAAAAATGGATTAATTTTTTTGTGTTTGAATTGCAAAATTTATCCAATGTTGAAATAACATTGAAAAAGTGCGCTGTTTCAAATATTTTTTCAATTTCAAATAAAAACATTATTTTAAGTAAAAATTGCAAGCATTTTCGTATTTGAAATAAAAATCTTTAGTGAAATAGAATGAGTTTGATTTTTTTTTTGAAAATTGAAAAAATATTGAAAATTCTTTTTTTAACTCTTATTTATTTTTTTATGTGAACAGAGCTAATGCTCATTCAAAATATCCAAATGCGAGGTATTGTGAAATTCAAATACAAATTGAACAAAATTTCTTTTTTGATGAATTAAAATTAAAATAAATAAAATATACTTAAAATAATACTGCAACAAAGTGTAACATACTTTGTTGCACCTTTATTTGCTTAAATAATTTTTCTCATGTTTTAATAAGACAAAAAATAAAATACCAATAAGATTTAAATTGATAATTGGTTTAATTTAATAAAAAAAAGAAAAAAATGATTTTGTTTAAAGTAAAAAAATTGGGAACAAAATTTGTTGCACTCTGTTTTGCAAATGTTACTTACTCCATCTAACTTTAAATCTTTTATCTAATATATTTTTTTTTTTTTTCAATTGAATTATTATATTTTTAATATTAAATTTAGTTTTTTTTTTAAATAGATGAAAAAATATCAAAATAGGTGAACAATTTTTAGATTGGGTGAACTAAAAGCTCACAAAACCTGAGAACAAGAATTGTTCCAGGAATAGATGAATCATAAATCACCTGAACGACTAGACTCGAAAAACTTTGCTATTTTCTTTATAAATTTTGACTAAAATGATAATTGACGTTTTTCATTTTTGCAACATTAACTTAAAATTATTTTTTTATTTGAATTATCGCACTTTTTCAATGTTATTTCAACATTGGATACATTTTGTAATTCAAACACAAAAAATTAAACCAAATATAATTAGACTCGATTTTCCTAGAAAGAAATTTACTTACCTGCAAAATTTTTAAATATTTAATATTTAATTTATGAATTTTAATATATTCAGAAATTTTCAGCAATTTAATCTTTTTAATCAGACTTAGACTTCTGGGCAAATATTATTATGCCGGGCAAAAGAAAATAAAACAAGAAGGTTTTAGATTCACCTTTAAAGTTTGCGAATTTCTGAATTTGGATTGAAAAAAAAATCAAATTTAAATATCTACATAACAAATACAGAAATTAAATAACGAAATAAATAGGATAATATAATGGCACCAGGCCTTTATATTAAAATTAAATTCTGAATTACACGAATAAAGAAAAAAGATAGATTTATATCAAATAATCTTTAAAGATTTCTTCAAAATTTTTCAAAATTCTTAAAATTCTAAAAATGAATCCTCATTTAATGATTTTGTTTTTATTTTTCAATTTTTTTTTATTTTTTTTTATCACCACCCGATAAATTAAATGTATTTTCTTTAAATAAAAATTAACTTACTGTGACTCCTTTTTTGAATGTATTTTCTGTTAAGAAAGCGTTCATCATTCTAATAATACTAGCTCCCTTATCAAGGTTTAAAATAAAAAATTTTATTTGGTAAAAAATTTACTTTGCCGTAACTTATTCCATCGAAAAGCGACGCTATTTCATTTGGATCATTGACTTCAACGCTAATTGGATGACTTGATTCAAGACTGTCTTGGATAAATGGTCCGAGTTCAGAAACAAAAAAATAGTCCAACTTGGCAAAAAAAATAATTTTTTGTTCAATTAAACATCTCAAAAGTTACATCTCTCCACTCTGGATGAGAGTGGTTAAGACCAAGATATTCCACCCAGGAAGCGAAGCCTTCGTTAAGCCATAAATCGTTCCACCACCGCATGGTTACCAAATTGCCAAACTAAAATACATAGATATCAAAATTTCCATTTAAAAGCCCTGATCTCTTTTACCCATTGGTGTGCCAACTCATGAGACACTACCAGAGACACTCTTCGCTTATTTGCTATAGTGTCTGATATGTTATTGTACAAAAGAGAACTTTCACGATATGTAATTAAACCCCAGTTTTCCATGGCCTTTAAAACAATTATTTTGTTTAAATTTATTAAAATAAATTTTTTTTTTTATTACACCCGAATTAAAATCTGGGATTGAAATTTGAGCTAAAAGATAAAATTAAAAAAAAATAAAATTAAAAAATAAAAAAAAAACTTGATTTTGGAAGTGGATACGGCACATTAAAATAATCGACAAAAAAGTCGATTATTGTAGCCGCTTCACCAAGACTAAAATTTCCTTCGCCCTTTTCTATCGCTTCGGGCCTAGCAGCTACTTCCACAGAAACATCCTTGTCTGTTGTTGTCAATATCGAGTCAAACTCGGCAATTACATAAGCGACCAAGTAAGTTGACATCGGAACAGTTTGGTTAAAGTGGTCCACTTCCCATTCTGCATCGTTTGAATACGGCTCGGTGAAAGCAACCGGATTGTTGGCAAAGGATTTGTGTGTTTTTGGTCGAATTATTCTCATTGTAAATTTGGCTTTCAGAGCTGGTTCATCAAAGCATGGAAATGCTCTTCGAGCATAAGTAGGCTGAAATTTAGTAGTAGCCAGACTAAAATTTAAAAAAAATTTAATTTTTTATTTTAAAAAAAATAAAAATAATTTACTAATGTTTTTTATTATTTTTGTCTGAAAATGAACTCCGGTAAAATCCATACAACTTGTCCAATATGACACCTTCAAACTTAAGCCCTAAACTATAATTACTATTTTGTTTACAATTTCTATTAAAATAAAGTGTGACAAAGTCTTTTTTTAGATCGAATTCAAAATCAGAAGCAATTTTGAGCTCTGGATCGTTTTGGGAAGAAAAATTGCCAATGGTTAGATTTAGTTCTTTTTGGTGAAAAACAATTTTGCTAGTCGGCTTGACACATTGAAAATGCATTTCAATCCAACCCTCGAAAGTGAAAGCTTGTGAGCGGTATTTTTCACTCGGTCCAACATAAGGCTTTATTTCTAAATCGTACCAAAATGGCACCAGGTCCTCGGGAAGTCTAACATTGAGCTGAGGCGAGGGCGTAGTTGTTTTGACTGGAGTTGATGGACATGTATCAGGCCATTCTTCAAAACAGTGTTTTATTTATTTTTACGCCTATTGGAAAGTCTTACCTTGGAAAAGATTTGGATTTTTGCAAAGATATGGCTTGCATTGACGATTCAGTTGGTCATCGTCTAGCTGGGTACTACTGCAAGATTTTCCGAAGTAAGTTGCGATTATGGCAACAACTAGAATGGTGGCAAATGCAGCCGAGGCAATTATTAGGTTTCTTTTTGCGATTTGAACTTTTTCCATTTTTAAAAGTTAATAAAAATTTAATTTTAATTTTCTTAAATTTTTAAAGACTCGTATCGTTCACATGATAAAGTCAAAGCTTTTAGTGTTATTTAAATGAAAGAGATAAAAATTATCATCCAAAGTAAATTACACAATTTATTTTTAAATGTTAGATTTTTTTATAAATTTATCTATTTTACATAATCAGAATAAATTTCTCCAAAGGGAGTTGGCTCAAATGAATCAAAAGAAAAGTTATCATCATTTATATTTTTTAAGATTAGTTCGATGATAAAAGGAAATTTGTTTCTATTTTAGTTGATTTGTTATTATTGAAGTTTACCAGTTTATCAATAGACAGAATCATATTTTTACTTTTATCTTTGGAGCTTTTAGTTTATCATCATGTTTTCAAAAGCTTCTTTTTTGTATATTTCTTGACTGATATGTGATAAATCTATGAAATTAAAAAAATAAAAAACAATTTTTATCTTTTTCAAGTCAATTTAGAGCTTTTTTAGTAAAATTAATCATTTTTAAAAAAATTTAAAAAGATAAAAAGAACAGAAACAAATAATTAACTATTTTTCTATAAGTTTAAGACATTGTGCAACTTTCAAAGTTGCATCAGCTATCAAGGTCTGTAAAACTCTGCAAATTTAGCAGAAATTAGATATAAATGTGTTCAAGCCCAGTGCATTTTGCAGAGATTTTACACATCATTAGCAGACTTAGACAGTTGATGTTACTTTAAATGTTGCAGAATGTTGCATTTACGGAACTAATTTTAAACTTTTAGCAAAAAAGTTATTCAATTTTTTATCATTTTGTTTGAATAAATCAAAGTATTTTTTAGTAAAAAATTTTTAGCTCATTTGTCACCAATATGGATTTACAGAAGTTGTTTTTAATTCGGTGATTCTGTTCTTCTGAATTTAATAACTTTTTTAATATAAGGAATAATTTTCTGTAAAATTCTTCATGTTAAAGTAACTTTTATGAATCCGAAGATTTATGCTTGCAAAAACTCTGCAAAGTAAAGGCATTCTGAATTTTAAAACAAAGAACAAAATCAAACATTTAAAAATGAAATTACTTTATTTTGAAATTAAATTTTTCGCGTATTTAAAAATTTCATATTTCTACATAGTATCTCTTTTTTTCTTTTTTAAAAGACAGAGTTTTTTAAAATTCGCAATTCTAAAGGAGATTGACTTTAAAAAAAGTGCGGACTTGGACTTGACGGCATCTTGAAGTTGATGATCAATTCAATATATCATTTCAATTCCAAGAGTTTATCGTTTGATATTAAAATTAATCTTTGAATTTATTGAAAAATTTTTAATGTAAAGTGCTTTACATGTTATGTAGATTTAAAAAATAAAAAAATCTATTCCAAAAATATTTTTAGATTAAAAGATTGATCTTTTCATTTTATTACTTATTTGGAATTTTAGGCCCTACCGACATATGTGAGCTGAGTTCACGAAAATATGTGAACTTGACTAATTTTTCTGTTTTTGTGATCTCAGCTCACCTGGAAAAAATTATGTGATCACGTGTTATGAGCTAAATTTTTGATCTTAAATATTAATGGGGTATTATTAATCGATCTCTTACATTACTTAAACGATCACTTAATAAAATATATTATTTTATTTTTTCTATCTATAATTTTATTTATTCGATTAATTTGATTAATTAACTGTCTCTAATAATAAATATTTATGTATCCTGAGTTTTTTTGTCACTAAATTTACTGAAGATGAGTATGATTATGATGAATATAGCTCTTAACTTAATTAATGAACAGTTGAAATTATCTCTTGATTTAATATAATTATCTCCTGTGAGAGTTTTTTTTTGTGGATATTTAAAGATGATCAAAATATCAAGACTTACCGATCGGCAGTTGAACATTTAAATTTCAAATCTTTTGACGAATTCTATGGAATTTTGTTTAAAACTTGGGAAACAAGAATCAGCTCGGATAGTAACTCCGATAACTGAATGCAAACAGCTAGTTGTTCCTGTCCTTCCTTCTTTAAAGATCATATTTGTAAGCATCTTGAGTACCAATCAGAAGCAGATAAAGAAGAGAGAGTTGTCAGCTCAATCAAAGTTCTAAAGCGAAAGATAACAGAAGTAGAGGAAGAAACTCCACAAGAAACAGTTATACCAACAAAAAAGAACAAAAAAACAATTGATAAGGAAGCTGAAAAAGTAGTGCAAGCATCAACCAGCAGTGATATAAGTAAGAAAGTAGAAGCTCCACTAAAGAGAGGTAGAGGTAGACCAAGAAAAAACTTATAAGATATTATTCTATTTGAAATTTTTTGAAATTGTTTATAATTCTTTTTTTTTTAAATCAATTCAATAAATAAAAATAAGAGATACTTTAAGTAAAATTAGTTGCTGTTTTATTTAATTTAGGAGACAGATTAATAAATATAAGTTAGGGGTATTTAGTAAAATAAGAGATAGAAAAAAATTAGTGATCGATTAAGTAATTTTAGAGATCGATTAAATACCTCCCAATATTAATTTAATTATGACTAACAAAAAAATTAATTTCTTCTGTTTATGTATTTATTTATTTAAAATATAGTTTGGGATGGAATCCCAGGTTGTATGGAATGGAACTTAGTCATCCCATCCAACCACTTGCTTGAAATTACATCTTAAAAAAAAAAAATAAAAATATGTTTATATAATTGCTAAAAACAATTAATTAAATTAAATGGAAAATAAAGAATTATGCGACAACCTTGAAAAATTGGACATTTATCGTATTTTATCGTAGTTTATTTATTTTAAATACAATATTTTAAAATTTAAAACTTAATTTCATTTATTAAAAAAAGATTAAAATTTTAAATAAGCTAAAATCAGCAAGAGTGTGAGAATGATATGAAAATTAAAAAAAAAAATTTTCTTAAAATTTAAAATTTTAAAAATAAATTTAAATTTAAAATTTAATTTAAAAAAGGAAATTTTAAGAAAAAATTGGAAACTTAAATATGAGAATAAATCAATTAAATTAAATCGGCACATAAAAACAAATAAATAAAAAAATATGATTTTTTAATTGATTTTTTTTTTAACTATAATTTTATTATAATTCGACTATAATTTGTTTTTTTTGTAACTTAATAAACTATATTTAATTAATTCAATTATTTTAAGATCACATAAATTTTAAAACGTGATCTGAAGATCACATAATTTTTTCCAGGTAAGCTGAGATCACAAAAACAGAAAAATTAGTCAAGTTCACATATTTTCGTGAACTCAGCTCACATATGTCGGTAGGGCCGAATTTTAATATTTCAAATTCATTTTAAAATTTATTTAAATTTTAAGTGCTAAATAAAAATACTAATTTCAAAATAAATTCTACAAAAATAATTTATAAAAATTTTAATTTAAAAATCGATTTTATCAATGTATTTAGAAAATGTTTTTTTAATTATTTAATTTTTTTAATCTCCAAAACATTAAAAGAATGTTACATTAAAATTATTTAAATAAATTTAAAGATTAATTTTAATATCAAACGATAAAATCTTTGAATTGAAATGATATTTTGAATTGATCTTCAACTTCAAGATGCCGACTTGACCTAAGACCTGTGACTATTTGATTAATTTTTGATTTTAGATTTTAATATATTTAAAATCTCTCCATTTAGCATCAGTTAAGTTCACTTTTGATAGAAGTTAGATTTAAATGTTTTTTTTCATCTCGATTCTAACTTAAATTTAGTTATTGGCCTTATATAGTAATAACATTTTAAGATTTAAAAATAGAGAAAATAAATGAGTAGGCTCTAATAAAAGTCTTTTTTACGGCTTTTTGAAATAAAAAAACAGAAAAATAACGTAATAGAAATTTTTTAACAAAATAAAATGCTGTAACTTTCAAGGCCTTGTACTTTTGATGAACAAAATCCCTAGAAAAATCACTGTGTTTGAATTTCTGCCAAATTCACTAAGATGTTTATAGAAGTATATATCGCAAAATTTTAAATTTAAAAAACGTGTATTTTTTTTACCTTTTAAAATTGAGCAATACGATTTTTAAATGTTTTTAAATTTTAAATCTTAACAAATTTCTCTTTTTTTTAATTCATTAAGATAAAAAAATTAGATTCAATTCGTTGATTTTTTTGATATTTTTTTCCTAAAATATGTATAATAAATTTAAGCGAAATTTATTTTCAATGATTTAATAAGCTTATTTAACACACTTAATTTTCTTTATTTCATAATAAATAAGGATATTGCTGTAATAAAGAAAATTTTTTTTTAAATTTAATCCAAAAAATAAATCAAATTCTTGACTGACTATTTTTACTAACTTTTGGCGATTTTAACAAAATTTGAGCCAAAAATAATTTAAAATTCAAAAAATAATTTTCATATATTTTGACATTAAAAAGAAAAATTTTTTAATTCTGTTAAATTTTGTTACTTAAAATAAATGCGTGTTGAGCGTCAGTGCCCCACGCAAAAATTTTGCATGATTAATTGTGAGCAAAGTGCGAATCGCGTATACTTTTAATCATTATCTTAAAAATAATGTGCAGAATTGTCTTATGATCTTATTTTAAGTCCCAAGCATATTTGTTTTTATAATATTTATTCAGATAAAAACATTCACTGATTCATTTTGATTTTCTCAGTATAAGGTAATTTTTCTTTCCAAAATTAATTTTGATTTAATTTTTGTTTTATTAGAACTTAAGACATGAATATATGAATTAAAAAAAAATTTTTACGAACATCATTTGTTTTTTAAAAAGTAAAATTTTAAATGATGTATAAAAATGAAAAGAAAACTTTTAAATTTAACCTGGCAATAACATTATTTAATTGCAAATAAAAGAACAAAAGAAATTGAAAACTAAAAAATACTTATATTTGAAATTCTTGTTTCAAACTTTTTGATCTTAAAACCCGTTTTGCAGCAGATGTTGCCATTAGTAAGAAAACAAGTTTGCCAACGACAAAAAACTCATTGATAGACTTAACAAATAGCAGAAAAGAAATTGAAAACTGAAAAATATTTTTTTATTTGAAATTGGGGATTTGAAATAAATGAAAAATAAAAATCAAAGTTTGCCTATAAATAAATGAAACTTTTAAAAAATTTTCAAAATAAGCTAAAAATGAAATTTATTCTCGTTCTAGCAATAGGAATTAATTTGATAGAATATTTGAGGGTAAATTAGAAAAATTTTAATTAAAATTTTTCAGAATTTTTAAATTAACAAAATTATAGGCTAACGAATGCTCTTCCAAATATGATCCTTACATTACTACTTTTGACCAAATGTAAAAATTTAATTTAATATTTAAAAAAAAATCCCAGTAATTTAAATTCAAATCAGGCAATATGAATTCCAGTATAGTGGTGATCATTTCATTATGTACGACGATTTTAAGAATACAAGAGTGACATCCGGTTTTCAAAAATGCAATTTTGGTTCATGCAACTGTGCAGTTTATGTGCAAAAAAACAGAAAACTGATCTTTGTTGATTTCTGTAATGTTCAGAGCTACTCTTCTCCCACATCCAAAGTATATGGCGTCTCAGTAGAAAAAGACTTTATCGGTCCCAAAGCCATTCGAGAAGTTCCACCATGCCCATTTATTTCTTTTCTGGACGAAAGCAACAAACAAACATGGGACTCGATACCAACAATTTTGGAAAGTTTCAAATGTGCTCGTCTACAAGGAAGCAATTATTACACTTATTACCTAGTAAAATACAAATCTAATTAAATGATTTATTAGAAATTTTCTTTTAAATTAAATTTTTTTTTTTTTAAGATAAGAACTGTTGAAAACCACTTTGAAGATTCGCTTTTGGTTAAATTTCAAATGAAAAATAGAGAAATGCCTACTTTGACAATTAAAGCACCCAATTCAGCTTTTCGTTCAACTGGTGGACTATGTGGCAGGTGGGATGGAAAACAAGACACTGATTTGTACGTTCTTGATCGACATGGTGTTGAATCTTTTGTATCAGTTTCAAATTTAACTTTAATCAAAGAATTTTGGAAGTAAAGAATATTTTTTTAACCAAAAAAATGTTATCCTTAAAATTTTTTTAAAAGTTTAAATTCTGCTTACAACAAACAAAGTAGCCGTGCCAAGCGCTGCACTGAATGCATGCTCATGTCCGAACGAAGTTTCTACTGTCCATGTGATGATTTTAATTTGTTTGATCAGAATAACTACAATCTTCCTCCGAATAGACTCAATTATTGCAAGGTACCAATGCACGCTTGTGTTGAAAAGTAAAAATTTATGACCAAATAAATGGATTTTTTAATTTTTGTTTTTTCTTTAAGACACTTTAACATTCAAACTCCCGTTCAAAATATTTCTTCTTCAACTTCAGCTTTTCTTACTTCAACTCAATTACCACTTCACACTTCAACAATTCCGAATCCAGTAAACGCCATGACTTTAAGCTGATCATCCATAACACTTTTACATTTAGATTAAATTGGAAGAAGCCTATGATATTTGCTGGACAAGCTTTATGAATCGACCTGGTTTGAACAAAAGTTTGATCAATGGATGCTTGGATAGAAATACAACTATCCAATTTTGTGCTAATGATGTTACAGTAAATATCTTTTTTTATTTTGTAAAAGATTTAAGTTGATTTTATACTTTGAAAAAAAGTTGTCAAGTGACCCATCTATTGTGAATATTCACATCGAATCATCAATAGATATGATCATTCAAAATATCCTGACGAATCAATCAAATTGTGATCTAGAAGATCTACAAATGCTTTGTCCGAATGGCTGTTCTGGAAACGGAGTTTGCAAATTTGGTAAATATTAATATATATCAGAATTTATTTTATAAATTTAAAAAAAAAAAAATTTGGCTTAAAAAGTTAAGTTTAAAACTTGAGCAACAAACGGAGTACACCTGTCTTTACCAGACCAATTTACACTTCATTTTTTTATTCAAAAAAAGATTATTATTCGATGCATTTTAATTTATTTATTTGCAAAACTTTTTAAAAAATTTATTAATTTTTTCTAAAAAATTTAAATCTTATTTAATAAGAAATCGTTTAGATTCTAAATTTTGAATTTTGAATATTTTATTATTATTATTAAGATTTTATCTGCAACTAGCTTTTTCCTGTGGAGCTAGCTAACTCAGTACTTTGCTATGGCAGATAGAGTTTGTTAAGATTCCATCATTTAGTTTAGAGCAAATTTGTCGTATTTGTTTTTGAAGGCATTGTGAAATTTAGTACAAAAAACAAAAACAAAATACAAAAAACGTCAGATCTTTAATCTGGACCGACTAAAATATGCTCTATAAATTGTAGCAGCTAACACATCCTTTGCACCTTCACTTAAAGTTGAATTAGATTTTTAATATAATAAAATATGGCAAGTTTTTTTTTCTATTTAACTTTTTTGAAATTTTAAACTCAATACAAGAATGTTGAAATTTGAAATTTAATTACGCAATTATTTCTAAAAATGTAAAATAGAAAAAAAAACTTGCCATACATATTAACTATTTTCTGAGTTTTGCAGAATCAGTATATTTGTGGTTCAAAAGATGCATCAGTTGCTACAATTTACAGAACATGTTTTGGTCTATCAGAACTGACTGATTCTGCATTTTTTATTTCATCCGTTAAGTTGTTCCAGTCTTGAGCGATACGATTAGTAAGAAAGCTGTTTTCAAGAATATCTTGTATTTTTTAGTGTTAGTTTCTGGAAATTAATTTAAAGAAGGAAAAGAATAAATCTAAAATTTATTTGTTAAATTTATTAAAAATATACACTAAGTCTCATAGACTCAGGTTGTAAAAAAAAAAGTAAAAAAAATAAAAAATTCTTTATATAAAAAAAAAGTAAATTAAGTAAACGAATAAAAATTAATTATGTAATTAAGTAAAACCATTATTAAGTAAGCCAGCCAACACTCTAATTTTATCATACATTAGGCCATTTATTGAGTCATTTATTGAGTCAAGAACTGACTGATTCTGCATTTTTTATTTCATCCGTTAAGTTGTTCCAGTCTTGAGCGATACGATTAGTAAGAAAGCTGTTTTCAAGAATATCTTGTATTTTTTAGTGTTAGTTTCTGGAAATTAATTTAAAGAAGGAAAAGAATAAATCTAAAATTGATTCCTTTAACACTAGAAGCACCAAGGTGTCGAAATGACTCTTTTTGATTTTTTACTAAGTTATAATTCAATAGTCAGAAAAGATTAAAACTTGAAATTGTAAAGTCAACATTAAATAAAGTTAAATTTTAAAAATTTTATGTTAACATTTTCACATGATGATTTTTTTTAAATTGACTATATACTACTAGAAGCACCAAAAAGGGTCAAATGACTCATACAAATTTGATATAGAAATTTTTTCTCTCTTTTATTTCTTTTCTAATTAAAATTTAAAGAGCGCCTTTTTTAAAAAGCATTATTTTACTTTTGATCATTAGCTCAGGATCTTAATAGTCGGTTAGGGTTGTAAACAAATGTATTAAACACTTTATCATATATTATTTTTGAAATACGTTTTAAACAAATTAAGTCTGGTTTTGTTTTTGAAAGAGAGAAAAGTGAAATAAAAAAAGATAACTCAATTAAAGATTTGTATAACACTTATGATAAGGAGAATATTTTTATCTTTATGGAAAACCTTCTTCGTATTCTTAAATCTTATTAATTTATTTTAAAATTAATTGACTTCATTTTTTTAAATAAATTTTTTCTTATCGATTTTTGACATTTTTTTAAAATCGAATTTAGACAATTTTATTCCCTTTTTTCAATAAATATAATTTCTACTAAAAATGGATTTTATTTTCATATGACTATTCTATAAAAAAAAAAAATTTCGATGAAAAAACAGTTTTTTTTCTATATGTCAATTCTATGAAAAAAATTTCTATATAAAGAACCAAGCCTAACGGAACATTTGTAAAAAATGTGAAAAATAATTTTTGTAGGAATCTTTTTTTTTTATTACATGATTTAAATTTGATATCAATTTTATTCTCTTTTTTGTAACTAAATTTTAAATTTTAACAAATGAACTCGAATATTTTTTTTATCATTCTTTCGATACCAAAAGGGTTTAAACGAAGGTAATAGCCATTCGGACAAACCCAAACCCAAAATTATATTTTTAATAAAAATAAATAAAATTGATATATGATTGAATAAAATTGATATATGATTAATTTAATAGCCTTAAAACATCTTTAATTTTAAAAAGAGTCATTTGACCCCGTTTGGTGCTTCTAGTGTTAAGGATTTGTTTAGGTGTTCTAATGTTTTGGGGTTCAGGCCCCATTACATTTTTAATCATCCACCTTTCGACCTAATCTAAGTTTTGAGTTAAGCGCAATGCCTAAGAATTTAGCTTTTTCCTTATCATTTAAATTGTTGCCGTAAATTTTAATGACTAAATTTATTTTAATTTTCCAATGATGATTTAACAAGACATTTTATTTTCCATTTGAAAAGCTACTGTTCAACTATTTTAGCTATTTATTAATCATATTTTCAAGATTTCCTTCCTTATTGAAAATAAAAAAGGAGCTTTTTCATCTGCAAAAAGGAGATAGTATTGACATAAAAAATTTAAATATTATTTAACTCACTAGTTTCTAGATAAATTAAGATAAATATAAAAAAAAAAACTTAACTTTAAAAATTCTAAAAATATAATCATTTTTCTATTTTTATTATTATCATCGCCGAGCCTGGCGTAATTTTGAAATAAATAAATAAAATTTATCTCATATATTTTTTATAAATTAAGAACAGAGATGTCTTTTGCCCGGCGTAATAAACAATAATTGTTCCTACCCAGGTATTTTCTAATTACTAGTCCTCTATTTTGTTCGCTTTAGCTTAAATTTAAGTAAAATGTGAATGTAAGCAACCATTCGGTGGTAACGATTGCAGCCAAGATTTAACAAATATCCCAGAATTTACAATTAGTCCACAGTTTTGTGATCTAAGAACAGAAAATTGCACTCTTTTTAATGGATTTGGCTATCCATTTTCAACAAGAGATCCAATATATGTCAAACTTGAATACATTGAAGTATGTTTTCAGAATTAATTAAAAGTCACAAGTCTCAAGTCAAGTCCAAGCCCGAATTTGCACTTTAATTTTTTAATTTTAGTGACTTGGACTTGACTTAAGACTTGTGGCTTTTAATTAATTCTGTATTTTCTGAATATTTGAAAATTAAATTTTAAGTACGACATTTACAATAATGAACATTTGTTAACAGAAACTTCAGTGGCCGATACAGTCACTGACAATAATATTTTGATACGAATTAATTCAATCAGCAGTCTAAATTTATACAAAAATATTCATTTGATTGAAACTGATTTTATTTCGAGAGATAGTTTAGCCTACCTTCGTATTTACATAAGCTATTCTAATTCGAGCTTCGTTAAATGGGCAAATGTGACTTTGTATGATTCAAAATGTCGCACTGAAGATCAAGAAAGTGGTCAACTAGTCTTTTGGAATGATAGATGCGATATTGAAGGTGTTTGCTACATTAGAAATCAAACAAGTCAATCAAATCCAAATTTGATTTGTGATCCAGACCAATCAATCCATTCTTGGACTTTGATACCAACACCTGATCCTTTGTGTAATGGAAAAAATGCGTGGACGCAATGGTTTAATTTTGATTCACCAGGCACAGATGGAGGAGACTTTGAATTGTATCGCGACTATCAATATGGCTGCAAGTATCCAAGTCTTGTCCAAGCGAGATCAGTTGAAGGGACAGAGGCCAATCAAACTGGACAAGTAAATTGGCTTGTGCCATTGTATGGATTTTTTTGCTTTAATAGAGAAAATGAAAATGGATGTGTTGACTATGAAATAAGACAATGCTGTGATCTTACAGAACTGTACAATATTTCAACAGCAAGTTCTAGTACAAAAAATTTGGAAACTTCAACGACATCAAATTTTGTGTCATCTAGTACATCAAAATCAAGCACATCAACGACCCAAAATATGTAAGAAAATTTTTATAATATTTATTTGTTTTGCTTTCCACGCAAACAAATCCATTTTAATAACCAAAAAGCCAGAAAAGCCGAATTATTTTTGTGTTAGTCATGCAAGTAGAGAATCAAAGTTTTAAAATATACTGTGGAAGAATAAATGTTTAAAATATCTCTGCAGTACCGGACACATGTTTATAACACTTCCATTTTAAAAAAAGAGGAAGTGGTTTCGAAATGGAATAATTGGTGAATTGAGGTTTCGTAAATTCAAATTATAAGATCAAAACGATCATTTGAAATTTTAAAACTTAATTAATCCGAAGATTTTGATTATATTTTAGAAATAAATACTAAAGATTACATTATTAGACATGTTATGTCTAAATATGGTTCATTGTCAAATTAGCAGGATAGAAAAGAGACAAATTATTAAAAATTTCTTTTTAGTCCAAGTACAACAAAAAAATTGGAAACTACAACGACATCAAACTTTGTGTCATCTAGTACATCAAAATCAAGCACATCAACGACCCAAAATATGTAAGAAAATTTTTATAATATTTATTTGTTTTGCTTTCCACGCAGACAAAACCGTTTAACCATCGATTTAAGGGTTACTGGTTTCGACTGGTAAATAATTGGCAAATTGAAGTTTCAGAGATTCAAATTTATAACTTGTATATTCATTCACTCAATCATTCAAACTAAAATAGTTTTATTTTTTCACTTTAAAAAATTCAAATTTTATAAAATTAAATTTTTTATCTTTAAAAGTTTTTATTAAAATAAATTAAAAAATTTTAGCTTATTAAAGTTAAAAAAAGGGATATTTTAAAAATTTATATATAAAAATAAACTTGACATTACATGTCAAGTAATTGCTTAGGAAAAAAAATTTAAATTTTGTATTTTCATATTTTGATCTTGATCTCATACTTCAAATTGCCAAAAAATTGCGTTCTAGAAGATCCGTTCCTTTTATCTACTAGAATAGAAAAGGGAAAAATTAATAATTTCTTTTTAGTCCAAGTACAACAAAAAAATTGGAAACTACAACGACATCAAACTTTGCGTCATCTAGTACATCAAAATCAAGCACATCAACTACCCAAAATATGTAAGAAAATTTTTATAATATTTATTTGTTTTGCTTTCCATGCAAACAAATCCATGTTTATAACACTTCCATTTTAAAAAAAGAGGAAGTGGTTTCGAAATGGAATAATTGGTGAATTGAGGTTTCGTAAATTCAAATTATAAGATCAAAACGATCATTTGAAATTTTAAAACTTAATTAATCCGAAGATTTTGATTATATTTTAGAAATAAATACTAAAGATTACATTATTAGACATGTTATGTCTAAATATGGTTCATTGTCAAATTAGCAGGATAGAAAAGAGACAAATTATTAAAAATTTCTTTTTAGTCCAAGTACAACAAAAAAATTGGAAACTACAACGACATCAAACTTTGTGTCATCTAGTACATCAAAATCAAGCACATCAACGACCCAATATATGTAAGTAAAATTACAAAATACTTACAAGCACAACTTTTTTTTTCTGACTTTTGAAAATTATCTTTTTCTTTTCATTTTTCTGTCCATTTTGTTATTTTCTAATTTTTTTAATTTTTAAATAGAAGCACAAAACCAGCAGAAAACTTGTGTTACAACAAAGACGGATATTATCCAGACATCAAAAGTGGGTGTAAAAAGTTTTATCGATGTGTTTTTTCTGGAACTGAAAAACAGCAAATTCTTTATTTTGATTGTCCAACGGGAACGCTTTTTGATAAAGTTTATGGAATTTGCAATTTTGAAAATATGGTTAAATGTGATTAAAATTTAATATAATCATTTAATCAAAATTAAAACTTTTTTTTTCGAATAAAAATAAACGCAAATAAAACTTCTAAATTAATTTCCTAAACATAAAAACGACAAATAAATTTTTAAGATTCTTTCGAGATTCTTTAAAGGTTTCCAAAGTTTTTTTTTTAAATTCTCAAAAAATCTAAGGGTTCTTCAAAAATTCTTAAAAGAAAACTAGTGAACAGTTTTTAAATATATTCTACAAAATGACTTAAAATAATCAGAAATTATTATTATAATTTAATATTTTTATAAAAAGTCTTTAAAATTGAAACTGGTGTAAAACAAGGAGCTATTTTATCTTCTTTTCTTTTCAACATATATATTGATGATCTTATAATAGAATGCCTTAACAATGAGCTTGGAGCTCTTTATAAAAATCTTAATGTTATCATTGTCTACGCAGATGATATAATCTTAATAAGCCCAGTTGACTCCCATCTACAAATGCTTTTGGATATTTGTGGATCTTATGGGAATAAATGGAGAATAAAATTTAACCCTAATAAAACAAAAGTTGTTAACTTTGGTATTCAATTATTTAAGTCGGTATTTCACCTTAATGGATCCGAACTTAAAGAAGCAAATCAGTTAGAATACTTAGGATTCATTATAGATTCTAATCTTGACCTTAACACACAGGCAGTTATAAATTTTAAAAAAGTTTTGGAATTTCATATCTTCTGCCTAAAAATAGTCCTACCTCTTCACCTAAATTCAAATCATTTATATACAAAACATTTTGCTTATCTAAATTCACATATGGTCTTGAGGCTCTTACTCTTAATTCGACCACAAAGGATTCAATAAATAAATTACAAAACAACTTAATTAGACAAATGTTTGGTTTAAAAGCCTACTGTCACATGTCACGAGTCTTAAAAGTACTAAAATTATTCAACTTTGATGAACTTTATCTATTTTCAAAACTAACTTTTATTGATACAATTAAATATAATTATCTATCATCACAATTTTTAAAATATATGCTAAGTGACCCCCCTCTAATAAATCTTTTTCCTCCGACTTAGTACTTATTTCCAAGTACTTTAAAATTGAAACCTCAAAAATTTCAGTAAATATAAACCAACTTAAAGAAAATCTTAAGATTAATCTGATTTCTAATGATGGTATATCTGATTCAATTTGGTTATGTCTTTGCAATTTAAAATTAAAACATTACAGAACTCTCCTAAATGAGCTAATTCAAAATAAAAGAAATTCATGAATTTTGGTCCAAATTATCTTGCTTTCTAACTTTCATGCCTTTTTCTATTTTCGAACTAATGTTCCTTTTTTATTTTTGTAATTTTATTTTTAGGTAATAATTTTTCATTTTTTAAAAAAACACAAAAACACAAATAAAAAAAAAAAAAAAAATTTTATCTTTATTTTCTTTTACTTCTCCTTAAAGGAGGTTAATTCAATTCAATAAATAAATAAATAAATAAAAAGTCTTTAAATATGATAGTGATGAAATCTAATATGCGTATTCGAGTTGATATTTGAAAAGGTAACCTTTTCAATGAAAATTAGCTTCCAATATAATTTTTGAATAGAAATAAATTTGAAAAATCTACTTGCCCAGTCAAACATTTTATAGAGATTTTTTGTAGTTCCTTTTCAGATTCTTAAGTGAATAAATTATTAAGGAATATGTTGAGATATTCAAGTTTGTTCATAACTAAATTTAAAAAATACTTTTCAATTTTTTAATGGTGGTTTTTTAATTGTTTAATTGGAGTAAGAATCTTCGCCATGTTATAAGATTTGTATACGAGGTTTGGAGGAGTTTCTGTGTTTTATAGTCGAATTATTCAAAATTTATCTATTGCTTAGTAGTTAATTAATTAAAAAAGTGCGAATTTAATTTGATTAATTTTTTGAGAAATTTTTATTAAAAGCGCACAATATAAGGGTAATATAAATGAAATAGATGTTAGGATATATTTTTGTTAGGTGATAAATATTTTTTTTAATGTATTATTTAGTTCATAAAAAGCAGATAAAAAAAATAAAAGTGTAAAAATATTTTTTGCAGAATATATTTATTTTTTTAGAAGAGACAATTAATAAAAAAAAATACAAAAATAAAATACAATCAAAGTAATTAACACTGATTCTCGTACTCTTTTTGACAATTGCTCGTTTTCATTGCTTGATTTTTTTGATCTTCCGCGTTTACGTTTCTCAGAAACTTGAATTATTTTTGAATTGATCTTGAACTGCTACTGAACTTGAAGCCAAAACAAGTTGATTTTGATTAGAAACATTTACGATTGAATAATTTACAAATTGAATCGTACTTGCTACCTCTTGTAGAACTTGGTGTTGATTTAGATTGTCTATCTGCCTGTTATTGAATTTCCTTTTTTGCCCATCTATTTCCGTCGATCTGACAACCTTCATTTGATTCAAAAAATTCAGCAAAGTTGGAATAAGTGGCGTATTCGTCGTAGACTGTGTTTGAACCATGTTTCGGTTGAACTTGCTCTATCTCTTTAACATCATTATCAGTATTATCAAGTTGATTTTCTTGATTATTGTCCGATAGAAGAACAGAAGTTGAAGAGGCTTTAGACATTTTTTTCAAAGATTCAGATTTTAAAGACAGATTCAAAGTTAAATTTTATTTTTTTTTCAAAGTTTAATTTCAATTTTGGTTTATTTTTATCTCCTACAAAAATAATTTATCCACTTATTTTTTTATCTACTTTTTATGAAATAAATTATACACTAAAAAAAATATTTATCTCCTAACGAAAAACTAAGCCATTGATATTAAAGCTATTGAGTAAACTAAAAGAAACGTTCTTAGAACAAGCTCAATAGTTTCTTTCCACCTCTCAAATAGTCAATTGTTTGCCAAAAATATTCCAGATACTATTCAAGAAAGATGCAAAAAACTTGCCTAATCCAAATGGTACCCTTTAAAGTTCTTCTATCAAGTAATTGTCCATATTCTATCAACCATTAATTTAAGGCTTAATTACTCCATCCTCTCGTAACCTCAAATTTATTTGAAATATTCATGTTATAAGATTGTATACGAAGTTGGGAGGAGTTTAAATTTTGCACGTGAAATAATCTAAGTAGACATTTAAAAAAAGGCGCCCTACTTTGAATGTTGATAATTTTAAATTTAAGGGCCAAGAAGCAGTCTTATTAATTTTTAGAAAATTTTTTTTAATAAATTTTAAGTCCATTTAATAAATTTTTTTCATTTAATTAAAAAATTTAATATCCAATTCATCACCAAAATTTAAATATTTATTTGAGTCCAAAAATTATCAAGTCCCCTAAAATTATATTGACTTCCATTCAATTTATTTATTTAATGATTAAGGGTATACATACCAGATCTTGAGGTTTCAATTACTCCAGGATGTGTTTTGTCTTCGGAATTTAAATTTAGTGGTACCCTTTAAGCAAAAAAGGAACTAGGACATTCAAATTCCAATAAATTTACAATAATTTTAAAGAATAATAAATAAAATAAATTTTAGGTATTTTGTTTTAAAATTTAATTTTATATTAATTTTCAACTATCATTTATGTACATGTATTTTCATTTTTTTTATTTATTATTAGGAAAAATATTGTTGTGAATTAAATTGAATTAAATTAAATTCGTATTCATTATTTTTTAAATTGTACAAAATAACAAAATTTCCGTGAAATCTTTGCCGGAATTTTTATCGGAACTCTGCTAAAAAGTGGAAGCTTTTCGTAAATTTTTAAAAAGTACCAAAAACATGGAATTTCTGCTTTTTAGTATCCTATCCCTATTTTACTGAATTTCGATAAAAAATTTACCGAAAGCGACTCTTCCTTTTGCAACAAGCTCTATAAAATTGAAAAAAAAATTCAGTCTGTCGACGGTTTGGTCGAATTTTAAGGACGGACGGCACCAGTCGTCATTTTGAGCGGTTGACGGACGGTCGGTCGGTGAGCGTTACGTTTCTATTAGAACCGCTGTAGATGATTTTATGAAAACTCCTTTTCTAAAACATGCTGATTTTGTAGATAATTATATGCTGTCCCAAGCTGTTTTTAATATACAAATTGCATCCAAAACATCGATTTGTTTTAAAGTCGAACTGTATTCGATTGATTCGATTTTCTCTTGCATTATTAGGCATTTCTATTTCATTTTGAATGATACAATAACACCTTGATCCATTGGCTGCAGTGCTGAAATCATTTTTACTGGAAAGAATTCTATTTTAGCATTAAAAAGCTCTTTTTGTTTGTGAACACTAAGATAGTGGGCGAAAATAAGTATTTTACGATTTTCTGACTTGAATTAATAGTTGATTTTGATTAACCATTCATCGAATATCTTTGTATCATTAGCAGTTGTATACAAGAATAATTTCAATTACAATCAACAAGAATAGTTATCAGCAAATGATCCTATTGTTAGCAATTTAAAAAGCTATTTGCTTTTTTAAAAATTATTAATTCTTAGATTTTTTTCTTCTTATTCAATTTTAAGTTTACATTTCGGCATTTTTTGCAATTCCGACAAATTATTCCACAAATATTTTATAAGTGACTAAATAGCGGAAAATCCGCGTTTCGGGTATTTATATTGCGGAATAATTTGTCGGATTATTTTTCGGATTATTTGTCGGATTATTTTATAAGTGACTAAATAGTGGAAAATCCGCGTTTCGGGTATTTATATTGCGGATTTTTTTTTAAAGATATAAAAATAGTTGCGGAATTCTGCCAAAATATTTCCACTTTTCGCATTCCGCGTTTTAGGCATAGCCTTTGTATACATCCATGTTATTGAATTTAATATTGAATAAACTGGAAGGTTTTTTGGTAATATATTTGAAACACCGCGGGTTTTTTTAGTTCCTTTCTATTTTAATTATTTTTATTATTTTTCCTAATTATTTTTTACTTTTTCAGATAAGAATTCAGGTTTTTAACTTCATTCATTATAATATGATATTCATTATAAGGCGATTCGTTATAGCACGAGTGCACTGTAAAGGAAAATTTGTGTATATTGACAACAATGTTCCCATATTTTATTACAAGAACACCCGAGTAAGTCGAAATGTGAAAGGGATTTGGGTATTTAAATACAGAGTGATTTAAAATTGGGCACACAAGTCAAAAATGAAACAGGAAAGGAAAAGGAAAGTATTAAAGTGTCCTTGCAGCGAGACTATCAAATTATTGTATTGTTCAATGGTTAGACCGCATCTGGAGTATGCTGTCAGTGCATGGTCTCCATTTTTAGAAAAAGACATAAAAGAACTTGAGAGAGTTAAACGAAGAGCAACAGAGTTGATTCCAGAAGTGCGTGATTTAGATTATCAGCAACGCTTGTAAAAGCTAGAGTATCAAGTCCAAAATGTGAACATTTTGTTCACATAATCTCTGGTCACATATTTAGTGACCAAAAAAGATAAATAAAAAAATAAAAAAATTTTTCGAGTCCAGTTTTTATTTTTTGTGAACATTAATTTTAGAATAAAAGTTTAATTTTAAATGCAAATAAAAAAAAAAAGATAAATTCCAATTCCTTTTTTGATTAGTTTTTATGTTTTTTTGCCATATGCAGCTTTACACCCTTGATGTTTTTCATTAATTCTCCACATAAATCACACGGTACAGGGTTTGCATGTTTGCTGAGTGCTGTTTTTACTACATTCAAAGTTTCTTGAGAAGTAGTAATTTCAGTCATTGCTTTTTCACGATCATGTATTGCTTTTTCTCCAGAGTTTAGATTTAACACGCTTAATTCCTTATCTATTGTAATTAAATTCTCACTAAAATTTGGTGAACATTTTTTTTTATGTAACCAGCTTATGGTCACCAAATATGTGACCAGAGATTATGTGAACAAAATGTTCACATTTTGAACTTGATACTCATGGTCACATTTTTTTGTGAACAATTGTTCACATTTTCCACTAGACCCTTTTTTTTAAATCTAACCTTTTTAATAATTTATTAACAATAAAATTTTTTTATTTTACAAATTTTTTTAAAATTGTCAAAATTTTTCTTAAGCATACATTTCTTCACCAAAATCCAATTCTTGACAAAGCTTATCAATAACCGGCGCAAATGAGATTATCTAAAAAATTAAAAGTTCTAATCAAATTGAAAAAAAAAATAATATTTTGGCGTCAAACTTTTATAAAAATTTCAATAAACTGTTGAGATCTGTTTTTAAGCGAAAACTGATAAAACAAAGCTCTAAAATAATATTCCCGTAGTTCTTGTATTATTTTTGCGTTTTCCAATCTTTCAGTGGGACCTTTGTAAAATTTAGTTTATTTTTGAACATTTTTAAGTACTTACTAATCATTGTTAAAATAATTGGAATAGTCAAAGCCAACTCTTGGGCTGTTAAATTCAGCTTTTGAATGTGTGAAAAAAATTTGTAATGAGAATCGCGAATTAAGTCACTAGTTAAAAAAGCAAATATGTCACTTGTCATTGGTATTTCACCAAACATAAAGTAAAACTCATTGTTTATAAACAATTTTAGTGTCCTCAATGCATAAACAGAAAAAAATCTTTCTCTAAGGACAATTTGAAGGTCGTTGCCAGAGATTCTCTGAAATCCAGGCAACTGCTCAATAAATTGAAACATTGAGGCAGCATGTCTTTCCATTTGTAAAGTGTCTTTTTTTCTAAGTTTACGTGCTAGATCAGAGCCCATTTCTATCTTGATCGGCTTGTAATTGGAAAGAATTAATGTTCGAGCTTTAATTTCGTGTTCGTGAAACTCTTCGATTTGCTCCAAGAAAATTTGACAAGCTTTATCTCTCAAGCAACTAAGTATTACCAACTGATTTTGACTGGAAGAGTTCAAATATTTTTGTGTATATAAATTTTTTGGAAAGAACTGTCCAGATTCAGCTAGAAATTGCTGATCAACTTTTTCATGTTTTTTCAAGTATTTTATATAAAGACAAAATTTATTCTTGCGAATGCCTGGTATGGTATGCATATTTTTTTCCTGATTTTCATTCTTGAGCTTTATTTCTTTCATGTAATTAGGAATTCTTCCGACTCTCACTTGGGACACACACATACCTGCTTTGTTACAGGCCATCCATCGGCAAAATTTACATTTTCTTGTATCTTTTGGAAGAATGAGACAATTTTTGTCACCTCGACAAATGTAGCCTTTGTATCTTACCAGACTACGTTTGAAAAAACCCTTAAAAAGAAAAACATTAAGATTTTTTTCAAATGTTTAAAAGACTCTAAAATATTATACCCATTTATTGTTAAAATAAATATTTAAAAAAAATTTTTCTTTTAAATTTTTTTTCAATTAAACATTTTTTCAATTAAAAAGTTTAGCAAGTTTGGGATAGAAGAAATAAAATTTCACCAGAAAACGTGGAAAATATTTGTTTGTGAAAATGAATCACTATTTAATTAAAGAATTGAACAAAATATATTTTGTGTGCTAAAATCATTAACAAATAATTTTACTCATTCATTTAGATTATAATACAATACATTTTAAGCTTAAATCGTTGTTTTTTTAGACGGTCCGTTTGAATAGGACCGGTCATTTGCAAACGGACGGTCCAAAATACCGGTCTTTCTAGGACAACCATCCAACACTATACAAACTAATTAAGTTTCGAGTGAGGTTATTTTAATTTTTAAATTTAATTTTTAAAAAATTATTTTAGATAAAGTGAACAATATTTTGATAATAAAAACATTGTGAAAATTTTCAACATCGACTATGAAAAACTTTTTTTATTTAGTCGAATTTTGAAAAATTGAATTTAAGAAATTACAATTTTATTGTTTTGCTTAGAAGAGTAACATTAAAATTGAAAAATATGAGTTTGCATACAAAAAACGAACTGATATTTAAAACTTTTTTAATTGAAAGTAAAGAAAAGAAAAAGAAATAATCAATCATCTTGATATCTAATTTTTTTAACAGAAATGACAAATTTAATTTTAATAGGTTATGTCAATTTACTGCCAAAACGAATTATTGAGATCTATATTAAAATTTTAGAAAGGTCCTAATGAAAAATTGTCAAAATAATTGGAAAATAATTCAAAATTCATTTTAAAAATAAAATTCAAAAATTTATAAGGTTACTATTTAATAATTTCTGATTCGAATTTTAATAAATTATACTTTTTTTAAAACGAAAAAAATTTATTTTATTTAAAATTAAAATTGAAGAAAAAATTACTTTACAGCCTTCACAGGAGCAAACACCGTAATGAATGCCAGTTGCTTTGCTTTTGCACACTCTACACTGCCCAAAATTGTACTTTGCTTCGAACAATTCGTTTTGACTTCTCTTTTTGCTTAGACTTTGCTCAAGCGAAATGGCATCCAAGATTTCTTGCTCACTTAAATTTTTGTTATTCATATCTAGTCAAAAAGTCAACATCGAAGTTTAAATAATGAGAAAATAGTAAATTATATCTATCTAAATTAAATTAAAGTTATGTAAATTAAAATTTTTTTTTAAAGTTTATCAAAAAATAAATTAAAATAAATAGCTAGAAGCTGACAGCAAAACTCATGTTATATTAAAATTCTGATGAAATCTTATTATTTTAAATCTCATAAAAATCCACTGCTATAATGCGAAGCCGAATTTTAATAAAATTTTTTTATAAATTTTTTCAGCCCGAGCTTATTTTACATTTTTTCAATATGATTAAATCCTTAGAAGAATTTTGTTTGATTAGACTCGTTTGAAAGTCAAATTTTGTTAGAAAAATTTAATCAGTGAATTTTAAATTAGAATAGGTAAATTTGAATTTTTTTAATCAGCGGTTGTTTTTCAAAAGAACACAGTTTTTGTTTGTTCTTTTTAAAATAAATAAAAACTGGTGTGTGATCAGTTAACAAATAAATTTTTTTTAAATCGAGTCTTTTTTAAATTTAATCGATATTTAATTTAAAAGAATATGTTTCTTTAAATAATTTGATCTTTTACAAAATTAAAAAATACACTGGATTATTTTTTTTATTCAAATAGTTCATTTCTTTTTTCTCTGGTCATAGAAAAGAAAATTTTTTTTCACCCAAAATAGATTTGTTAAAAATGGCACTTTTAATTTAGAAAATTTGATCTATTTTATGCAAAAACGTGATACTGAAAACAATAATTTAATTTAGTTAATGAAAAAAAAAAGAATCGATATTAAGAAAATTGATTTTATCAATTCAATTGTAAAATTTATAAATATAAATTGATATTAATTTTTTGCAATTACTATTTCTATCATTTGTTACTTTTAGTTGACTACTTATTTCTATTTTTATGTCTTTGGAAATCAATCTCAACAAGAATCTTTTTCATTATCGCTCATTATTTTGTAAATATTTTTTTTATCGATAAAAATTTTTTTAGCAGAATATGTGCACATAAATATTATTATTATTTTTTTATTGTTTATACATTTTTACCTAAATTTAATCATTTAAATAACATCTCTTGAAACAATATTTCGAGATGAAAATAAAACTAAGATAATTCCTCCTAAACGAACTTCTTCTTAGAAATTGCAGTGAGCCGATGAAAATGAAATCAGCCAGTATAAAAAAAAAATTTTGTTCTAATATTCTTTTTTGTTTTTTTTTCCAAAAATCTAAACATTCTGATTATAACATTGAATAACAGCTTGGATATTGAAAGCTTGAGAATTGAATTTTTAATTTTTTAATGTTAAATATAAATGTTTTTTAATAATTTTCCAACTTGAGCATCTGTGCTTTTTTTTAAATTCTATTTCAAATTTTTACTGGGCGATTTTTAGTTAATAATTCTTTTAAATTTATTACTTTTATAAAATGCTGTATATTTTATTAAAGTTGTTCGCTTCAAACTTTAAATAAATAATTTAAAACAGATTTGTGCAAAAGAAAAAAAAGGAATTTTAAAGTCTTTCCAAGATCAATTCGTTAGATTTTACTTTTTATTTTAATTTTATAAATTACAAAACCTTTTTAAAAAAAGAGAAAAATAAATAAAAACTGTAAATAACAGAAAAAACCAAAAAAAAATCTAAAAATCAGGATTTATCTATATGGTTGAAATTTAAAAATTCAATCTATTTAAAAAATGCAGTTTTGTCATTGATTTTTGAATAACACTGATTAAAATATGTCAATTTATAAATCGCTATCTTTTCAGTGTTCAGAACTTCTATATTAATTTGAGAAATTTTTTATTTTAAAAATTGGAACAACAAATTTAAGACGTAAATTTTTTACATTTACTTAAATCGATAAGTCACGAGCATTTTTTAGGATAGAGCTTAAAAAATTATTACTTTACAAAAAATAAATTGACATTTAAAATTTTTAAACAGAAATAGAAAGTCAAAAATAAGAAAAAGCAGAGGAATTAAAACAGATCCCAGCCGAATTCTGTATTTCATTTTATTGGTTTTACCGATTAACTGATAACACAACTGAGGCAATGTGAAATTTTAAAACTAAAATAACATAGCAAAAATTTATACATATTTTTTCTAACTGTACAAAAATGGTTCTACAAACATTAAAATATTATAAAAATTTCTAAGAATTCTTAGCTATGCAAAAACTCTGAATTCTTAGGATTTTTTAAATCAAATATTTTTTTGATGGTGTGCATTTTACAGAAAAATTAGTTTTTTAAGAGCTAAGAATTCTTTTGTTCAGATTTGTACAATATTGAACTGTTTACACAACCATTTTTACAATTAAAAAAAATTAAAACATTTTTCTTTATTGGACTGTAATTTTTGAACTAGAATTTCATTTTGTCACAAATGTAAAGATCGATATCAGGATGAAATTTGAGAGAAATTATCAAAAAAATTTCAAAAGTAATAAATTTGAACATTTAAAATTAAAAAAATTCTCTTAAGTCAATGGAAAATAGTAAAATTCAAAAATTGATAAAATATTTTGAATCGATTTTCTAATATTATAAATAATTAAAATATCATTGAGCGAAACGTATAGAAAAATAATCAATTTACTATTTTAAAATTACTGATTCAAATTTTAATAGATACTCTTTTTTTAAAAAAAAAATTTTTATTTTATTTAAAATTTGACTTAAATGATAAGTAAATATAATAGTCTTTTTATTTAAAATTAAAATTGGAGAAAAAATTACTTTACAGCCTTCACAAGAGCAAACACCGTAATGAATGCCAGTTAGTTCCATAACTTCTCCTTTTGCTTAGACTATGCTCAAGCGAAATTGCATCCAAGATTTCTTGCTCACTTAAATTTTTATTATTCATATCTAGTCAAAAAGTCAGCATCGAAGTTTAAAAAATGAGAAAAAAACTAAATTATATCTTTCTAAATAATGTTAGAATAATAAATGCTTTTAAAATTTTTTAGATTCTAGTTTAAAACTTCGTAAATAATCAGTTTTTAATAAGTCAATCTTATCTTTAAAAAACCTGAATTAGATAATTCTTTGTAAATAAAATTTTTACTTTTTAATGCTTATCTATTTGAGCTAAAATTACGTCTATGAAGAAATTTTTTTAATCACAAGTTTTGGCTTCCGATTAGAAACTTATTTGATTATACTTCAAAATTAATAAACTAAAAATGTAATTTTTTATCAAATTATTTTAAATCTTAATATAAAATATTGATTCAATAATCTAGCAAAAAGAATAGAGAATTTTGTCAAAATGCATGCAGATGATACCAAAACGTTCTCGCAAACGGTATCAGGAATAAGTGCAGCGAAATATCAATCAGATTTAGATTTAGTTTTCAAGTGGACTCAAGATTGGCTTCTTCTCTTCATCGGATCAAAATGCGTGGTCATGCATTATGGATAGATTTAGATTCTTTGGTGTAAAATTTAAACTGATCACAACCGCTTCATGATATTTATCAGAGATGCTTAATGCTGTCAAATCTGCAAACATTTTGATATTAAAATTTTCAAAAATAAATGGTAAATCATTCACAAATATATAAGAAAAAGAAGAAGGTGTAAAACAGACCCCTGAGTTACACTTAATTTTGGTTTTGCAGTTTTGAAAAAAAATCTCAAATGGAGATCATGAGAAAATGTTTTTTGATTAGAGTTGTTATTAATTTTCCAGTTTCAAGTCAAAGTCAAGGCTTCACCAAAAAATAATTAAGTCATGACTTTATTAAATCTTAAGAAATAAAATATACAGATAAAAAAATAATGTTTGCCACTTTTACTAACAAACAACTAGTTCAGTCAAAAATTTTAAAGACTTTTTAAAGGTTCTTTAAAAGGTTTCCGAATGCTTTTTCTTTAAAAATTCCTTAAAGAGTGGTCTTTAGAATTTCTGTATTTATTATTTAAAGAAAATTATTTAATAAAATATTGCTTTTTTAGATTAGTAAACTATCAATTATTTTAAAAAATTTTTTTCGGATTGTTTTCGGACATTTTCAGAAATTCAAATATAATTAAATGCATTTTTTTAAGATTTAAAGTTTAAATGACTTGTAATGAAAGTATTACAATTTTACTGAATTTACTCGTTCAGAATCTATGCAAAAGTTACCAGAGTAACTGGTAATTTTTGAAAAGAGAATTATTGATTTATTAATTAAATCTTTGATAACTTCTGTTAGCTAGAAATGTTATATTTTGACACAAGCTTAAACACAAAATTCAACATTATTATTTTAAAATTGACGAGTTTAGTTTACATTTAAGTAAATAAAATATAAATACAACGTTTAAACAAGTAATAGTAAACAAGAAGTATTTAAGCAATATTCAAAAAAATCTTTTTTTTTAATATTTTTTTTTCAAAATAAATATTTGGTACAATTTTTCTTTTTGCTCCACTGGAAGTCATAAATACTTGAAAATAGTAAACTCGAAAAGTAGTAAAAGGAAGTATCACTGCCACATCGTGAATTATTACAGAATCAAATTAATAAAATTTAAATATGTGATCGAGTGATCACATATTTAATATAGACATATGTCCTTTTTTTATATTCAAAACTTTTAAAAGTTATTAAAAGTTATTTCATTTTAGATTTAAATCAAATCAAAATAAAATACAAAAAATTAACGATAGAAAAATTGATACATCCAATGACAGCCGTCTGTTAAATGTTTTTTATTTTTGTCCACATAATGATGGATTAGATAAAAGAATTTAAATCTCTCTAACAAATAAATTTTTAATAGATTATATTAAAACAGTAAAATTATGGAAAGAATGGTCAGGAATGTGATGTTGGAACACCTTATTAATAACGACCTGATCACCAAGGAACAACATGGTTTTGTACAAAAAAAGTCTTGTATCACGAATCTCCTGGAGACTATGGATACGATAACGGATGCCTTTAACAATGGCCATCAAACCTTAGTTGTCTTTTTAGATTTTCAGAAAGCCTTCGATAAAGTATGTCACGAGTCACTCCATTTCAAGCTGAAGCAACTGGGCTTCTGCTAAGAACTAAGGAACTGGATGAGAAGTTATCTAAGTGGTAGGAAGCAAAGAGTTTTTATTGGTGACAGCTACTCGGAATGGAAGCCTGTAACCAGTGGAGTCCCTCAGGGGAGCGTCCTCGAGCCTCTCTTCTTCGTCATCGTCATAAATGACATGCCGGCAGTTGTCAATCACATTATCAAGCATTTTGCAGATGACAGCAAACTTATCGGGGTGATTAAAAATAGCGTTTACCTTGAGCTTGTCCAGAAAGACCTAGACGCCCTTGTCGACTGGGCCAATGAATGGCGTATGTTGTTCCACCCGGATAAATGCAAAGTCATGGAAATAAGTAAGGAAAGCTGTACTAGATCACAATTCACCATGGAAATTTCCATGGTGATTTTAATGCCCTATGGGCATTAAGTGAGGAAATACGGTAAAAAAACAAATAAAATGTGAATCAAGCATATTTTTTTTTGACTGTTAATTAACACATAAAATTTATTTCTGCACAATTCAAATAAAAAAGTCAATAATAACAATTGAAACATAAATAATTGAATTCCAAAAGATTTTAGTTTATTAGTTTATTATGTTTAGTTTATATCTCTTTTTAATTTCATTTTAATTTACCCTATTTTACTTACTTTATATTTTTATTTATATTATTTTATTCTGAAGGATCTTAAGCTCGATACAGTAACAAATAAATAAATAAAAATAATAAAGAAATTATAGTCAATTTCTTATTCATGGGATGTAATAAGATATTGAGGCCTTTGACTACTGACTGGTTTGATTAGCGACATTTATTTACCAAGTAACGAGTTGAACATTCATTACTGCAACAACAAAATTGATAAAAAACTGGTTTGTGATCATCAACATTAGATTCACAGATTGAACACTTGTTTAAGTTACCATGTGCAGATGAAGCTTTCGGAAATAGCTTGAAAAAATATTCAAGTTCAACCACAAAAATCACTTCAAAAAAATCAAATCAATTTTTCGTTTAATGTAAAAACAACAAGTTAACTTTTTAGTTTACATTTTTTATTTTTATGTATTATTTTCTATTTTTCAAAAATAATTTCTAGATTTATTTATTGGTCGGCTCCGAGAGACACGAAGAGAAGTCAACTACGGCGTGAGATCGTGGCATCTTGTCAGCAAAGACACAACTTCTTCATCAATCGAATAGCTAATTGATGGAACGAACTGCCAGACGACATAGTCGCAACTGAGACCGTGGACTCCTTTAAAATCAAATACGACCATTATCAATTAAGACGACCGCTTTGAGGGGCATCCCTGCGAGTTATCTCGCAACGCGGTCTTACTACTACTAATACTACTACTACTACTACTACTACTACTACTACTACTACTACTACTACTACTATTTGTAAGACTGAATATGTAATAGCACCTTGGTGCCTTCATACCAAAAAAGACATATGTACTAGAAAAATTACAGATTAGAGCTACAAAGCTTGTTAAGATCATGGAAAGATCTTCCATATGAAAAAAGACTAGAAAAATTGGGCCTATCGATCCTCAAAGAGAGAAGAGAGAGAGCCGACTTAATCGGTTACTTTAAAATTTCGAAAGAGTTGAGCATTTTTGACTGGTACAACCCGAACAAGCTCACTAATTCACTATCAGTTGAAGGCCTGGCTAGAGGTATTCGGGGAGGAAAGCAAAGGCTGGCCAAACAATTCACAAGGATCTGTCAAAGAGAACACTTTTTGGGCAAAATGAAAATAATTTAAAATTTTTACATTTTCATATTTTTAAATTTCTTGTGCAATTTATCAGAAAATAAAAATGAACTCTTATAAATTATTTTGTTACCAAAATTTAAAATAAAAATTTAATAAAATATCATTTCAGTAAACATCAAGAACAGTCTTAAAAAGAAGATTGATGACTTTTTCAAGTCAAGTAATATTTATATTATTTATATTCGTTTTAGATACGATAGTGAGACTCTCTGCTCTACAGGATAAAACCTGTCGTAGTCTATTATTATTATTATTAATTATATTTTGATTCACTTTTTTAAAGATTAAAAATTAAAAATTTTAGTTTATGTTGTTGTTTTTTAGATTCACAATTTCTATTTTTTTTTAATATATTTGTCGATACTAAAAGAATTTTTTTTCTTTATTCGCTCCGTGTGAATTTATTCATTGCATCCAACAAAAAATTTATTCAGTGATGTAAAAAACAATCTTTTTGACTGTCATGAACCTAAGCATTTAAAAGAAACTAAAATCAAAGCAAACCTTTTTGAAAAATAATTCTAAAATTAACTTTTAGTATTTTTAAAAAAATGTTTTATTTTGAGTTAATTTAATTTAAATTAAGAAAAAAAAAATGGAGTCAAAAACTAAAAATTTTGAATCTAATAAAATGGAAAATGAGCTCAATACGGCCCTTACAAAAATACTCAACATTCTTGAAATGGAACAAGACAAACAGTACATCTCTAATGCCGACTTGTTTGATCAATTATTGACTGCCTTTTCAAGTGATCTAAGCAGTGTGCTTGTGCCTTCTGGGGTAGCCAAAGACTACGTCGGGGTTCATCTTGGACCTGTCTATGATCAGCAAGACTTCAAGCTGTTGCTAAAATCCTTCAAAAATAACCAGGTTTTAGACGCATTTTACGCCCTAAGGATCATTGAGGACGCCAAAAAAAAATTATCACAATTACCCAATATCCAAGAGTGTCTGATTGACAACCCGTTGGAAAGTGGCTGCATTGTTGTCGGAGACTTGCATGGAAATTTCAATGATCTACTCCACATCATTCAAAAATACGGATCTCCTGGCATTGACTTTAAATTTGTATTCAACGGAGATTTTGTGGATAGGGGTGACAAACAAATTGAGGTGCTGTTAACACTCTTGTACGCATTTTTGATGCGACCCGATCGGGTTTTTGTAAATCGGGGTAATCACGAGGACATAAGTATGAATGTGAGAAATTGGCCAAAAACTAATTTTTTTAACACTACCAGACAAACATATGGAAAATACTGGAATGCCATCTTTAACTCAGCTGGAGAATTATTCTCTTATTTTCCTTTGGCAACCATCATCCATAATAGAATAACTGAGAGGAAATATTTTGTGGTTCATGGTGGTATCGGAGACCAAACTGATCTTGATTACATTCAGCACAAACTGGATAGAAAAAAATTCAAAAAAGTCACATTCAACAATGTTCATTCGGAACATGAGGCACTTGAGGCTAAATATGTATCAGACTTGTTGTGGAGCGACCCCAAGTCAAGGGAAAATGGTCATGAGCCCTTGGACGGATGCTGTTTCAACACCAACCGCAATCTGGGATGCTTTTTTGGCCCCGATGTGACATGTAACTTTTGTGAAAGACACAACTTTGCGGCTCTTATCCGCAGTCATCAAGTAAGAGCCAAAGGATACAGTGAAGACCATGAAAAGTGCATCACAGTTTTTTCAGCTTCACATTATTGTGAAGGACATAACTTTGGCGCTATTTTAAAATTTACACCAGATGCTCTCTATCCAAAGCCACATAGATACAAGACCAAAGTTGGAGATGTGTCAGATGATGTGTATGTCAAAAATGAGAGTTTGATCAAACGTTTTAAGGCTTTGATTCAGCAAAATGAAGCAGAGTTGAGCGCCAAATTCGGAGTGTATGACACCGATGGTGATGGTTGGATCAAAAGTGATCAATGGGGTGAGGTCCTAAGCCAGTTTTTAAATGGTAATATAGCAAAGAATCATCTGATGGCAGTCAAATCGTTTTTATGTGAATGTGATGCTGATAATGATTTGGTTAATTATAGGACGGTGTTTAGTCAGAAGATTGGCGATGAAAAGTGTGGGTCATTTTATGACAAAAATACAATGGATGTGGTGGAGAGTTTGTTCGATGTTTTGGATAGAAATAATGATCGGCGCATATCGGTGAGTGATGCGAAGGAAGTGTTAAATATTGTTAGCCAAAGACTTGGTGATAGTTATTTGATGCATAATGCGCATGAATTCATAAAACTTTTGGGCATGGAAAAAGATAATTTCGTCGATTTGGACGAATTTAAAAGAACATTTTTAAAAAATGAACAAATTACTTTATCTGCTAAAGAACTTTGAAGTTTTCATTTTTTATTTTTGAATAAATTTGTCAATAAATTCAGTGTTTTACAGTAAAAAAGTTTATAGCAATTAAAATAATTATTAATTCCAAAAATTTTTTTTTAGTCAAAGTAAAATTTTGATCGGTTCCAATGTTAAAATTTGAAAAATGAAATTTGGTCAAAAATTTTTAAAATTTATTTTCTAAAAAATGTTTGGAAACAAATTGTAAATTAAATTTATGGATTTTTTAGATATTAAAAATTCAAATAATTGTAAAAGTTAATTGGAAATGTGAGAATTTTTCTACTTTTTGTGCGAAAATGGTTCTATAAACAGTATGATATTGTACAAATTTGCACAAATTTCGTATTTAATTAATCAAATATTTTTGATGGTATGCATTTTAAATATTAATTGAATAAAAAAGCATATATTTTTTTATAAAATAATAAATTTATTTTGTAAAAAAATAATTAAAAAAAAAAAATTATAAATTTTTTCTAATATAAAACGATCGACGCGTTTCGACCAAAAGTGGCCTTCATCAGGATCTAAATTCTGAGAATAATTCTGATTAGTCAAGCCAAATTTTTCTAAGAGAAAAATTTAAAATTAAAAAATTTTATATATTTTCAAAGCAAAAATGATTTTTAAAATTGATTCTCAATAGATTTTTTTATATGATTTTTAATAATAAATTTTCGGAAATTCAGAAATTTTAGTACGGATAAATTCGTTTTTCGGACAGTTTTTTTAATGTAACACGTAATTTTGTGTATAAATGAAAAACAAATCTATAATCCGGAATATTAATTATTGCGAGAAACGAGCTAGTTAGCAGATACGAACACATAGAAAATCAATTCAATAAACTGTTTTAAAAAAAATTTTGACGTAACTTTTGATAGAAAATACATATGTAATTTTTTTCCATGTTTTGTTTAATAAAAAAAAAAAAAGTCCAAAACAACTTTTTCTTTACTATATAAAACTTATAAAAAAAATTGGCTTTGACTAAAATTTAAAAAAAAAGTTAAATGAATGAAAATGATTTTAAATTGTTATCTAATTTAAAAGAAAGACTATCTGAGATCTATTTTAATAATTTAACTCAATCAAATATTTATTGTTTTTTACTAAAGAGTTAATTTTTATTTTTATTTTTTTAATTAATGTTATGAATTGAAATTGTACTTAAATAAAATAATTTTTTATTCTTTTTTTTTTTTTTTTATTTTTGACAATTCGGAAAAATGAACCGATTTTTTACGGTCCCGAGTCGCCTGGATAAAAGAGCATCGACTGAGTTCATTCTTAAACTAAGGTTGATTGATACGCGCCATTTTTTTCAAGGCATCTAACAATTATCTGCAATTTCAGATCCTCACAATCTGTCAACGAATTCGAGTGCCATTGTGACTTAAACTCTTCAGAGAATTAAAATCTTTTCCACAATCAAATTCCTATCAATTGGAACTGGCGATTATTTTGAAAGGGTTTTTCTTAGAATCATATTAGAACATCTTCGTCACGGGATCAAACCTCTACCCAAATTAAAATAAAATATAGATTATGCTTCGAATAATCTTTAAGTTCAAAATTTTGTTCTTCCACTATAAAATAAAATTTTTTTAAACCAAAAAATAAAGCAATTTAATTTAGGAATTCGTTCGGCTTTGAACCAGAGTTGGTCAAAAGTCAAAGTCATGAAGTCAAAGTCAAGTCTGGACTTTGACTTTTAAAATTATTTTTTTGAATTCAAGTCAAAACTTTTTTTTATTAATTTTTTTTTCTTTAAACGATGCTTTTAAGGGTTCTCTATAGGAGGCCGCTAAAAAAGCTACCTGGAACGGCAAAAAATCATATGACTGTGATCCTGACAGATGGATTACCGTTCCAGCAAGTTTTTTTGGCGGCCTAGTTCAAGTCTAAATTATTAAAATGAAAGTCCAAGCCAATACTTTAAAGTATAAAAAATAATTTCAAAGTCAACTTTGACTGATAACGATTCTGACTTTAAAGTTTGACTTTTGACCAACTCTGCTTTGAACACTGCCTGCATTTTTCAATCTTCAACAGACTTAATGTGAAATTTAGTTAAAATTAAAAAATGTAGGGACATATTACTTACTTATTATAATAGTGAACCATGGATCTTTATTTCAGTAAGTTTCATGCAGCGGTTAAACCAAAGATAAATTTCTTTTCCAATTTTGAATCAATCGAGTGATATCTCTTATTGCTTCAGAATAAGAGAATAAATATGCAAAAAACCTATATTTTTCTTTAAACTAAATAAGTGTTTTTTTTTTTGAAAAGAAGTTTTAAATTTCAGATTGAAAATTTAATTTTTTATGAATTTAAAGAGTTGATTAAAATTTTTTAGAATCATATTCAAAATTTAAATATTAATCGAATTATTTTAGCCTTCTTTATTTTTATTTTTGTGTAGAACCGCTTTTTTGACAACCAATTCTGAGACAATCTGAAGAGAGTCTACATCGATTGCTTCATTATGCAGTTCACATAATTGACCACTGTAACCCTTTAAGAGAATTTTATTAAGAAATTTTTTAGTTTATAAAAATCGATTTCATTTTAGGCATTTGAGATTCAAAATTAGCCTTATTACACTTTTATACTTAATTCACTCTACAGTTTGTTTAATTTTTTGTGTTTGAATTACAAAATGTATAGTGATGGGTCCTAACTTAACTAATTTAGTTTAGTCGGCTAAAATTAAGTCGCTTAATTTTTAGTTTACTTAATTTTAGTCTACTAAAATTTAGCCAACTAGTTTTTAGTCGACTATTTGATAATTAATCTATTGAATTTTAATTACCGTAATGCCTTGCCCCCTAATGCATTGCACTTTAAACCAGAATTCTGGATTTTAATGCTGCATTTAACTCACTTTTTTTTCCAGATACGCTGCGACTAATGTCAAAATTTTGGTATAAATGCCGCATTAAATATGAAAAAAATATAAAAATATTTTATTTCAATTGTTTCAAAATTTAAAACACAAAAAATGTTCTTCGGCCATAATGCATGCATGTAAAGTTAAAACTTTGAGTTTTAATTCTTCACGAAATTTTATTTAAATTGATAAAAAAAAACGGTATTTTAATATAAAAATGGCATAAAATTTTCCGCATAAAAATTATTTGTTTTAAAAAAAAATTATATGAATTATATTTTTAGCATGATCTTTTTTTTTATTTTGAATGCTGCAGTTATGAATATAATTGTAAGAATTGTGATAATAGTTATAAAAATTATAAAAAAAAATTGGACACTTAAAAGCGTTAAAAATGAATTTAATAAACTAGCATTAAAACTCAAAATTTTAACTTCAAATGCATGCATTATGTCCGAAGAACATTTTTTGTGTTTCAAATTTAGAGAAAATAGAAAAATATATTTTTATTATTTTTTACATATTTAATGCGGCATTTATACCAAAATTTTGACATTAACTGCAGCATTTTTAGTCGCAGCGTATCTGGAAAAAAAAGTGGGTTAAGTGCATGCATTAAAATTCAGAATTCTGAAAATAAATGCCGCATTAGGGGGCAAGGCATTACGGTAAAAGAAACATTCCTTTATTTAGACAGTTATGAGTTTTTTTATGTGAAAATTGTTTAAAAGAGGATAGGTAACAAAACCAGATGTTATTAATTTAAGTCTTTATTTAATGTTATTTATTTATTCTATTGGTTGATTAATAAAATAAACATAACATTTTTTAATTTGTTGATTCCATAATTTATAATCAATTAAATTCAAAGGTTTAAAGAATCATTAACTAATTTTAGTTTAGTCGACTAAAAATAAGTCGACTAAAAATTAGTTAACTAAAAATAAGCGGACTAAAAATTAGTTAACTAAATTTAGCCGACTAAATTTTAGTTAACTAAAAGCTAGTCGACTAAAAATTAGTTAACTAAAAACTAGTTGGATAAATTTTAGTTTACTAAACTAAAGAGAAAACTCCCATCACTAAAAATGTATCCAATGTTGAAATAACATTGAAAAAGTGCGATGTTTCAATTTTTTTTTCAGTTTCAGATAAAAAATAGTTTTAAGTTAATATTGCAAGCATCAAAACCTCCTTTTTTGGAAACATTAAAGCCTTCTTTTTTTGGTCTTGACTTAGGGTTTCTGCTTTGATGAAATTTAAGATAATATTTGCAGTTTAAATTAACTATTTACGCTCTGTTTTCAAATTTTTATAAATTGAGTATTTGCTAATATGTATCAAACGAACGTCAGTTATCACTTAAATTTTTAAAAGTAATAATAATAATAATAATAATAATAATATATACAGTATGTTGCAAAAGTTTAGAAATTGATTATTTTATTTGCCTTAAATAGTTTATTTGTTGTATTTTACTAAAAATTGAGTGCAAAAGAAAAAAAAATAAAAGCACTTAAAAAAAATAAAATTTGTAGAATTTTTTTTTCACCACAATTTGATATATGACACTCGGCATAAAAATATAATCAACTTTTAAATTTTTATAATAAACAAACTTCCTCTAAAAAATAAAAAATAAAAGTCGGTGCAAAAGTTTAGAAATTCAGGTAATTCAAAAGTTTTAGCAACCATTGCTACCTTTTTTTCACACCTTTATGATTAATTCTTATATATAACTTCTAATTTTGAGTAAATTTTGCACTTTAACTGTTTAATTTTAAAACTCTCCAACTCCTCACTTGGTCTCTAAATAACATTACAGAAAAATCTTTAATTTGACAAAAAATAGGTAAAAAATGTGTCTAGCCCACCAAAATGGCAGATAGTGGGTCTGCTAAAAAGCAGAGATAAAAGGCAAAACGAAATAGCCAAGTTGTTAGGTGTATCTCCAAAATGTGTCTCTTCAACAAAGAAACGATATGAAGACACTGGTTTTGTCTCTGATCGAAGCCCTTCTGGTAGACCTCTGAAGATAACTTTAAGAGATGAAAATTACATTTTTAGAGAGATTAGAAAATATCCTACATCTTGTTATCAAAAACTTGCCACTGATTTTAATTCTAAAACCCAAGCGGTTAGGATAAGAAAGTATACTTAATTAACTAATCTGCTAATTTTTCTTTATGTTAAGAAGCAGTTTTCTTACCGCTGTATGAGACTCTAAGCCTTTTTTTTTGAGAAATCTCATAATAGTATACTTGCTTATCCTAACTGCTTAGGTCTTAGAATTAAAATCAGTGGCAAGTTTTTGATAACTAGATGTAAGACATTTTCTAATCTCTCTAAAAATGTAATTTTCATCCATAAAAGTTAACTTCCCAGGTCTTGATGGGTCAATGCTGCTTCGTATTGTGACAATCAGTTTACTGTAATCGGCAAATAGTTTGACAAGGTGGCTGACCGCCGCTGGCATGTCGTTGATGAAGAAGACGAACAGAAGCGGACCAAGGACGTAACCTTGAGGACCTCACTAGACACATCAATCCAGTCAGTAATGTAGGATCAAAAGATCCGATCCTGAGGTTTAGGATGATCCTGATCCATCACTACCCGCTACTGCCTGTTTGACAAGAAGTCGCTGACCCAATCGACAATGCCTGGACAGGGCCCGCAGGCAACCAGTTTGGCTCTTAATGACGCGTGGCAAAATCTGTCGAAGGCAAGGTCAAGTAAGACCACTTGATCGTGGAATCCCTTATCGATGCCGTTGCTTATGCGGTCCACCGTCTCCAGTAAATTAGTGACTGACTTCCTCAGGACAAAACCGTGTTGTTCAGGAACGATAGCTTTATTGATGTAGAGGTGATCCATAATGACGTCTCTTACCATGCGTTCCATCAACTTGCTTGCTTGCAACATCAACGAACTGCTTAAGATAGCGCTTAGGACTTCCAAAAAGGCATTGGCGCAACTTTTGGTGACGTATAGGTGGATACCATCCTTGTTGGGCGATTTCCAGGGGTTTAGGCGCAGTATGTACTTGCAGCGTTGGCGGGCGAGAAGAAATCAAAATCCATTTCATGCTGGGGACTTGCCGTGAGCTGGAGAGGCTGAGCTTGGCATGATAGGCGAGGGATGAAGACACTCCCGAGCAGTCGAGCTGGTCTTTAATGGAGTCTCTGCATTGCTTCTGGCTGTTAATATAGTTGTAAAGAAGCTTTGACTGAAGCTTACAGGCCCTGACAAAAGATGCTTCGAACTTTCATATGGCATTTCTTACAGCTTGTTTTACCTGCTTACAGATCGAGGAGTAAGCAGTCCTCAACTCAAGGCAGCAAGCTGCGAATCAATTCCAACAGGAGATTGGGGCGCTTACAGGCTCTTGGCACTTGGTTGGGGATAGCCATGGAGGAGGCAGTGGCATAGGACTTGATTATCTAATCAAATGCGACATTGACGTCCTTATCAATAGGCTTAGTGCTGTCGTAAACGAGGGTACTGAAGAGCTCGTAGTTGCCACGGCGAAGGCGTGGGGACACGACAGAAGGAGTATGACGGCCAGTGCTTAGCTCGTAATTCTAGGTAAGTGTTGCGCGCAGGTCGTTCTTCTCAGTAAAACCAGGAAGAGTTCCGTGTGCTACTCGGAATATCTGGGAAGTTGAAGTCATCGACCACTAGAAGACTTTTTGACGAAGATGAGCTGCACAAAAAACTCGCATGGCCGATGCACCTGTTGATCTCAAAGTTGAGCTCTCCATCGGCGTATGCGGGTATATAAATGCAGCTAACAAGAATAATTTCGTCGCTGCTCTTGACGTTGCACTATATCTGCTCGCTCCTAGTATTGGACAGGACCTCGTCACTGACCTCAAAGCTCTCTACGTCACAGCGCACATATAAAGCTACACCTCCTCCTCAGACCATTTCCATATTCTTGCTGTAGAGCTTGTAGTTATCCAAATTGAAATTGCTCAGGGCATTGAACCATGTCTCGGTGATGAGGATTACGTGAGGGGATTTGTGAAAGGCAGATAGAGAGTTGAAGTCGCTCCATTTGTTAGCGAGAGATGTGGAATTATGGTAAAAAAAGTTTAAAAATTTGGTTTGATTACCGTTGGATTCCTTGCTGCTTGAAGATGAGGTTCGATTAGTCGAAGTAGATCTTTCGGAGCTCATTCTACCTGATGCCCCAATAAAATTACTTGTCAGCTTTAGGATGATCCTGAGGTTTGACGCCGTAACGGTGCTGATATTCAGAATCGCTCTTGCTTTCGCTGAGGAGGTCATTCCGTTTGTTTCAACTCCTGATATCACTACATTGTTTTCGATCCTTGCCTTCTAGTTGATCTCCTTGTTGACACTGGCTATAAGAACCTGTTTCTGTTCACTCTGTTTTTTGCCGTTGACAATGGCACTCCACGAAACTTCCATGTCACCAGTCGGGTTCTTCTTTGCCTCAGCTAACTCGGCTATCATTGCTTCGATTGTTTTGAACTGGTCCTTAACAACGGTCACATGTACTTGTGCATTTTCTCTCGAATTGCCCCAACCTGTTCGTTGCCCACGGACACCCAGTCAACCTCTAGAACCTTAAGCGCTTCGTCCATTTGCTCAATAGAAGTAGACGCAACACCCGAATAAATTATGTTAATTATTTTAAGTTTTCAAAATTTGAAAAAAAAGTCAATGATTATTGAGTCAAGTCATGACTTAGAATTAAAAAAAAAAATTAAGTCAAGTCTTATTTTGACTTTAATTTTTGTGACTAAGACTTAAAATTCTGACTTAAAAACACGTTTGGTACAGATAAACAATCCAATAAAAGTTAAAAAATGAAAAAAATATAGGTTTGGTCGACCAGTTTGCACAAACCAGTTTCGAACCGGTTTCTAGTCAATTTGGTTCATTTTTTAAACGGGTTTTTGAAACTGTTTTTTTTTTTGAAACCAGT
>QEOQ01000359.1:109341-149301 GCA_010279815.1 Brachionus plicatilis
AAAAAATTTTTTTTTGGGGTTTTTGAGGGCGTAGATTACGAATTTTGAGTCAAAAATGTGAAATTCAGATAGCACTAAAGTTTTGAATTTCGTGAACTTTACCTTGTTCAGTTTCTTTTTCTGGGGTTTTTGTAACGTCTATTGATGCTAAATAAAAACGAAAAAAAATTTTTTTTTTTTAATTTTTTTTAATAGCTAATTATGAAATTTTACTTTCAGGCATTGGCTGATAATAGGCATGTTTGAAGTATAGAAAAAAGATTCCGATAATTATTACAACTACAATCATAATAATGATCATTTTTTTCAGGTTAAAATAAAAGCTCTTTTTTTCTTCCTTGTTTTCATCTGAATTTTTATTTGATTGGATTAACCGTGATTTTTTCATGACCATATTTTTTCTTCCAATTGATCTATTCAAAGAGAAAATAAAGAGTAATTTTTAAAAAATGCTTGATTTCAAAGTTAAAATTCTTGAATATTAATTTTCTCTATTATCTATTGTTTAAATTCAAAAATATAATTAAGAGTCACATTTATTTTATCAGTCACATTTATCTTGTTACCAAGCTTTGTTCAAAATGCATAATAGAAAAATATGGATAGTCCTTGATAATGTAATACTCCAAGCAACCCTGACTCGGACCAAGCCCCTATATTTATCCATATATGACTATTATTGTTTTTAGTTTTGAAGTTTGTTAATGTTGAAAATTAAATAAAAGAGTTGAAGACAATCTCTTTTACAATTTCAATTTTATTTAGTAGCAATCACGCTATTTAAATATCGACATTAATTGAATTGCTTAAGATAATATTTTAACTATTCATTTAGAATTAGAATTTTTTTCTTTGAGCAATGGACAGTCTGTCAAAACGTTTCAAGCATTTGGCACATTTTTATTTGTTCAAGCTTATATTAATGTTCATTTTTAATAATTTGAATTCAAAAAATTTAATATTTCAAACAATAAAACTAGAAAACTGGATAGTCTTAGATAAAGTATCAAAGTAAAAAAGAAAAAAATTGAGGCTTGATTGGCAAATTGAAGTTTTAGATCAAATTTTAAGATCAAAACGATCATTTAAAATTTTAAAACTTAAATAATCTAATGATTTTAATAATTTATAAGAAATAAATACTAATATCCATTCATTCAAACTGAAAAAATTTTATTTTTCTACTTTTATAAATTTTAAATTTTAAAACAGTTAATTTTTTTGTCTTTAAATATAAGCTTTCATTAAAATCAATTAAAATATTTAAACCTATTAAAGTTCAATAAAAAGGGACATTTTAAAATTTTAAAAATAAACTTGACGTGACATGTCAAGCAATTGCTTTTGAAAAAAATTATTTTTTCTCTATTATTAAAAAAAATATTACAATATACAAATTACATTTTCTTTTGATCTTGATCTCAAACTTCAATTTGCCGCTTGATTTCATTAAATCATTATTTTTTTTTTTTAAATTTCGAAAATAAATATTTAAATTAAAATTTTTTTTATTTTCTAAACAAGAACGACAGTTTTTAACGAGCTTTAAGAATTTCTGGTCATAATGTTTGGTTGTATGGTGGAAACAGAGTCAAACTGAACCTCTAAGTGCTAAAATAGGGTATTTTTGGTTTTTCACTTGTACGAGCTTTCAAATATATCATCAAGTCAAATTGACTATTGTATTATATTCTCTAGCTTTTTAGCTAACTATCGAGGGATCTGCGATATCATACAGTTATTTCTATCCTCAGATATTGGGCTTCAAGTACAACATACTTTTAAAAGTGTCTAACTTTGCCTGTTATTTTAAAAAAAAGGAATTTCTACAAATTATGAAACTTCCCGGAAAAAAAAGAACACCGCTTTACCAGCGTTAAAACAGCTTCTTTTCAGCGTTCTTTCAGTATTTTTTTAAGCGCTTTTTTGCGTTTTTTTGCGTATTTTCGTTTTTCACGCTGCAGAACGCTGAAAAAACGCTGCTAAAAATCGATACAATTGGACCCAGATGGTTTATTGAATTTATAAATCAGTTATAAAATAGGGGTTGTGAAGTTGGTTTCAATTCGATCTTTTCAATTCAGAAAAACTTGAATAACTTTTTTACTAAAAGAGATAATTTAGTTCTATAAAATGCTTAATTATAAGCAAATTTGCTTAATTCAGTAAAATAAGTCTGCAAAATACTCTGCAATTTTCTGCATTTTGCACGCCATTAAAAAGTATTCTAATCAACTGTGCAAGTATATTGCAGAGTTTTTGCAGGCATATATTTTCGGATTAAGCAAAGTTGCTTAAACATTAAGCATTTTACAGAACTAAATTATTCCTTATAGTAAAAAAGTTATTCAAATTTTTCTGAATTGAAACGATCGAATTGAAATGAACTTCACAACCCCTATAAAATATGATTCAAATAGCTGCTGAAAGCCCTAGTGTAAACCCTTTAACTGTTGTAAAATAATTTTCGATAGTTGAAGACTAGCACTGTGAAAATTATATTTAGTAGTATTATTAAATAAAAATTAAAATATTTTTTCGATTAAACTAAGATTAAAAAAGTTAAAGTTTTGATTAAAATAAAATTGGTTCTGATGAAACTAATATTTTTTTTTAATTAATTTGTTATTCTTTTGGACGCTTTTAACTTTCAAATTGTAAGCGTATCATAAGTCATTTACTATGAACACTTAATCTCTTGCCAGTTCCGCTTCGGTCCATTAAATGGGTCCTAGTAATTAGGACCATTGTAACTGAAACAATTTTAAGAAAAATTTTGTTTTTGATCCTTCAAATTAAAAAAAGGACATTATTTCTTCTGCTAACAATTTTTTTTTCTCTTGCTATTAAAATTATGTTTATGATAGCATAATTTTTTCTTTTGATAGCAAAAATAAAAGTATAACAAAATAACAATAAATATTTTTATAAAATTTTATTCATATTAAAATTGAAAAGGAGAAGCATAAAAAAAATTTAGCTATCATTAATTAATTTTTTTTACTAGCAGTTAAAAAAAAATTTAATAGCAGAAGAAAAAAATTACCAGCAGAAAGAAATAGATCTCTTAAAAAAATAAGAAAAATATAATAATTTAAAACAATATACAAAGGAAAAAAATAATTCATTACCTCAATATTTTTTCATTCTTTCCCAAATTGTTCAATATTTAAACATGTAGCTAATGATACAGTGCGTTTCCCAACAAATTATACGGCTATATAACATTTTTTTTGCTCTAGAGCATGTGCATGACCAATTGAACATGCCATGAATGAAACTGTTTACATTGTTTAGAAACATACTGTATGATACATTTTAAATTTTGAAGTAAATGTCTATAAATATAAATAAGTCTGAGATTTTTTTGTCTAATTTTTTAATATTTTTGAAATAAGTTACGAATGAAATAGGCATGGCAAAATTATTCCTTTCATTTAAATAATGATTTTTTCTTTCGTGCTTAATATTTAAGCTAAGATTTAGACATAACTTTGATTTTTAAATAGTAAGAATATGAAAAAAAGCAGAAAATGTATTTGCTCGATTTTTACGACATATCGTTTCTTATCGAACACTGGTTTTCAAAATGGACATTTTCGACTTTATACCATTTTGAAAACTAGTGTTCGATAAGAAACGACATTTCGTTATTTTCAAATACCCATTCGTTACAGATAAAGGATCTAAATTTTAATACAAATTTAAGGTGATTTTTTTTTGTTTGTTTATCTGTGTCAAGCTAAAGCTCCTTCAGATTAAATAAGATTGAAAAATTTTAAATTTTAATTTTTTTTTATCTAAATTACATTTTAAGAGCCGTGACCCTTGGGAAGTTCAAAATTAGCTAAAATCTTTTTTTCATTTCTCATGCGATTTATATATATATATATATATGCACATGTTTAATACAGTTAAAAAAGTCAAAAAAGTTCTATTAATTCTAGTTGATCAAAAAATGTGTCAAACGTTTTTTTTTTAATTATTTTTACAAAAGAAATTTAAATCTTAAAACTTAAAACTTTGTTTTAGAAAAAAATAATTTTTGAAATAAAAAAACGCTGAAAAAACGCCGTTCGGTGGCGTGAAAAACGCTGACGAATTATAGAATTTTTATTTTTTTGATAAAAATTAATAAACGAAAATTCAATCGTGGAGAATAGGCACTACCTTTCTTTTCAGCCTAACGATTTTATAAAAAAAGGAATTAAATTGTGAGTAAATTAGACAAGAGAAAATTTAAAAAAAATAAAAAAAAATAATAAATAAAATAAAATTTCATGCTCCTTCTTGGAACATGTTCTTGACTTGAGTGAAGTTGAAATACAAAGATTTAAACTTTGTTTCTTTTTGAGGAAATGATTCAAATTCATTTAGTTCTTCTATTAGTTGATTGTGGTTTAGCCTTTTATTAAAGTAATTTCTGAGTAATTGTTCAGTCCGCGTTGAGATCATTTCTAATTGGAACTTTTTATGAATCTCTGATATTCTTGTTTTTAAAGTTTTTGTGTCGAAGAATATTGTTCTGGGTTACCAAATACACAGATCGTCAGCGTAGAGGGCAATTTTTAGTTTTTTTGGGATCATGTTTACAATGTCTCTAAAAAAAGTAAAAAAGTGTAGGCGATAGACTCCAGTTTGAGGGACTCCAATTTGGATGTTAAATTCCTTCGACATGTAATTGTTAATACAAACTTGGAACTTTCTGTTTAATAGTAATTGTTTAATCCAATTGAAGATGTGAAGGTTGACACCGAGTCTTTTAAGTTTAATTAAAATCCCTTTATTAGAAGCCTTGTCGAATGCTTTTTCCAGGTCGAAAAAGACTGTTCCAGTGTACTCTTTTCTGCCAAACCCGTTTATGGTAGATTGACTCAGACGGAAACTATGATCTTGTGTGCTCATTTTTTCTCTGAAACCAGACTGAAGCAACTCGGCAGTAATGATTATGACTCTATCCAAATTTTAAGTTTTTGGTTGATTATTTTTTCTTGAAATTTTGCAATGCAGCTAATGAGTGGTATCGGTCTGAACGAGTCTAGGGGCTTTCCCATTCTTATGAATCATGAAAATTTTAGAAAGTTTAAAAGTTGCCGGACACATTCCGGCAGCTTTTAAGCCTTATTTATGCGTTAAACAGATTCAATATTCGTTTTAAAAGCGGAATCGGGAGATTTTTTATTATTTTGCCTTGAAGCTAGCAATAAATTGGCAAAATGTTATTTATTGTACATTTTTATATTTTTACATTTTTACATTTTTGAGAGAAGAAAAAAAAATCTCAAAATCAAAAAATCTAAAAAAATTTTCATTCAAGAAAAGTAATAATAAATTCGCAATTAATTAAAAGGGACTTTCAAAAAATTATCCTTGGTTTTTACATTTAAATTTTTCTAAAACTCCTTTTTAAGTAATTGCGAATTTATGTTTACTTTTCTTGAATGAAAATTTTTTTAGATTTTTTGATTTTGAGATTTTTTTTTCTTCTCTCAAAAATGTAAAAATGTAAAAATATAAAAATGTACAATAAATAACATTTTGCCAATAAATTAGCCATTATTTAAAAATTAAGTTCAGTCTAATGTTCAGTATTAGGCTCATTTCTTTTCATCATTTTTTTAATTTTTTTTTATTAAAGAAATGTCCACTGATGACAAGACAATTAGTCATTCAGGTAAAGATTTGGAAAGTGTTTTAATAAGTTTTTCAACTACCATTAAAAGGCTTAATAATTGGTGTTCTTATATTTGTTAAAGTTTTTAATTAATGTTTGTTTGTTTAATAGTTTGTTTTTTTTAAGTTGATAGCTTCAATGACATTAATAATTTTCTTGAGAAATATGGCTTATTTACTTTAACTTTATTTTGATTTTTTTTGATGAGATTTAGATTGGCAAATAAAATAAATTTAAAAAATATGAAAATAAATAAGCTAAAATATAAAAATAGCTTCTTTTAATAAAGAAAATATTAACTAAAATCAAAAAAATATAAAATTAAAATAAAGAGGTTCTTAAATAAAAAATTTGACTTAAATTAACTTCCGTCTTAAACAACTTATTTTAATATATATATATGTTTTTATTTTATTTGAATTTTTTTTAATAAACAAGATTAATATTAATTATGAAGATCAATCACTAAAAATTATTGTACAAAAATGTAAAGCTTAATTGATTAAAAAAAATAAAATAAAATTATTAAAAATTTATTTCCTCTTAGTATTGCCACTTTTTCATTCATTAAAGAACTTTTATTTTTTTTTAATTTAAAGATTATGTTTTTGAATACTGTGAGTATTTTAAATTTTTTTAATTGGTTGGCAAACATCTAATAGAAAAAAAGCTATTTTTATCATATCTCTTACCATTCCTCATATTTTTACATGATAAAAAAATGTAGAGGTAAGCTATTCACTTTGAATAAAAATCTTTGATGATTATTACAAATGAATCCAAAAAAATTCGATATAATTTTATAGATCGATTTTTTCTTTAGTCGATCAAGTTCATTTTTATTTTATTTATTCGAATTAACTGATCGAATATTGATATCGAATATATTAGTCGATTTTAATCTACCAAACTTCATGTTCGAAACATTTTTTTTGAAAAAAATTATTACTTCAATGATATGAAAATATTATAAAGGAAATTAATGTCAATAATATTTCAATAATAAAGACTTGATTTTTAAAACTTATTTAGTTAGAATTTAATTTAAAAAAAAAAGCAACAACTTTAAAAAAATTTCATTTTTATCAAATTAAAATGGCACTTGAAAATAATTCACGAAAAAGAAAGCGTGATAAAATATCTTGGGTTTGGAAATTTTTTGAGTATGATAAAACTACTGAAATAGCAAAATGTACAAGATAGATAGTTATTCAAAATGAAAAAAGAAACAGACTGAGTGCAAAAAATCTGGAAAAATTTACTTTTATAAAGCTTAATTCAATCGCTTTAGAAAACAAAAAATAATTTTAAAGATTTTAAAAAAATTTTTTAATTTTTATTTAATTTCGTTTCTTATTTAATGATTTTTTAAATAAATTTTTCAAATTTTGTTTAGTCTCGTAAATTACTTATCTTTTTAAAATATCGAATACATTTTTTTTTACACTTTTGAATTAGATTTTTTCGTTAATCGGTTTATAAAATCGAGCAATATTATCGATTTAACTGTTCGACTAACTATTCGAAAACAAAGGGATACTATTGTCCAAAATTTGTTCGATAGCTTTTCGATATTTGTGAAAATTTATCAAATTAAGTAAATTAAAATTCTAACAATGATTTTTTGATCGGTAAAAATAAGACATTTTCGATAGAGTTAAAATTTCATCGAATGTAAATTTAAATTGATTAACGCTTAGTCGATTCACAACCCTACTATAAAGTAAAATCTATGTTATTTTCCACATCGTTTACAATATAATGGGTTTTTCTGGTTTTTTTAAAAAAATTAGATCCAAAAAAAAATCATTTTAGCTCCTATCATAAATTATAGGACATCTATTCTTCTTTATTTAATGTCCATTCTTTCAATAAAACTTCTAACAGAGACCTTATTCCAAATCAAGCATTTTAGAATTTTGTGAAAAAATTCTATTTTAATTTTGGAAATAATTCGTATATCAAAAAAGTTTTTTTTATTTAAAAAGAAAGTTATTTTAAATGCATTGAAAATTTTTTTAAAGTAAATTTTTTTTAGTGATAAATAAAAAAAAATAAAAAAAATTTTAGCTACAAAAACAATTTCTAGCCGTAAAATATTTTGATTTTTGTACTAAATAATTTGTTTTTTTAGTTAAATTTTGGCATCTTGAAGTTGATGATCAATTCAAAATATCATTTCAATTCAAAAAGTTTGTCTTTAGATATTAAACTTAATCTTTGATTTTATTTAAATAATTCTAATGTAACATGATTTACATGCAATGTAGATTTAGAAAATAAAAAAAATATTGAAAAAACATTTTCTCAGTCAATTGATAATCGATTTTAATATTTAAATGTATTAACTGATTTTTTGTAAAGTTTTTTAGGATTTTTTATTTCAAAAGTATTTGTGTAAGCATTCACAATTAAATTTAAAAAAAAATTCAAATAAAAAATTCAAAATTAGTAATAAAATGAAAATAAAACTTTACAAAAAATCAGCTAACTAAATTGAAAATCGATTATCAATGGACTGAGAAAATGTTTTTTCAAATTTTTTTTTATTTTCTAAATCTACATTGCATGTAAATCATGTTACATTAGAATTATTTAAATAAAATCAAAGATTAAGTTTAATATCTAAAGACAAACTTTTTGAATTGAAATGATATTTTGAATTGATCATCAACTTCAAGATGCCTAAATTTTGCCAAAATAAATTAGTGACCATATATAAAAATGAAGATAAAAAACTTGAGTACCCGATCATTCGTTTAACTTGAATTATGTACTTAAGCTTTATCTAAATCTAATGACTTGATCTTTTATTTAAGCCTTGAAGATATAAATCAAGCCAATTTAAACAAAAATACCAAAAATCAAAATGTCACATTTAAAGTAAAACATCTTGATTTCACTGATATCTAAACCAAAATTTTTTTCCTTTCTTAATTGTCCAATTCAACAAGGATTTAAACCATAAAAACCAAAGCACACTTTTTTTAATACCCAGCCCAAAGGATAACATGATGGATTTGGAGAAAAATCTCCACAAATTTCTGCTTAAACTCAAAGCTAATTAAACGCTTCATTGACTTGACTTTCGGGTATAAATAAATAGAAAAATTTTCTTTTCTCCTATTCAAATTGAAAATGAGTCAAGTGATGCACAAATTGGTCATTTTCTGGTCTATAGGTGCACTACTGGCACTAGATGAGTGTTTTTTTGAGGGCTGCAGATGCGTCAAAAACATCGACTATTCATATGACATAATTTGCGTCAATCAAAACAACAGCTTGTTTCCCAAACGACTCAAATCCAACATCACCAGGACAATCAACACATTTCTGCTCAAACAATATCTGTTCACAGAGATACCAGACGGCACTTTCCAAGGCCTGGCAATCCGCCACTTGATAATAGGAGAAAATCGGCTCAAAAAAATTGGTCCCGACACCTTCAGGGGCATCAAGTCTTTATCTCTGCTCAAAATAATAGAAAAAAACTTCGAAACAATTGACTTGGGCGCATTTGATCCAATTAGCTACTACTTGAGCGAGCTGGGCATTTGGCAGATCAACTACCAAAGTCACAAGATTGACGAGTTTTTTGCCGAGCTCAAAAACCTCAAAAGCCTCAAGACTCTTAGTCTGATGGGATATGGCCTTAAGCAATTTAAGCCAGAGTGGACCACCATTTTTGAATCAATAGTTCATTTAAACCTTGCCTCGAATGAGATGAAGTCCATTGGGCCAGACATTTTTAAATCATGCAAACACATTGAATCAATCAATCTGAACAATAATTTTATGAGCAATTTGTCATCAATTTTCAGAGCCCTGGAGCCAGTCAAGTCAAAATTGAGAGAATTAAAATTAGCCTCGAATCAAATCAGTCAACTAAAAGACTTTTCAGCATTTGCCAGACTAGAAGCTTTGGACTTGTCCAACAACCAAATAAAAAAAATTCCCACTGGCCTGCTAAAAGGCCTGGACAAGCTGAATAGCCTGTACTTGTCATCAAATTTGATTAGGTCCCTACCGGACTCTTTGTTCAGCAGAGTGCCGGCACTGAGCATTCTAATGTTGGATAATAACTACTTGAGCACGGTGCCTAGTGTAAGGACCCTCAGCAATTTGAAGATATTGGACCTGAGTAATCAAAATGGAAATTTGAAGGAGCTGGAAGACTTTTTGTTCGAGCGTGCAAACTCGACTTGTTGTCTTTATTTGAATTTGGATGCAAATAGAATTGAAAAGTATGGAAAAAAGACATTTTGTTCGAGAGATAGTGGACTAAGTGAAATTAGAAAGTTGGATCTGAGCTACCAATCAATGGCCAACATGGACCATTGTTTGCTGTCACAATTAAGATCTGACATGGCGAATAAAATAGAGTTTTATGTCACAATGGAGAACGAGATCAGCAAAGAGAGTACAGTTAGCTGCAACTGTGAGCTGAAAAGCTTTTTGAAGAGTTTAAAAATTGAGTTCATTGGGCCGTGTTCAGATGTGGCCGGTCCATGCAATGAATATCAGCAGACTCACCAATGTGACACACAATTTCAATGCTAGAAAAAAAATGCAAAAAAGAACATTAGATTAGATTTTTTTGTTTATTTTGTAAGATTGATAGTCGTATGATTTCAAGTTTGTTTGATTTTGTTTATGGAACTAAATTTTCTTGATTTTATTGTATTTTTTTTTTATTTTTTTTTAAGTTTACATTTTTGAAATTTTTATTGCTAAAGAAAAAGTTTTGGGACAAAAAATTGTTTAGTTAATAAATCATTAAAAATAAAGTGCAATTATAAAAAATAAAATTAAAAATTCTTTAAAATTTGTAATTATAATTATTTATAAGTATTAAAATTTATTTTAGAAATAAATTTCTAAAATTTTTGAGCCTATTCAATTTAATTATCTTTAGATTTCAAATTTTACTCGAAAAATTTATCTTGTAAATTTTATGAACAAAAAAAGAAAATTTTAAAAAAATTCGATCATGATTTTTAAATTAAATCAGATCACAAAATTTAAATTTTTTAGATAATAATTTTACAGTACTCTTCTAAACAAAGCAGACTTGTATAAAAGTCAGGAAAAAAGTCTGAAAAAGTCATAGTGGGTATTGTGAAATTCAAATACAAATTAAACAATAATTCTTCCCTTTTCGATGAATTAAAATTTAAGTTTAAAAATAAATTTTAGAAATACTGGAACTTTGTTCCACCATTTTTACTCAAAATAAAAAAATTATTTTCTTTTTTTAGGTAATTTAAATCAATAAACAATTAGAATCTTATTGATATTTTATTTTTTGTCTTATGATCACACGAAAAATGTTGGGGTTGTGAAGTTCGTTTCAATTCAATCTTTTCAATTCAGAAAAATCTGAATAACTTTTTAGCTCAAAGAGATAATTTAGTTCTACAAAATGCTAAATTATAAGCAAATTTGCTTAATTCAGTAAAATAGGTCTGCAAAATAAATCAATTTTATGCATTTTGCACCCCATTTAAAAGTATTCAAATCAATTGTGCACTTAATATGCAGAGTTTTTGCAGACATTTTCTGATTAATCAAAGTTGCTTAAAAATTAAGCATTATACAGAACTAAATTATTCCATATAGTAAAAAAGTTATGAAATGTTTTTTGGGGTAAAAAGAAATAAAAAGTTGATAGAAAGTTTCATTGGTAGAAACACTGTGAGTTGGTAACATTGAAAATTGGAAATTCAATTCTCAACTTTTTTTGATAGAAATAAAATCAACAGAACTTTAAGTTGAATTTTAAGTTGGACTTAAAAAAAATTGTTCATATTAACTAAAACAAAGTATCAAGTATCAAAAAAATTTCGAAATTTGTTCTGGAGCTTTCAAATCATGTGAAAATCTTTAAGAATGAGAAACGGAGAAAAACATTGAAATAATCTGAAAACTGAATAAGAAGCAGCAAATAAAACAGTAAACTCATCCGACATCAGTAGTCAATGTAAAACAAGGATCAAACACTGCTAAAAAAACAGCTGATCAGATAACTGTAACAAATGCGGTCATTAGCAAAATGAACGAAAGAATGTAAAGAAGAAAAAATGTGATCATTTATGCTGATTCCGAATCAAAGAAAGGGATTTTATCAGACAAGAGAGCAGAAAATGACTACTATTGGAAAAAGTGATGTGAAGCCAGCGTATTCGAGACATTTGATATTTAAAGACCAAAGTAAGACAAGTCCAATTCTAGTAGAACTATCATTATCGTTATCAAGGACATCGTTATCAAGAAGCAAACCGAAATCCACTATTCCGAGCAGCCAAAAAGTTAAGAGATTTAAATACTTTCAAATAATTTTCTTTCACAAGACTCGCCATTTCAATTTGGCATCCGTGGAAATCAGATCGTCGATTTCAAGAAGCAAACGGATCAGAAGTATCAGAAGTGATGGACGCAGAGGCGTTGGAGTATGTATTTAAATTGATGAATATATCTACTCATTTGAATAAAATGTTACAGGTTTTAATTTAAATAAAATTGAACATTTTGGGGAGTAGTTAACTTTAACTTTAGGTAGAAGTCAATAAATTTCAATGACGGATGGCTCTAAAATGGAAGTATCTCAAATCCTTGGATTAAATATGATCTCTAGAATTAGAAATAAGAGGAATTTTATCTACAGGAACCAGAGTTGTTTTAAAGTCAGAAGTCTCATAGCAAGTCCAAGTCTGGACTTTTCTTTTTTTTTTTCAAAGTCCGAGCAAAGACTTCCAAATCCAGGCTTTAAAATTTTGAATACTGAATAAGAATTGTGAAGACATTTATTCTAAAATTGCAAGAAAATTCTGATAAATAGCAAATCTATTGCATTAGACAACCCAAGAGTTTAAAAATTTTTTGATATGAAGCCTGATCTAGCAAGTTTAAAAAAAAAGTCTGTACTTGGACTTTTTTTGGGACTTTTAAACAACTCTGACAGGAAATGTTTATGTAACTAGAAGGATATGAATCCAAATAAAGATTACAAACGTATCTGTAAATTATTTTCATCATAAATAAAAAGAGCTAGACTAACTTATGAACAAAATTTAGTGGAAAAAGCTAAGAAGAGTCCAAAAATATGATATATAGTAAAACGAGGTAAAACAAATCAAAAGAAAAATTAAACGAATTAATATAAAACACCGTTTTTTCCAGCGAACTTTTTTTAAAAAAATCTTTCGAAAAATAACCACGTAAATAGTAAAAGATTTTCAAGCTTATTGTCCGATTTTTAAAAAAGAAATATATGATATTCCTGTTCACAATAGTCTAAGTTAAAATTAGAAAAAAAAAAATTCAAAATCTTGAAAAATGATCCTTAAATTTACATTATTCTGATAGCTGTTCTACACGGTTTTACGACAAATACTCAAATGATCAACAAAGATTATTAAAAGAATCAGTCAATGGATTAGAAGAGTCAACCAATGAATTAAATCTAGAACCAAAAGAGATATCAAATCTTTTAAATAAATGTTTTCAAGATTTATTTGATATTGCACTAGATGGTGAGCTTCCACCATTTGAAGTTTAAATTAATGAAAATTGGAACAATTTTAAATTTAACCAAATGATATTAGTGATGAAATTATATTTTACAAATTAAAAGTAAATACATAATTCGCATTTAAGAACTAAAATAATTTCAAAAAGATTATTTTCATCATTTTTATAAGATTTTAATCACTTTGATCATGACCATGAAAAATATCTTTTTTTAAATTTTTTTATTTTTATAAAAATAATTTGAGAAATTAAAAAATATAATTTAAAATTTGAATAATGAGATAGAGAAGCCGATTTTATAAAGTAAACTAATTTTCATCGCCGAATTTAAATAAAATGGTTCTCTAACTCATAAATGGTTTATCTTTCATCTTTCATTGATTAATCGGAAACTTGAATCTTGAAAAATCAATTTAAAACATTATTTCAATTATGAAATATTCAAAAATATGGGTTTATTTTTGGATATTAAAATTAATGTATGAATTAATTCAAATAATTTTAATGCTATGTAGATATTAAAAATAAATTAATAGGAAAAAAAATATTCTCAACCCATTGATAAAAGGCAATTTGAAGTTTTTGATCAATTTTAGATGCTCAAAATGATCAAATCAAACTAAAACTATAAAATAAATTGTTATTTTTTAATAGAAATTTTGTAGAGATAGATTTTTGTATTTAACATACTATGTTAATGAAAAAATAAGCTCTGAAATATCAAAATGCACATTGCAGAGTGCACACCACCCAAATGATGCTATTTTAAGTGGATAATTTTTTGCAGAATTTTGCAGATTTTACCTTTAGATTTAACAAAGTACATTGAAACCAAAAATTTACCTCTGCACTAATTCTATTAAGAAATTTTAGTTTATTTTTAAGTTTTAGTTTGATTTGATCATTTTGAGCATCAAAAATTGATCATAAACTTCAACTTGCCTTGATACTACCGTTTCTTATAATGAACTCATTTTTTGTAAAGTTTATTTTGAATTGTTTCTTTTCAAAAGTATTTGTTTATAGAATTCCAAATCAATTTCAAAATTTTAATTTTAAATTTAATTAGTCTATAAAGCCAGTTTGATAATATTATCAAATGACAGTTACAGTTGTTCAAGTAAAAGAAAAAAAATGGAAAAAACCTTAATAATGTAAAATGAATATTTAAGGACGTTTTTTGTATAAAAAACGTGTTTGTTACTAAACGGCCAAAAAAAGTAAAAAAAATGTTATCAATGTTTTTATTTTTTTTTGATTTTTTTGATTTTTGATTATTTTTGAAAATTATCAAATTAATTTTTGGTATAAAATTTTATTTAACAAAATTATCAAGATTGTCTTAGTTAATTTAAAATATAATATTAATTTAAAACTTATTTTACATTTTATTTACTAATAAAAATAAATTAAAGCTTTAAAATCATATTCAAAAAAAAAATAAATCTTATCATTAAACTAGAGAATTTTCACACAAAATATATTCCGATTAGTAACTTTATTACTAATTATGTTTACAAAAAACTTATCTGCTTATTCATTTTTATTCAGCTTATTTTTTATTTTTTGAATATGATTTTAAAGCTTTAATTTATTTTTATTAGTAAATAAAATGAAAAATAAGTTTTAAATTAATATTATATTTTAAATTAACTAAGGCTATCTTGATAATTTTGTTAAATAAAATTTTATTCCAAAAATTAATTTGATAATTTTTTTGGTCATAAAAATAACTATGATATCAGCTTATTTCTCGAATAAAAAAGAAAATTCTTAAATTTTAATACAAATCTTTAAATAAAATTTGATTGAACATATGATGTTTTGTGCTTAATAATTGATCTGCTAAATTAAGTAAAAAAAATGTTTCTTTTAATCAAAAATTGAAATTTAAGATTAAAACAGATTGCTCCGTGATTTGGACACTTTTAAAGTCTATAATAATTTTTTCGATCGACCAAAAAGGAAAAAAAATCATTCAAATGATTTTATTTTTGATATGATTGAACATAAAATTTAGAAAAACAAGTAATTATTGGCTAAAAGGATGCAATATAAAAATCAAATTTCCTTTTTTTATCTAAAAATTCATTTATTTTTAAAAGGAAAATTTATCGAGCGATTTAAACTGAACATCACAACACCTAAGTTCCACCTTTTTTGAACTATCAAAAATTGTAAAAATTTTGAACATAATAAAAGCAAAGAATGAAAAAAATTTAAAAAAAAATAATTCAAGCTTAAAAACTGAACTATTGAAAATTTTAACGCCAATATCGGTATCCAAATTTATAATTTATCTTTTTTGCAATTGCTTGTGTTTATTTAAAATTTTATTGATTCTTTAATTTTTTTAAATTTCATTCAAATTTTGTTCCATATTTAATTATTTAAAAGATGCTTTGAATAACAAAAAATTAATCTCTGATTTTCCTGTGAAAAAAAAAACGAATTAAAAAAGATAAATAAATATCAAATTCATTAAATAATGCCTAATCATTCGGCTGCTCTTAAAAGATTTCAAATGGCCTCAAATAAGATAATAAAATTTGATAAAGTATAGGGAAGATTGGAACAATTTAATTCTAATTGGTAAAAGCTTCTTTTGAATAGCAAATAATTAAGATGAACGTCAAAAAAATCATAAAAAGATCAAAATTTGAATATTTGCTGAATTTTTTTCTATAATTTTTCTATTTTTAAAATGTAATTCATTTTTATTTTAATAAAATCTTATCAATATACATTTTTAAATAATTATTTGAAAAGTCTTATAATTTTAGGTGAAAGTAATTAATTTGAGGTAGATTAATCAAATCTTTTAATTTAAAAGTTTTTTTTAAATTTAAATTTAGCTATTTTAAAGAAAAAAACAAAGCTCTAAAAAGAAAGTAAAGTCTTGCGAAATTCATTAGATATGATTTAAGTTTACTTTTAATTTTATAATAAAATTTTTAATGATATAACTCAGATAGGAAAAATCAAAAAAAATTGTTTTATTCATTTTTTCATTCATATTGAGATAAATAATTTCGAGTTCTAATGTTTTTTTAAAATTTATTTTATAGAATAAATGACCAATTATTTAGTAAATTTTTTCAACAATCGCCCGTCCCATTTACTAATTTAATTTACGAATCACGAAATAAAAATATTAACTTAAATAGCAATTAATATTTTAATCGATTAAATTATTTTAACTTTAAAATCAATTTTTTGAACTGACACTTAAAAAGTAAAATAAATGAATCTTTCCCAAAGTTTAAATTTATATTCAAATTTAAATTAAATCAAGTTTTTCTTTTTGTATAAAATTTTCCATATTTATTTTTTATAAGATTCAAATTAACAACAGTTATTCGAAGAAAATTTTCAAATAATTTCTAAAAAAAAAATTTTCATTTCACTTAATTTACGATTTTTATTTTTTCAAATTATTTCTTTTTGCGGTAAAAATTTTTATTTTTATATTTTTACATTATTTTTTTATAATTTTACATCGCCATAATTGGCATTAATTAGATCTAATAAATAAATAAATAAATCTGAAGCATACCTCAAGTTAAGCTAAATTTAGTTGTATATACAAAAAATGATTTCATCAATTCTGGTCACTCAATATAATGAACATTTAAAAATTTATTTTTTAATCTAATTTTTCTTTGAATTCTTTAAAATTAATACCGATTATAAACGAAAAACATTGAAAATTGAAAAACTTTCTCTCTTATCTCGGCATTTTTATTCTTGATCTTTATTAATAAATATTTTTACCAAATTAATAACTCAAATGAGTGAGATAATTTAAATCAAATTGCTTTTAATATACTCAAAATGAGTGTCAAAGTTTTTTATAAATGATATCTTTAAATCTCACATTAATTTTAGATTAATAAAAAAATGCTAAAACTTTTTTAAAAAAAGATTTTTTTAAATCTTAAAGATTACATAAATATCTATTCCCTCGCTCGATTATGCTGCATTACAAGCTAAGACATGCAAATTAAAACAACAAATTAAAATGTTTTAGCATGGTGGAGATTTACTTTGGTGCAAGATCCAAAAGCTGGTAGCTTAGTTAATGGTGCAGCATAATCGAATGAGAAATTAGGGTATAAATTTAATATCTTTTTATTATTAATAAAGCTTCAATCTTCTTGACAAACTGAATAAATTAATTTTATGAATTTGATTTTTATTTTATTTTGAAAGATAACCGTGCCAATTAACAAAAGATATAAAAATTTGTTTAATTTTGAAAAAAAAATATTTTAATCAATTATGTAAAAAAAAATTGTAACAAATACAAAATCAAAAAAATATAACATCCATAATATCAAAACTTTGGTTGCACTTGCTTGAAGTTGAATATTAATTTATAAAAAATTAACTTTGATTTTAGATTAAAATACTTTTATTGATGTTTTGTAAATTTAAATACTAAACAAGTTCATTAATTAATTATTAAATTAAAAAAATATTTTTAGGTTTTTCTTTCAAATAATAATAATAAGATTCAGGAAAAAACAAAATAAATAAACCGGGATAATATTTAGAAAATTTTTTTTTAATTCTTAATTCAAATTTAAATAACTATTTTTCCTTAAATTAATGATATTGGTGCAAAAATTTTTTTATTAAATAATTAAAAAAAACAAATTTTCTTTTTTTTTACATATTTTTTGAATGTTTTATTTCAGAATTATTACAGAAAATAAAATTTTATTAAATTTTTTAATTGTAATTACACCTTCTTCAAAATATTTTAATCACCTGAAAGAATCAGAAAATAATCATATGATGAACTTAATATAATGTGCTAATTTTATTTGTTCTAGACTAATAAAACTGAAAAATTACTCAACTATCTGTTTTAGACCAAAATAAAATTTTATCTCAAGTATTTTAATAGAATATTATTATCTTAATGTATTTTTTTTTCAAATTATTTTTTTATTGACTTTGTTTAAAATAAAACCTTATCTAAATTTTCTTAAAAACATGACTTAAATCATTATTGTTCAGCATTCATGTGATTTAAAACAATCAAGCTTACTTATCTATTTCGAAAATTTTCAAAACAAAGCATTTTTTTTAAATAAAAGATCTAATCATTCTAAATTTTTTATTTATTTTTATAATTATTATTTTCTGAAAAAAAAATGGAAAAACTGGAAATAGAAGAAAGCAGTTTGGCCACAGTTAAAAATGGGGTTTTAATTTCGAAAAAAATTTTATACATAGCTGGTGTTTCTTTCGGCCTAATCTTGGTAGGCTCAATTTTGGCAACCTATTTTGGAGCTATTAATTCAGTCAATTCTGATCCAACAACTCTAAAGACCTCAACATCAACTACAACATCAACTACAACTTCAACTACAACATCGACTACAACATCAACTACAACATCAACTACAACATCAACTACAACATCAACTACAACATCAACTATAACATCAACTATAACATCAACTACAACATCAACTACAACATCAACTACAACATCAACTACAACAAGTAAGATTTTATTAACCAAATGAAAAAATAAATCTAAGTTTTATTTTTAAGCTGCCCCATTAAATTATAGATTGACTCAGGATTTAAAACCTTTTTATTATGACATCTTTATTCAGCCATTTTTTAGAGTTACTGAAGAGCCACATAATTATTCAGCTAATGTTACAATAGACTTTTTATGTGAGGTTCAAACAAACAAACTAATTTTGCACATGAAAGATTTAATCTTGGACAATTCGACACTTACCATTACAAGTTTAAATGACTCATCTTTTGTCGACCAACAAATATCTTCAGACTGGACTTACAACAGCATTAACCATTTTTTTACGGCAGAAATTCCTCAACAATTTAAGATCAATCACTCATATAGATTTAGGGCTTCTTTTACTGGATTTAGCACAGATGATGAGCTGGGATTTTACAAAAGTTCCTACAAAGATTCTAATAATCAAACAAAGTGAGAAAATTTTATTTTAAATTACGTCTAAATTAAAAAAAAATTCCAAGGTGGCTGATTACTTCTCAAATGGAATATATTGAAGCAAGAAAATCGTTCATTTGTTTTGATGAGCCCATTTTTAAGTCAAAATTCAAAATTAGTATTCTGCATGATGAAAGTTTGCATGCTATGTCCAATATGCCCATTAACAAAACAACTCAAATGTATTTATTGTGATATTTAATTAAAAAAAAAGTTACTTTTTTTTTTTTTTAGTGGCCCAAAAGATGGTTATAACTGGACTCTGACAGAATTTGAAGAAACAGTTCAAATGTCCACATATTTGGTTGCAATTTTAGTTTCAGACTTCAAATGCAAAAGTGGAGTTTCGAATTCAAGTTATTCTAATGTTGATGTTAAAGTTTGTGCTAGACCAAATGCCGAAGATAAACTTGATCTAGCTTTGAGCTCTTCGGTAGATATATTGGGTTTTTTTGAGGAGTATTACAAAGTAAAATATCCCTTGGAAAAATTAGGTAAGATATTTTTATTTAAAAACTAAAAAAAAAACTTTAAAAAATTTTATTTAGATCATGCGGGAGTGCCAGATTTTAAATATGGCGCTATGGAAAATTGGGGTCTAGCCATTTACCGAGAAGTTTACTTTATCTTCGATGAAAAAAGTACTCAAGCTACTGAAATAAATGTCGTGAGAATAATTGCACATGAAATTTCGCACATGTGGTTCGGAAATCTTGTCACTCCAAAGTGGTGGGACGATCTGTGGCTGAATGAAGGCTTTGCTCGATTTGCGGAGCATGTTGGATCAGATGCTGTTAAAAAACACTGGAGAATGGTAAATAATTACACAACATCTTGCCTTTTCAGATATTTAGAATTTATTTTTATCTATATTGAGAATATCATTTTTAATTTTGTGATAAGTAGCTACACTTTTTTTTTTAATTTTTTTTATCAAAAATTAAGATACAAAATGATTTTCTATCTTAATTTTTTTGATAAAAAAAATAAGATCATTTCAAAAACTTTATTTTTAAGAAATTTGATTAAACTAATTATAGTCTTAAAGAAGACCAAAGTTAAAATTAAATATTTCTAGATGGAGATTTTGTACTATACCTAAAAGAAAAACTTCAAAAAAATTTTTGAACCAAAATCAAAAGGAGATAAAATTTGTTAAAGATTTTAAGTAAATCGTCAGACTGTTTAAAACAATGATTTTTTTATAAATTTGAAAGAAATCCGCAGAATTATGCACAAAACTACATGAAAATTTATCGCTACGTTTTATATTTTAGTTAAAATTTAAAAAAAAAAAAATAAGGTATTGTAAAATTCAAATACAAATTGAACAAAAATTCTTCAAAAAGTTGATAAAATATACTTAAAAAAATGCTGCAACCATTGCCTAAAATTAGATCATTATTTTCATTTTTTTAGTAAATTAAACCAAAAATCAATTTAAATCTTATTGATATTTTATTTTTTGTCTTACCGTATTCCCTCGTTGGATATTGCAGCCTCAGAATCCGAAACACAACTTTGACGCAGGCAATAAACACCATCAATTTGTATTTGAATTTCACAATACCAATAATAATGATGTGCAAAATATCTAAAATTTCTGAAAAAAATTGAAATTGAATTTCTGTTAAATTAGCTGAGTAAAGCAGACTTAGACAGTCAATGCAGCTTTGTAAGTTGCACCATGTTGTATTCACAAAACTAATATTGAACTTATTCAAATTTTTATCATTTTTTTCAGTTCTAAAGAAAAAGTAATTTTAAAGTCAAGGTAGAAACTAAATTTTTAATTGTGCATTTGAAGTAAAAAAAATTTTGGTACAAAAAACAAAAAAAAAATATTAGAATTGCCAAAGCTTTAGTTCTGAAGGACCAAAACATGTTCTGTAAATTGTAGCAATTGATAGATCCTTTGTACCGCCAGAATACTGATTCTGCAAAATTAAGAAAATAGTTATTTTATGGTTGTTCCTAAAATCCGGAACCAGAACATGGAACCCGGAACTAAATTCAAGTTAAAAATTATATGCTAATACTCGGAGCCGGAACCATCTTTTCTAAAACACGAAACCAGAAAAAGTTAAAAAATATATGATTTTAACAAAATTTTTTTTAATTATTAAATTTAAGATAATTTTTAATCTAATAAATAATAAAAGTAAATAATGCAAAAAAGAAAGGATGTGAGTTGAAAAAAAATTATTGTTTTTTTTTTTTGAAATTTTTAAAACCTGTGTGAGTTTTTGATTGCATCATTTAAAAAATTTCAGTATCGCTTTTATTTCAGTCATCTTATAAAAATTATCACAAACCATTAATTTCATTAAATTTAAAATATCAATAAACTATTGACTATTGTAAATTATTTTTAAATCAGTCCCGGATTTTAGTATACAGTTCCGTTTGAAAAATGTTCCAGACTTTAGTATATAGTTCCGGGTTGCATGTTCCGGTTCCGGATTTTAGGGACAACCTTATTTTATTACAAAAAACAAAACTAAAATTTGAAAAACGCCAGAGCGCCAATTCGGACCGTGCAAAACATCTGATACATCCTCTGTACCACCACTTAAAGTCGAGTCATATTTTTTTAAAAATATCCATAATTCACAATTTTATGAATTTTGCAGATTAATTGCAGACTTTTGCATAATGAGTAAATTTGTGGTTCAAAGGATGCGTCAATGGCTGCAATTTACAGAACATGTTTTGGTCCTTCAGAACTTAAGCTTTGGGACTTTTAATATTTTGTTTTTGTTTTTTGTACCAAAATTCACAATGCCAAAAAAATGTGTCTCTGCTTGTTAAATTTTTTTATTTTTTTAAATTCTAGTGATTTGACTTCACTTTTGAATGACTTTTGAACAGCTCTATGAATCTGAATTAGACGAAATATTTTGTTAGGAAAATTACTGAACCAATTTATCTAAATAAAAATAAAAATTTAATTATTTCTATTTATTTCAAATAAAATTTCCAGTTATCATGTTAAACATGCTACTTTAAAATATTTTGACCAAAACAAATTTTCATAATTTTATTTTAAAGTATGACAGGTTATTTGATTTACTCCTGAACGTAATTCAATCAGATTCGACTGAAGAAACCAGAGCAGTCTCATCGGATGTAAATACTCCTGAAGAAATTGACGCAAACATAAATCCAACAATTACTTATGGAAAAGTAAATTAAATTTTTTTTTTAAATTTTAATTTAGCATTAAAAATTTTTTATCAAGGGTTCAGCTATTGTAAAAATGTTATCCTATATTTTGGGCGATGACACTTTTAGAAACGGACTGAAAGTATAATTTAAAAAATTAAAAAGACATGAGGCATTAATAATTTCAATTAGAATTATTTTGAAACTTTTGAATATCAAAATGTAGATCAATCTGATTTGTGGAGAATCATGAATGAAGTAACAATTATTTAAGTTTAAATAAATATGAAATAAAATATAATTTTTAATCAAGCAAATGAAATTGGAAAATAAATCACATGGAGTAGATCTTTTGCCAGTAATGACATCGTGGACAAAACAAAAGGGTCATCCCGTTGTTACTTTAAAACGAATAAATGATACACACATTTCCGTGAAGCAGAATAGATTTTTGACCGATTCCACTGTTTCCGGCTTAAGCGAGTATTTTAATAAAAACATTTGGTTTATTTTTTAAATGTAACTATCAACCTTTAAGCACTTTCTGGCAAATTCCGCTTTCTTTTTCTATCGAAGAACTGGGATCAAGTGGTCAATCTTTAACAAAAAAGATCAATTCAACCAACTTATTTGACAAATTTTTGTGGATAAGCAATAAAACAGAAGAGAGTATTTTTCAATTTAAAAAATTTTATTAGAAAATTAAACTAAAATTAAATCAAGCAATCATTAACCTTAATAAAACTTTGACTGATAGCAATTTTCTAATTGCCAATTTGGACATGGCAGTATTTTGCCGAATTAATTATGATGAAAAAGATTGGAAGATTATAGCCGAACAATTGCTCACAAACACTCAAGTAATTACTTTTTAAATTTAATAAAAAAAAAACATAAAATTCATTCAAATTTTTTTTTAATCTAGGAATTATCTGCACGAACTAGGGCTCAATTGATCAGCGATGTTTTCAGTCTTTCTCAAGCTTTGTACATTAGTCCCGAAATAGCTTTAAATCACATTCGATATCTTGAAAACGAACTTGACTATTTACCATGGAGCGTATTCCTAGAAAGAGTTAAATATTTTACAGGCCAATTGGACTCAACTGAAATTTATATTCCTTTCAAAAAATATCTTCAAAAATTAGTAAAACCGTACTACCAAAAATTAGGATGGATTGATAATCCAGTGACAGATGATTGGAATGATAGGTTCTTTAAGAATTTAGTTATAATTTTTAGTATAGATGTATTCATATGTGTTTTTTGTACATTTCAATTTGGATTCTATATTTTTTAAAATAATACCAAGAAGTATTCTCAATTTTTTTTGCAAGCAAAATTTTACAAATTGTCTTAGTCTTAAAATTTTAAAAAGAATTTTTCACATATTTACTTGGTAATAATGCAGAAGAAGTCATCTATACTAAAGTTGGTTTATTTTAAGCGGATCTGAATTTAATTAAAATATTTTATATTAATAATAGTAAGCTATTAAATTTAAAAAATTTCAAGAGATACGCTGATTTTTCTGCCATATCATCTTCTTTTTCTTTTAAATTAGGGTTCATTTCTTCCATTTTAGAAAATTCAATCGATTTTTTTACTAAAATATTTAAGCCAAAGTTTGGTTGTAAAAGTTTAGACCAGGTTTTTTGTGACCAGTTTTTTGGTCACTAAAAAAAATTATTGATTACAAAGAAAAATTCCTGATCACAAAAAAAAAATGCTGGTCACATAGAATAAATTTTATTTGATTTCTAAAATATTGTTAATAAAATATTAATCAATTTTGAAATAAATTTCAAGTAAATTTTTTTACAATAACTTAATAACTAACAAGTTCAAAAATGTTACTTTACTTGATCCAAAATCGAAATTAAATTATTACGAAAAAAAATCACAAGAGATATCTGAGGCATCCAAAGATGAACAGATCGAAGAAAGAAAGTTTTAAGTGGGAAAAAAAATCCAGTTGATTGTGGTCGATTTTTTGAGGGCAAAAAAGGTCTGAAAATGCATCAGTCAAGAATTCATAAAAATAAATGATATTCATATTTTTTATTTTTTTTTTTAAATTCGGTCATTAAAATTTACACTTAAAGAATTCAAATGTTTATTAAGATTTTAATAATTAAAAATTCTGGTCACCATTTTTTTTCTTGGTCACAAAAAACCTGGTCATAAAATTTTATGACCAGAGTGGTCACCAAACCGGTACCGACTACAGGTGAGACCCGTCAAAGTCAAAATTAAGAGGAACTTCATTATATTTAATAGAGTTAATTAAATTGAAAATTAAGTAATAGAAAAAATTATTTTTTATTTTTCTATTTTTAGAATTTATTTTTGGCTAATTAGCTAGTTAATGGTATTATTAAAAATCAAATTTAAAAATGAATTTTAAATCATTTTTAATTTTTGATTTTAATAAGAACTTCAAAAGAATATCTTTATTATATTATAACATTAAAAAGAATTTAACATCATACATTTAAGAACCATATTTCTTTCATACCTAAAATTTCTTAGATTTAAGATGTTTTCTAAAAGAAAGTACAGTAAATTTTTTCTTCTAAAAGCAACACTGAGAGCTCGAAAATTTTGATCTCGTTATAAAAAGAAATCATAGAAATTAAACGCTTATATCTAAAAATTTAGTTTTTTTTCAGTTGGAAAAGTCAAGTACAAGTCAAAATTCATCAAAAATCAAAACATAATTATTTTTTTTCATTATTTGTGCCAAGCTAGGGATCCTTCAGATTAAAAAAATCAAAAAATCTAGAGAAATAAAATAAATTAAAATTTTAAGTAAAATAAGCTAAATATATAATAAAATAAGATTAAAATAGAAAAATTGAAAAATTAATGACATGTTCTACAAGATTTTGTAGTTAAGAGTTCGGAAAAGATCCGTATAGTTTTATATAAAAAATTTCTCAAGATGATTTTTTAATAAATTTTTGAATTTATTGAATTAATCATAGAATTTTGGAATTTTATTTGTTTTTATTAGTCTTGTCTTGATTTTTACTTGAATACTCGAAAAATGTTTGAAATTTTCTGGAATTCATTTCTGATTTAATTTACAACCATTGACTTTAAGAAATCGTTTATAGAATCTGTTCAAATTTTACCTAAGAGATTTGCAGGCATCTTGATTAGATATTGGCTCTATATTTGCTAATTGATTTAAATATTATAAAATTTTAGAAAGACATTATGATTATAAAATATAATTTAAAAAAACCAAATCAAGTTCATCAGTGTCGAAAATTTTATATACAAGACGATTTTTCTTTAAAAAAATTTCCTAACAAAATATTATTTTAAAATTTAAAAAAATTTTAAACAATTTTAAAACAGATCTGCATAGAATAAAATTCTTGTTTAATCATTGAAAATTTTTTATTAAAAATTTTTTTTATAGAGTAGTAAGAAATAGATTGGTAGAATTTGCATGTCAAGTTGAACTAGCTGATTGTTTGAGCCAGGCTCGATCCATTTACAATGATTTCATCGATTCTGGAATTCAAATTAAGTAAAAAAAAATTAAATAAACTTTCCAGATTATTTTAAAATATAAACCTTTAGTGTGCCATCATTTTTATACAGAGTAGCGTTTTGCTCCTCAATAGAACAAGGAAACGATGCTGATTTTGAAAAATTATTTGAAAAAATAAAAAATACTGACAGTAATTTAAAATCATCCATGCTATATGGCTTGTCGTGCAGCAAATCAACAGCTAATTTAAATAAATACTTAAATGACCAAATGAGCTCCAATTCAGTAATATCTGCTATTCGAAATGTGCTATCCAAGCCATCTGGCGTATATGTGGCGTGGAACTTTTTCAAGCAAAATTGGGAAAACATTTACAAGTTAGTTGGAATAATTAAATTAAAAAAATATTAAACTATCCTTGTAATAGAGATGGCTCGGGTATTTCAGGAATTGTTTCAGATTTGGTCAAAAAACTCAAAACACAAAGCGACTTGAATGATGTAAATTTATACAATGTCAAAATTTAATTAAAACAAAATGTTCTCTTTAGATAGAATCATTTTTTAGTGACAAAAATTTAACCCAGGGAGACAGAGAAAGCTTGAACGTAGCTAAAAATCAATTACTGTCAAACATCAAGTGGTATAGCCAAGAGTTTAACTCTATTAAAAATTGGACATCAGGATTAAATATTGGTAAAATTAGGCAATTTAAGTTTTATTAAAATTAATTGAAATTTTTTGTCAGGAAATCAAGTAAACTATCGTTTGCCGACTAATTTGATACCGAACTCTTATGATATAAAAATACAACCTTACATTGGAGATTCGTGGAAAGACAAAGCGTTCACTTTTGATGGAGCGATAAGCATTAACTTTACATGCGCTGAACCAACCAGAAAAATTATTTTCCATGCAATCGATCTGGATTTGGACACTGATACTTTTACAATTGAATCAACAGATGACAATGAAATAGAAAAAATGTTCACCGAGGACAAAATAACCAATTTTATTGAGCTTAATTTGAAAAAAGATTGCCAAAAAGGTTCTGATTATGTTTTGAAAATGAATTATACAGGCTCGATAATCAAAAATTTGTATGGCTTTTACAGAAGTTCGTACAAAAATGAATTGGATGAAACAGAATAGTAATTTTTATTTAATATTTATTAAAAGTTTAAAAAAATGTTTGCTAAAAAATAAGTTTGGCTACGACTCATTTTCAACCAACAGATGCCAGAAGAGCGTAATTTTATAAAAATAAAATCAAAAAAGTTATTGGAAAATTTTTGCTTTAAGCTTTCCATGTTTTGACGAACCGGCACTTAAAGCTTCCTTTAAATTGACAATTATGAGACACAAAAATTTCTCAAGTTCTATATTCAATACTCCATTAACTAAGTCGAGTCCTAATGGAGATTGGTTTGAAGACGAGTTTGCAGAAACGCCAAAAATGTCCACATATTTAGTTGCTTTTGTGGTTTCTAACTTTAAAAAAATTACAAATCAAACATCAAAAGGCATTGAAGTAGAAGTTTTTGGAAGGCCTGAAAAAATTGAAAATGGCGAAGGAGACTTTTCACTCAGAGAATCACAATTAATTTTGGATTTTTTTGAAAATTATTTTAATCTTCCCTACCCTTTGGCTAAATCAAGTTAGTTTTATCATTTTTTTAGTTTTGGAAATTTTAGCAAAAAATGCCATTCTTTCTTGATAAAAGTTAACTTTGGTACAAAATCTGTTTTTTTTTTAAATAAGTTAAATCTTTTTTTTCGATTGTTTTCTTTTGTCAATGATGCTCTGCAAGTTGTTTTAGTAATCTGAAAAAAGTTAGGGTTACATGTTTATGTACATTTTAAAAGTCTTAAAAAAATCAAGTTTTGGGTGAAAGTTCAATTCATAGAATTATTTTAGAGATTTTTTAATGAAAAAAATAAAAGAAAAAATTACTCATAGAAAATATATAAAATTTTTTTCAAAGCAATAATCTTTTTTAATTTTTAATAGCTAATAAATTGATAGAATATTTAAAATTTTCCAAATATCCACTAAAAATGAAAATTGTAATTGAGAAAAATTAATTTCAGCACTAACTTCTTTTTAGCTCTATTAATTATGATAGTCTATTTTCTTGCCAATTAATTTAATTTTTGTTTTAAAAACAACTTTTGATTAAAAAAATTAAATCAAATTTTTTGCTCTTTTTAAAACATTACTTTTTATAGTTGTTACACATTTTCTATGAAAAAAATCTCTATGAGTATTTTTCTATCAAATATTTTTATTTAAAATGTATTTCTTTGATTTTTGTCTTATTTTATGAATTTTTCTTTGAATTGATGCATTATCGTACTTTTGACATTTAAAATTACCGTATCCCTAAGCTATTAAATTGCTTCCTAATATCTTGAGAGAATCCTATCTTTCTAGTTTGGTAACAAATTTGATGCTTTATTTAACTATATTTTAAATAATTTATTTAGTTATTTAATTTTGAAGATGAAGACAAAGAAAAGCAAAATTAATAGTTATAGATTTTTTGTCAATTTTACAGCTTTATGAAAATTTTTGTTTAAGTATTTAAATATAATATATTAGATTTTTAACTTTAAAATTTTTATAATTAATTTTTTGAACTTAGACTTTAAAAAAAGCGATCATTAAATATTTATTCCCAGTAAATTTTTTATGAAGAATTTTTTTTTTTAAATTGTATCATTCAAATTTAATCTCTGTAAAATCTCAAAATATTTAAAAACTAGAAAAACAAATAAAAAATCATGGAAACAGAATTTAGACAAAACATTAGAGTATCAGTTGACTCAATTTTTAAAATCTTTATTAAAGAAAAATTAAAAAAATTATTTATTTTTTGCTAAAAATCATAATAAAGAAAATAATTCAAATTTTTCTTTCAAGGTCAAATCGGTGTTCCTGATTTTAATGCCGGTGGTAAGTAAATTTTTTTTTATTTAACATCAAATTTATAAATCTGGCTGTGTTAAGCTATGGAAAACTGGGGTGCCGTTATATACCGTGAGACAGCTCTATTTTACAATCCAAAGACGGATGCACTTGTTAATAAACAAAGGGTTTCATCTGTTGTTTCTCATGAACTTGCTCATCAATGGGTTATTTGAAGATAAAAATTTTATTAATTAATTAATTTTATTTTCTTAAAATAGTTTGGAAATTTAGTTACACCAGACTGGTGGAATGATATTTGGCTAAACGAAGGTTTTGCATCATGGGTAGAATATCTTGGTGTCAATTATACACATCCCGAATGGAATTTCGTAATTATTCTAAATTAAATAGATTCAACAATTTTTGACAATTTAATAAAAAAAGCTGGATTTGTTTTATGTGCAAAAGTTGAAAGTAATGGAACTGGACAGTCTTGAATCGAGTCATTCTGTTAGCTTTGATGTAAATGACCCTGGTGAAATAAATTCTCTCTTTGACAAAATTTCTTATGACAAAGTAAAAAATGAATTGAGATTTTGAAGTTTTTTTTTTAATATTTTATTCATAGGGATCGAGTATTATTAGAATGATGAATGCTTTTTTGACTGAAAAAACATTTAGAAGTGGTGTTTCTGTAAAATTATAAATTAGAAAAAATATTTCATCTCAAATATTAATTTTTCTAGGATTATTTGAAAGATTTTGCTTACAAAAACGCAAAACAAGATGATCTATGGCAATACTTGACAAACCAATCTTATGTTGATGGAAGTCTAGATAAAAATTTGAATGTTAAAGATATTATGGATACTTGGACCCTGAAGAAAGGCTATCCATATGTTATGGTTGAGAGAAAATACGCAGAAAAAGAAATGGTCTTGACTCAAAAATGGTTTTTGTTAAATCCTGCTAGCAAAATCAAGGATACAGAAGAGTACAATAATTACAAATGGTATATTCCTTTTACTTTCACGAGTCAAGAGGACCCAATATTTGATTTTGAAAAAAAACCAACTTGGTTGGAACCCGATCAAAAAGAAGGTATATTTTTTTTGTATAAATAAAAAAAAATTTTTAATTTTTTTAAACAAATTTTATTTAAGTAAAAATATCGACACAAAATATTGATGATGAATCTTGGGTTATTGGTAACTTGAAGCATTCAGCATTCATGAGAGTCAATTATGATCAGGACAATTGGGATTTATTAATTGAGCAGCTCAATACAAATCATACAGTTATTGATCCCATAAACAGAGCAACTCTTCTTGATGATTCTTTTAACTTAGGAAGAGCAGAAATAATCGATCAGCTTTTATTTTTAAGAATAACACAATATTTAGCGAATGAAAAAGAAAATTTACCATTTGTTCCAGCTTTTATAGGCCTTGATTACATTGGAAATATGATAGCAAATGATTATTTTGCTTACAGCGATTACAAAGTAATTATTTGATTATTTTAATCAAAATTTTAATATTTTTTTATTTTTCAGAATTATATAATTAATTTAATGAACAGCACTTATCAGAGTCTAGGATGGGATGATGTATCAGACGATTTAATGTAATGATGTTTTATCATATTTTATTTTTTTTTATTGTTACAGTGGTTATGATATTTTTATTCATTGTTTTTGATACAAAAATTAAAATTATGCCACTAAATTTAAGGGCTTTATATCCCTTAAATTTAAAAAACAAATAATATTTATTAAACCAAAAAAAAGCAATAAACGAGAAGCTAATTAAGAAATAGAGTAAAAAAATAAAGCCAAAAAGAAAGTTAAAAAAGTTCTCAAGCAAAAATTAATTAACGAAATAGGTGAAGAAAGACTTAAGTAATTTATCAATTTTATTATAAAGTGATTCATATCTTTTTAAAGACTATCTTTATTCTTTTTATTGAATTGATAAAAAAAATCTTTTGAATAGCAATTAGAAGATTATTAGATGAATACAATTTTTTTGGTTGATTATTACATTTGTGGAGATTTAAAAAAATTTAATTATTGAAATCTTTTAAGTATTTTTATATTTATTTTCAAAAAAGAACATAAAAAATAACTCTCTTCTAACTTTAATATTTTTTTCTGTTTGTCTTAAATTTTTAATTCTTTTATTGTATTTTTTTTTTAAATATGAACTAAAAATATTTGGCTGAAAGGAAGGACTAAGATCCATTCCAAACTGCCAGGGTATAACCCGAACTATATTTTTAATAATAATAAAAATATTTATTTTCATCTTCTAGATCGAAATTTTTATTCTAAAAAAATCAAGATCACAAAAATTAAATTGAAAATTTATCAAAAATGTTAAGCGCGCATTTTATGCGTTGATTTACACTTTAAAAATATTTTTGACAAATTTTATTTTATGTGTTGTTATTTTAGTTTCACTTTTTTATTTGTTTTTGATCCTCACCGATTTCCTCTTTTACAAAATTCTGCGTAAATTTAAAGGACCATAAAAATTTTAAATTTACCGGTAATTTTTTTTAAATGTTTCGGTCAAAATTCAAGTTAAAAAAAAATTAATTTTTTTAATTTTTTTATTTTTTGATAGTCAATATTATTATTTTAAATATTTATAGCAAATTGTTTTTCCGAAAAAATCACAGAATTTAAAAATTTTTTGAAAAATTACTCAAAAAGATGCTCTTTTCATTTCTCTTCAATTTAAGAAAAAAATTTTAAAAAAAGTACAGCTCTAGAAAATCTTTTCGAATAAGGAATTTTTACATTATTTTATGAGTTAGAGCTTTGACAATAATTCTTGGCCAAAAACTGTAAGAATTGACAAACATTAACACGAGAAGACCCTTGAATTTTTTTATTTAATTAAGCTCCATGGAAAATTCAATTTATTAATTAAATACAAGTTAAAAAAATATGAAGCTATTTGCCAAAAATTTTACATTTTTCAAACATTTTACTATTAAAATTTTTAATTTTAAATATTCATCGCATTGATTTAAGTGACACATTGAATGTATCTAATTTACAGAACCAATTTTAGTCTTTGAAGAAAAAAGTTATAAAGCTATTTTAAAATTCAAAATTTTTGGTCAAAATTATTTGTTTGTTAAAGAATGTATTTTAATTTATTAATATTTTTCAAATTTTTTTTCAAGTGATTTGCAAATTTCGACATTACAGTTGATGTGTAGTTTCGGGTTCGAAGATTGCATTACTGAAGCCCGATCTCGTTTTGATGATTGGATCAATAACGACATTGCGTAATTAGATTTTTAATTATTAAATAAATTTTTTATTTAAACTTTATCTCTTTTAGACTTCCGAGTAATTTTAAAATTTTAATCTATTCGACAGTGGTCAAGTATGGAGATGAAGAAACTTGGCTGAATTTGTATCAAAAAGCAATAGGTATTTCTGATAACACAGAAAAACTAAGAATTTTCAGAGGCCTAGCTTCGTCAAGAGAAGCTTCTTTGCTATCAATGTAAATTAATTTTTGTTTTGAATTCCAAAAGAATAAAATTTTTTTTAGAATATTGAATTCAGCATCAGATAAGAACATCATAAGATCTCAAGATGAAACATCTGTGATTTCTTATGTGGCGGGCAGTCCTCTAGGCAGAAAACTAGCCTTTGATCATTTGGAAGATAATTGGGATGAGCTTTTCGAACGTCATGGTGACGTTTCATTTACACTTTCAAGCTTGATTGACTCGGTCACAAAATATTTGAACACAAATTCCTACTTGCTCAGATTAGTAAACTTTGCAGAACGAAACTCTAATTTGGGTGTTACTAAAAAAGCCTTCGAGCAAGCGATCGAGAATGTACAATTCAATACAAGATGGACCATGAAAAATCTAAATTCAATTAAAGAATGGTTGAATTCGAATCTTTAACTTAACAATTTAAGCTAGATCAAAGACTATTTTAATTAATAAGTAATAATTTTAATAAATTAAATAAATTATTTTAAAATTATTTACAGTCTTTTTTTCGGTCTGTTCTGGGTTTTCATCAAAGATTAAGATCAGACTTGTATAAAAGCCAGAAAAAAAAAACAATTTTAAAGACTTTTCAAAGTCAAGTCATTTTTCTCGACTTGAAATTTATTTTTCTTAAAAATGACTTAAAAATCAAGTCATTTTTCAAATTTTTACCGTCATGATCATGATCGCATCCCCAACCATTTTTAAGTCAAAATCTTTGAACTGACTTTTTTCCAAAAAAAAATTTAAATTTACTAAATTTTTAGTTGGATATTTTTAAACTAGAGATTATTTGATTTAGCATACTTTTTCCTTAAAAATATACAATCTTTTAAAAATAATTATTCTTTCTTGTTTCATTTTTTATCATATTTTAAAATGGATTATTATTAAATGGGTATTTATATTAATTATTTGGGTGTAGAAATAAATACATACCGAGATATTTGTGCATTTTTGGTTTTTTAATTTATTAAAAAAATCGATCTAGAGTCTTTCAAAATGAACACTTCAAAAGGGAAAATCTTAAAATTTTTTGACAATTAATTAGACGAGCAAAGGATAGAATCTCGGCAACTCAAATCGGCACTTGGCTTTGGGTTTGTTAGTAGGGTCAATTAACTTTTTTTTTTATTCTTACATTTCTAATGGTCAATTTATATTTTTGTTAGAATAATGATTTCTATTGATCCAATCAAAATATTTTTCATTTTATTCAAAAATGCCAACAATACATGCAGAAATCTCGATATTAATTTTTGGGTATTTATTTTTTGTCAAAATTATTGAAAAAGAAATAAAAACTGAGTACATAAAAATTATTGACGAGTATTATAAAAATGATTTTTGGGTATTAAAAAAATTATTATTGAGTATTATAAAAATTATTATTGAATATTATAAAATTATTTTTTGAATATTATAAAAATTATGAAAAAAAATTCTCTAATAAGGTATGTTGAAGTTTATGATCAAAACTGTATATCAAATTACTCATTTTATATTTAATAAAAAATTTCCTGAAGATTTAGGTAGAATTTTATGAAATTCTTGATGTAACATTGATTAACATAGTTTGTTAAATTAAAATTTCAAAAAAAAAAAATTTAAATTAATAGTATGTTCAAAATTAACTAAAATGATCGATTATTTTTGATTTTTTAGTAAAGTAAATAATGCAAATAAATAAATTTTTTTCTTAACATAAAATATTATTTGGTTTTTTAATCTTATTATCTTTGCGAAGTTAAGTTTTTTGTCTTTCGGATTTTGTACTCTTTTAATAAAAATTAGATAAAATCAATAAGAAGTAGATAATAGTTTTTAATAGTAGATATTTATTTTTTCAAACATAGATAATTAAAAAAACATAAGAAAAAAAGAAAGAAAAATTTCCTTGAATAAAACAAACAAAGTAATTGACACTTAATTTCTTAAACTTTTTGACGGCTGCTCACTTTCATTATTAGATTTTTTTGGTCTTCCACGTTTACGTTTCTCAGAAATTTGAATATTGTCTTCGACTAGATCTTGGACTGCTGAATTTGAAGCCAAAACAAGTTGATTTTGATGAGAGACATTAAAGATTGTATGGTTTATCTTTCTGGTACATTTCCAACACCCGATTGTTGCTTTTTTCCCATGCTTCTTTTGAATTAGCGTTGCTGTGTTGGTGGAGACAATCTTCGATACAAACTTGAACTTCTAGACTTGTTCGAAGCTTAAGCGAAAGCATTTTTTTTGAACAAGAGCTTCACTTGTAAAATTACTTTTTGCCAAGTTTTGTAACTCTTTTTTTCTTTTTTGACCACTTATTTCCGTCTATCTGGCATTGCTCAAGAGACTCTACAAATTCGGTAATGTGAGCATAAGTTGCGTATTCGTCGTCAGTGTTAGTTCCGCGCTTAGTTTGAATTTCCTCTGTCTTCAACATCATTATCAGTATTATCAAGTTGATTTTCCTGATTATTGACTGATAAGAGTACAGAGGTTGAGGAAGCTTCAGACATTTTTTGTTTTATTTTTTTTTGAAGTATAATTCATTGAATAGTATATCAAATATGTTTAGCTTATTTATTCATTTATTTAATATTTAATTTAGAGGGAATAGTTCCTCTTGGCAGCTCCGAACGGCGTAGTGCCTTCTTTTCAGCCAGCCTGTTAGGAATATTTTGTAATTAATTATTATTATTATTAATATGTTTAGCTTAATATATTACGCAATTAAGAAATTAATTTAGTTCAAACTGGTAATTTTTTAAAGTGTAAGTGTCAAAAAACAAAAAATTAGCACTTTTATGATAAATATCTACTTCAGAAAACAATTATCTACATTTGAATAAAAATATCTTTTGAATACTATTTTTATCTAATAAAAAAAATTATTTATTTACTATTTTTTTATTCTACTTTTTTAAATAAAATTATCTACTAAAAAAAATATTTATCTACTAACGAAAAACTAGGCCATTCTAAAAATCGATTATTAATCCATTTATTTTATGATCAACTTAAAATAATTTTTTGAGACTGTAGCATAATATGTTAAATCATTACCAGAAAAAAAAATCATTTCGTTAATTTAAGAAATTATAATGCTCACTTTTTAATTGAGCATTTGATCATTTGATCATAAATTTCAACATGCCCTAATAAATGCTTTTTTTGCTAAGGTAGGTCTGCCTCTCTTCCTTTTTTGTCCGATTGGTGCTGATTTAACTTTTAATGAGGACTGACTTCTTTTAATCTAATAGCCATACCAACAACATGCTTGCATACATACTCTTTTAGAAAACTAGGACAAGTGCATTTAGCCCGTTTCCAATCTTGACAATTGTCTCTATAAAGACATCATTATTAAATTACTTCACAAAATGATCAAAAGTCGTGAATTTTCCAGATCGATAACGCTTAAATTCAGAATCAGTAATCTTATTAAAATCATCGGGAGGAAAATAAAACTTATCATTTGTGATGTTCTGAGATTCAATAAAAGACTTTCTTTTTGGGAAAACAATTTTATTCTCTAATTAATTTTTCTTCTCGTCTTTTTAAAATTAAATCTTCTTTAAATACTGTGTTCTTTTGAAACAAGCTTAGAACATCATAGTTGTTTTCAGTTTTCAATTTCAAACAACCATGATCTAAGCAGAAGCTTTAGACGCGTCAAGTGAATGTGAGACTAAGCTCAGACGCGTGTAATGTAAGACATCACATCATCAAGTATCTTGGTTCTAAAATAAACTAAATAAATAGTTGATTCTAAAATAAACTTTTTATAATTAATATGAGCTTTGGAATTTTTAATATTTAATATTTTATTTGAGCTTACTACTAATAAAAAAGGATGGATATCTTTATCAATAGTTCTTACAATTAGTATAGGGAATCTTTGCCAAAATAGCATGTAAGTTGCATTAGCATGAAAATGAGTAGATATCGAATTATTATTTAATAATCTTAATATTCTGGCACAAGCTTTTTTAGTGTAACATGTTTATTAATTTATTTATTTAATAATTATTATTTTCCTTGTTGTGCAATAATTTTAAATTTCTAATCATTAATATGAATATTTATATTGTTTTTATATAAATAAGTAACCACTAAATAATTTAATACTCTAAATGAATTTTTAAACACTCATTTGATTTTTTTAGACCTCAAATAAACATTTAAATGCTTGATTATTTTAATTAACATTCATTCAATATTATAAGTACTCAAATTATTTGTCCAATATCCAAATTGATTTTTTGCTAAATACCCAATTATATTAATAAATACCCATTTAAATACCAGTCTTTTAAAATGAAAGGCAATTTACAGATTTATTATTTATGTCGTGTTGAAATAGCACAATTAATTATTTAGTGTAATAAATAAAAAAAATGATAACTTTGTGTAAATAATAAAAATGAATATTTTTTAGTCTAAACTTAATGATTATTTTGCCTAAATTACAACAAATTTTTGAATTAACACTAAATTATGCTTAATTAAGAAAAAAATATTTTCTTGCATTAAAATTTTTGAATTGAAAATTAATTTTTAAAAAATGGAACTTGAAGTTCACAAACATAAAATATCGTTCTACGAATGTCTACTCAAGCTAACGAAAAATTCCGAAAGAAACGTTTACAGTCGTACGAAAATCGACGAGATTATCAAATTATTGATGCAAAACAAAACCAACCCGAATACGAAAAACGACGAATATTATTATCACGAACGAAGGCACCAAGTGTTAGAATTAGCTGGAAAGCAAAGACTAATACGCAAATTGGACGACGAAAAAAAAGATATTTTAATAATCATTGCAACTGAGGATTTATTCGACGAAATCAACACTTGCCATCGAGATGTAGGGCACGGTGGGATTAAAAAAACGTTAATGGAAGCGAACAAACGTTTCACCAATATTCAACAAAAACAAGTTGCCTTATACAATTCACTTTGTATAGGATGTTAAAAAAAGGCAACGAAAGCAGGTAACAAAAAAGTGGTTGTTAAACCAATTATCTCAAATGGGTTTATGAGTCGTGGTCAGGACTTAATTGATTTTCAGTCGATGGCTGATGGCATTTGGAAATGGGTAATCGAAACTTGCGAAGTGCTGCTGAAAAAATGGCAGAGCAACATATTAATAAGTTAGGGGAAGCAAAGGTAGGAAACACTGTTCAAGTACCAGTCCCAGATGTTGATAGGGGTCCAGGTGACTTATTAAATATTTTTGCATATATAGTAAAAATTAACGAGTGTCATATGACATATCAATTAGGGACTAAGTTTTGATTAATAAAGGGATGTTTCTCAAGAAATATGTTTCATATTTGTAAGCAGAAATTAGTTAATTTTGAAAGTTTAGATTTAAGCAAGGAAAAAACTTTGCGAGAAATTAATGCACTTCACTCAATAACTGGAGGACAAGGGTTCCTAAAATGTAATTGTTCAGGCAAGTGTGAGAGAAATTGTAAATGCAAGATAAATGGGGTTTTTTGTAATTCTAGGTGTCACAAGGGAGTTGTAAATAGTCAGTGTACTAGGCAATTTGAAGGTCAATAATTTGTTTTTATTCGTTTTTAATAAAATTAGATAAATTTTTATACTTTTTATAAATAAATTTGTAAAAAAATTTTTTACTAAATAGTATTCATTTAGTCAAAATTAAAATAATGAGTCTTAATATTCTCATTTTATCTAAATTGAAAAAATGAATATAATTTACACTAAATTACAATTATTTAGTGTAAACAATTAATTGTGCTTATTCAACACGACATATATTTATAAAATATTTTATTTATCGCATTCAGTACAAAGCTGAAATAAGTTAACAGCATGTTTCAAAATGTTTATACAGGGTTTTAAACATTTTCAAACATTTTCTTGAAAATTTCTGAACAGCAAACATATTTTGAACATTAAGACAAATTCAATCTATATAATCTTACAAATAAACTTTCAAGTCTATGTGGCGTGTATTTTTTTGTTAATTTAATTTACTTGGTAATTATTAAAAAATTGGAAACATAATTATTATCAAAAATTTTTTAAAAGAAAATCGCAATAAAGAGAAAGTTGAAGGTTACTTTGATATATCATTGATTTAAGAACCTCTGGATTGAGTTTTCGAAAAATTTCAAAGCAGCTTAACAATGTTTAACAATTAGCCGTGTTTCAATTTATTAAATATACAGGAAATATGACCAATCAAAAATCCTCTCAGACTTTCCTTGAAAGGGTCGTAATCCTATTTTTAATAAGGAACAGTATGAATATCTAAATGAATTAATTAGAAATTACCGAGATGCCACTATAGTTGCTTAACATTAAAATAAATTTTAAGAGAAGTTGAAACAGCTATAGTCGATTTATTTAATTTCTCTGATTTTTTTTGAGCAATTATCTAATTAATATTATATTTAATTTAAGATAATTTTTTTTGAAACATCTGTACTTTCTCGATTCAGAATGAGTTAATGATAAGTCCTTATTAAAACTAACTGATTTACTAGTTCTAATTATTGTTTCGTAACTGACATCCAAACAGCCAAACTCTTTTTTTTTATTAAATAATTAAATGGATCATTTTGTAAAACACTTCACTTTTTTTTAAAAAGACCTTTATCTGTATTCATATCAGTTTTGATGATAATATTCTTCAATTCGACTGAATTTACAATTAGAGCTATCCTTTCTAATAATTTTTCATCACATCTCTCCCTTATCAGAGCTAATTTTTAGATAAAAAGTACTTAAAATTTCGAATTTTTAGCTATGTAACTTAACCTTTTCACCATCAAATTTGTTAATGAAATTTTTAAAATTAATTAACAAACTTTCTCCTCCAATTTCTTTAATTGTGACATCGCGCCAAACAGAATTGCTATCAAGAACTTGAACTATTGAATTGACTTGAAACGTTTTCTTAAAATGAGAAAAGCGATAAGCTAAAAATCCTTTATATTCAAATTTTGATTTTTTCCATAATCTTATTAACTAAAATTGTTATGGTTATAATTCAAAAATGTTTAAACACGCGTTCGTGTTTCGAATAATTTTTTTACTTAAAAAGATAATTTAGTTCTAAAAAATGCTTAATTATAAGCAAATTTGCTTAATCTGAAAATATATTTCTGCAATGTATTGCTGATTTGATTAGAATAATTTTAATGGGGTGCAAAATGCAGAAAATTGCAGAGTATTTTGCAGACTTATTTTACTGTATTAAGAAAATTTACTTATAGCAATTTCAAGTTTTTCCGAATTGTAAGGATCGAATTGAAACGAACTTCACAACTCCAAAAAAATGATAAATTTTTGAAATTGTTTTCTATATTTCTATATATATAAATGGAAAAAATTATTTGTAAATTAAAATTATGAATTTCATTCACTAAAAATAATTGTTCAGTCTATTTTTATTTTTCAGATTTAAAGAAAAAAAAACTTAACTTTTATGAATTAAACTATTTCTTATATTTATTATATTAATGTTGTACAGGCCGAGTGTGTGAATAATAAGCTTAGTATTTGTTAAACACTTTATTTAAAATAAGTTTAGAAAATAACAACTAGTTCTTCTCTTTTGAAATAACAAGTAATATTTATAGTCTGATCACGTCACCATACTACATTCCTCCC
>QEOQ01000359.1:150219-193238 GCA_010279815.1 Brachionus plicatilis
TTCTTATATTTTTAAATCATTTTCATTATTTTCAACGTGCTTACTAAGCTTTGAAAATTTCATTTTAACTTTTCTTGATGGCTGTATTCTACTTCGATACTTGCTGGTGCTACAGATCTTCCTAGGTCTTCCTCGTTTCTTTTTTTTTGTAGGCGGATTTTTATTATTAAGGTCCGGAAGAATCACTGCCCTGTTCTCAGACTTTGCAAACTGATTACATTCTGATGGACTTAGGTCTTCAGAATCTGATCGAACCGGCATGACTTGAGACATCGGCGAAAGGTCTTCTGGAATATGATGATAATTTTCTGCATCACAAAAAGGGAGACGCGGGGAATCCAGGTTGTTATCATTACCATCCTCATTTATTGTAATGTTTTGTTCTTGAGACAGAGAAATTTCCTCTTGCTGGACGGCTAGCATAAAGCATTTTTTAATTCTATTTATGTTCACAATCAGCTTCTTCTTTCCGTTTATCTGTTTTATTTTGTAGGTAAGTTCTGTTATTTTAGCCATCACTTCATAAGGTCCTTTCCACGATTTAGATAGCTTAGGATTCTTCCCTTTCTTTTTCTCCGAGTTCAATAGCCATACTTTATCACCAATGTTATAATTCATCTGCTTTACAATTCTATCATAGTTTACTTTCTAGGATCGATCTTCATGCCAGAATGCTTCTTAACTATATCATATAAGGATATCAATCTTTCCTTTAGGTCATTAACATAATCACAGTAGTTTATTACAACAGAACCATTTTCACTTGGAAAAACCAAATCAATAGGAAACTTCGTTTTCCTTCCGTAAACTAATTCAAATGGGGTTTGTCCAGTTTCCTGTGTACAGCAGTTCTGTAAGCGAAAGCCATTTTGTTCAACAGGATATCCCAGTTATCCTGATTTTCATTTATAAAAACTTTCATCATTGAAATCAACGTTCTATTAAATCTTTCTGTCTGTCCGTCACATTGTGGATGGTAAGGAGTAGTTCTTAATTTATGAACGTCAAGTAATTCTAAAACTTCTCTAAAAAGGTTTGACTCAAAATTCCTTCCTTGATCTGGTACACCATGTCTACAAACTAGGTCCATAAAGCACTTTGCCGCTTCATTTGCCTCTAACTTTTTTAAGCTGTACAATTCAATCCATTTAGTGAAGTGACAAATGAAGACTATTATGTATTTTGCACCTTCTTTTGTTACAGGAAGTGGACCCAATATATCACAAGTAACTAGTTGAAATGGTCTTGAAGTAATGATGGGCTGTAGAGGACCTCTTTTCAAGATTCCATTTGTTTTAGCTTCTTGACACTTAATACAATTCCGTACGTAATCATCTATTTCTTTATGCTGTCCAGGCCAGTAATATTTTGATTCGATCTTCCCGGCCGTTGTTGTCATTCCAAAATGTCCACCTAATTCTGAATCATGCATTTGCCTTAGAATATCTTTTCTCAACGTTCTAGGGACAACCAACTGATATCGTACCTGGTTATCACCTATTTTCCATATTCTATACAACACGCCATTTATCACTCTTAATCTGTCCCATTGTAACCAATAAGTTCTGAGGTCGCCACTAAGACTTTCATTATGCGGTCTATTTTCCTATGCGTCTTTCCAACCTAAAACTGTTACGATTTCCTTGTCGTGCAACTGGGGATTTATATCGGTAGTCTGAAAGCCTATCAGATTGGTACTTGGGATGCCTTCAATTATCGTATCTTCCTCACCATTTAATTCTTCGGGTCTTTCTTCTATATTAGGCCAACGCGACAGACCATCCGCGTTCCCGTTCTTTTTCCCAGGTTTGTATTCAATTTCAAATTGATATTCACTTAATTTCATTATCCATCTTGCGATTCTTGGTTGAGGCTCTTTGATGTTGAACATCCATTTTAAAGGTTGATGGTCAGTGCAAATAATAAATACTTGACCATAAAGATAAATACGAAAATGGTCCACACCACACACTATCGCTAAGGCTTCTTTTTCTGTTGTTGAATAATTTCTTTCTGCAGAGGTCAACTGTCTACTCCAATATGCAATCGGTTTCCATTCACCATTTCTTTTTTGAGAGAGTACACCTGCTATACCAACATCACTTGCGTCCGTTTCCAGCTTGAAAACTTCATCGAAATTCGGAAAAATAAGAAAATTTTCACTTGTTATTTTATCTTTAAGAAGGTCAAAGGCATTACTACATTTGTCATCAAAATGTTCTTCGAACTTTATATTATTCTTAAATGAAGCAAACAAAGGTTGGGCTATTTTAGCATAGTTTTCAATAAATTTCCGATAAAAACCTGTGATCCCGAGAAAACTCTGAAGTTGTTTGACCGATTTAGGTTTTTTAAAGTTCTTAATTGCCTTAACCTTGTCTTCACAGGGCAAAAGTCCATTTTGATTTATAACGTGTCCCAAATATATTACTTCATCTTTCATAAAGAAGCATTTCTCTTTGTTTAATTTTAACGTTGCAGCTTTCAATTTCTCAAAGATTATTTTAAGGTGAATGATATGATCGTCCACGGTTTTAGAAAAAAAAATTATGTCATCCAGGTATACTAAGCAAAATTTTCCAATAATATCCTTTTATTGGAAAATTTTGCTTAGTTTATCCCTAGTTCCTCGTTCCTTATCCCTAGTTCCTTGTACTTTTCCCATATAGTCGAGACCAATTAAGCAATCATGTTGTAAGTCCACTGCCACAAAAACATCAAGTTTCACTTCATTAGTACCAATTCTTAGAGAAACCATGTAAGATCCAATAACGTTTAATGGTTGACCATTCGCAGTCGTAAATGAACCTTTTGTTTTTTGTAATTCTTTACATCCTAGTTTTCTCCAGATATTTTGACTAATTAACGTCTTTACACTTCCTGTGTCTAATAAACATTCTATCTTTTCTCCATTTAAGTACCCGAAAACATATTTCAAGTCGTAATTATCTGACTCTTCATTTATGTTATTTGTATTAGCAGAAAATTGGTTTCTTTGATCATTTCTGATTGTTGTCATTGGTGTCGATCTATTCAATGAACTATATTGGCCATCATAACCTAATCGATAATATTGATTGTTCATATTTCTAATCCCATTAGGACAATTCCTTTTAATATGTCCTTCCTGATTACACAAAAAGCATCTCATTACTGGTTTTTGAACTGGATAATTTGGCACATAATTCCTAATTGTTGAATTAAGATACGATCTATCGTTTGAATTATTTTGCAATTTTGAATAATTGGACATATTTGACAAGTTAGCATTTACAAAACTATTATCATAGCTATTTCTTATTGTCTCAACGTTGTTTTGTGAATTTCCATAATGTTTATTCTGATTTTGAAACATTATATTCGATTCTAACTTTGGTGTAATTAAGTTTCTGATTTCTCCTTCTGTTATATGTCTTCCTGTTCCTTGATTAAACATATTTCTGCTTCGCTCTCTAATCCCACTAAATCCAAAAGGTAAACCTTCGTGTTCTCTTGCTCTGAGTACCAACATCTCTAAGTTTTCGTGATCCAATACAGCTAATCTTTCAGCCATTTCTCTGTCACGGACTCCAGCTAGAAATTGACCTCGAAGATAAATATCTAGTTCCCTAAGATTTAAATCTGGAAAAGCTTTTCGTCCTAATTCCTGTAGTACCGCCGCATACTGAACTAGGCTTTCATTTAGCTCTTGGCCTCTTCCAACAAAGGTATGAAGGTAAACATGTGTAGAAGATTCTGGTCTACTAAAAAGAGCTCTAAATTTGGTCTTAACTTCATCATATGACCGTTCGTTTATCAAACTATCGACTAATTTAAACGTTGTATCATCCAAAAAAGATCCTAACACATTTATCTTATCTCTATCTCCAAAAATTCTGTTTAATTCTAGATAATTATCAAATCTTGCTAGCCATATATCCACATTTGTATCCAAATTAAAAATCGATGGGGCTCTTAAGCTATGGTTTGCCATTTTAAATCTCTTTTGGCTTATGCTTTTTCCGTTCAAACACTTTGTTGTTTCAGCTTTATTCTCCAACTGGAAAATTTGATGTTTCCAAATATTGCTAAATGAAATATTTTTCTTATTGTTGAATGAAATTGTATTCTTCCATTTTCCAATCTTTTCGCTCATATTTATAATCAAACTTTTGGCTTTATATTTTAAAAAATCACGCGTTGAAACATCACTCCACGATCTTTCCAAAAAATCGCGTGTCTCGTCTTTCTTTTCACTGCTAAATAAGCTAGATTGAAACAATGAATTATTCAGTGACTTCACTGAAACATCTCGTGCTATACTATTCGCCTCGTTATTGTTCAAAATCGACTGAAACAATGAATAACTAGAAGCTTTTTCCTTTCTTCCAGTGAACAATTTAGCTTTTCCAACCATCTCAAACACTAAACTTTTGGCTTACCACTAAAAACTATTAATCAACACACTTGATACCACGTTTTTTTTTTATTTTAGAAATCAATCTAATAGCTTAACCGCTGCCACCAATGTAGTACAGGCCGAGTGTGTGAATAATAAGCTTAGTATTTGTTAAACACTTTATTTAAAATAAGTTTAGAAAATAACAACTAGTTCTTCTCTTTTGAAATAACAAGTAATATTTATAGTCTGATCACGTCACCATACTACATATGTATAACATCGCCAAGTCTGGCGTAATTTTTATGAATAAATTGAATTAAATTAAATATTTAATCCCTTTGAAAAATTCTGTGAAAATAACTCTATCAAATAATAATCCTACTAAAAAAAATCTTTGACTTGAACGTTCATCACCTACGGAATTCTTTATTCTTTATTAAAATTAATTTTTTTTTAGGTTGAATTAATTTTAATAATTAATTAAAATCAAATATCAAAGAGTAAAAAAAAATTTAATAAAAAATTATATCATAACATAACATCTTATTCTGCATCTTTTTGCATAAAATGAAATGTTCAATTTATTTCTTGAATCAATCAAATCAATATACAATACAAATTAAATTTTATTGATGTCTTTGGTTTTTTTGCGACACTAAAAATTTCTTTAGGATTAAAAAAATTTAGATTTTTTTGGCGAATTTTTTAAAATTTAAGTTTCAAATTTTATTGAATTTAAAAAAGCCTTATATTCTAAATTGAATATTAAATATTAAATTTTCAAAAATTAAATGTCAAAATATTAAATTTAAAAAAAGCTTTTAAATTTTATTAAAAAATTCAATTTAATAAAATGATCTAATCATCAAAAAAATTGATAAAATAAAACAAAAACAAATTAGTCACAATTAAATTTTCGATCACATTTACTTTCCTCAAAATAAACTCCGTCACAAACAGTTTGGTTACAATTTGGTAGACTATAAATACCAATTTCAAAAAAATTAGCAGCTTTCCAAATTTCACAATTACATTTGCTAGCTTCTTCGATCTTAGATTTTTCTTGGTCAATTTTAATGATCATTTTAGCCGATCTACTTGATTTGAATTGTCTAAAAATGCACATGTCCATGCCATTCAGAGTACTAAGAGACAAGTCCAGAGTACCAATTCGACTCTCTGTCGACTGTCTTGAACAAAAACTTTTCGGCTCGAATTTTATCTCGTTCAAATTCAAATAAAGAGTCAAAAGATTGCCAAAATCATATTTTCTCTCAAAAGCATACTCACCAATTTTCACCAAATTGCCATGTTGACTTGACAAGTCCAATATTTTTAGCCGCATCAAAGTGCTTATATTTGGATGATTGACCAAAAAATTGTTGTTTAACAGCAGCACCATCAAGTCTTTCATTTCTAGAAATAAATTTTGGTCCAAATTTTTAATTCTATTGCTGGTAAGGTACAAATGGGTCAATTTGGTCAAATTTCGGAACATGTTTTTTGACAAAATTGATATTTCATTGCTGGATAGGTCTAGATACTCTAAATTTGACAATTTGCTCAGACTTGTCAAATTTTTTATTTGATTTTTTTTCAACTTGAGCTCTTTTAAATTTTCACCAGACTCAATTGCGGACAGCAAATTTGTCACATTGGAGACAAAATTTTGGCTCAAATCGATGGAAATAAGCTTCGAACTGAACACATTTGAGTCTAGGAGAGATAAGCGATTGGACGCGAGGCTCAAGTAGCTTAGGCTTTCCAGAGACTCGGTCCAATTCGGCTCGAATTTGTCCAGTCTCAGATTATTCAATTTGAGAGTGCGCAGATTCTTCAGTTGTCTTAGTTCAATATTAATTTTGTTTAGCAGAGAAATGTTGGTGTTTGTGAGACCAAATTCTGTCAGTGACTCGTGCAGAGCTTTTAAAGAGCCCGGCTCAACTTCTTCCAGATTGTTTTCTATCAAGTGAAGCATTGAGATTGACTCAGCTCCCTCGAAAGCACCTTTGGTCAGTATTTTGAGATTATTTTGACCGATTATCAGATATTTGATATCTAGATGTCTAAAAGCCTGATCTGGTATTTTTCCGATGGAGTACTTGTTGATTAGGAAAACATTGATGGGCTTGGATTGGTTGGCTAGGCGGTTGGGAAAGCCAGAATTGAAGCGGTCCAAATCCGGTATGCATCTGATGTCTATGGTCTCATCGCTGTTGTTAATGCAGCGACACCGCTCGAATACACAACTGGACCCGGTGTTAGCAAAGTTTATCGCTAGAGCTATTATAAAGAGATAAGACATTTTTTGTTTTGTAGATTTTATATTTCAAAATAAAGTTTTTGTTTTCTAATTTAAAGTAAGTTGGGACAATTTGAACCAAAATGAAAATTAAAAATGCTTATCAAAAGGATAAAATTAGTTCCAGCTCTTTTTTTTTTAAATTTATTTAATTTTTACATTTTTGTCATGGAAGGCTTTTAAATTGTAAATTGAAAAGAAATTTTTAAATGGATAATAAGCAAATCGAATTCTAATGTCAAAATAGTTAGACTATGAAAATTGGGAAAAAATTGGCAAATTGAAGTTTCAGATCAAATTTTAAAATCAAAACGATCATTTAAAATTTCAAAACTTAATTAATCTAATGATTTTGATAATTTTTAAAAAATAAACACTTAACATTACACTTAACTTAACACTAGACATGTTATGTCTAAAAATGGTTCATTATCAAATTAACATTAAAATGATTGATCTCTAATTTATTTAACAAAAACAATCAATAGTTTAAATAATTCAAGTTAAGTTAATTCACAAATTCTAATTTATAACTTTTATATACATTCATTCAAACTGAAATTATTTTATTTTTCCATTTAAATAAATTTTTAAATTTTAAAACAGTAAATTTTTTTGTCTTGAAAAGTAAGTTTTCATTTAAATCAACTAAAATTTTTGAATCTATTAAAGCTCAATAAAAAAGGACATTTAAAATTTTAAATATGAAAATAAACTTGACATGACATGTCAAGTAATTTCTTTGGAAAAATTTTATTTTTTCTCTATTATTAAAAAAAATATTACAAATTATATTTTGATCTTTTGATCTTTATCTCAAACTTCAATTTGCCAAAAAATTAAATGTTTTGACGCTTAGATTTCGTTAAATAATCATCAAAGTAAGGCGAATTTAAATTATTTCGTGAAATGTAGTAGTTTTTTGTTACAAAAAATTAAAAAAAAAATTTTTCAATTCATATTTATAAAAGGCTATTGTTTAGTTAAGTTTGATAAATCATGAAAATTCGGTATAAAGCAAAAATTCAATATGCGTATCAAAATAATAAGTTGAGTGTTTAAAAAATTTGTTGAGTTTTAAATAAAATTGCTAAGTTATCTATTTGATTGAGGTATAATAAAATCAAATGAGTTTATAATTCTTTATTTAAATATATCTATTTTTCAATAATCTTCTTTATTTTAACTTTTATATTTTTTTCAATTCTATTTTATTTTGATTATTTATTTTTTTATTATTATTCTGGAGGAGCTTTAGCTCTGTTCAGAGAAACAAATAAATAAACAATAATATAACAAAAAATTTGTAAAACTGAAAATTCATTAAAAATATTAATTGAATAAAATATTTTTATAGATAAGTTAAAAATTGAATTTTTTTAGGTTTTATAATCTGTTTAAAAGAATTAAAAAAAGCTTTAATTAAAATTAAATACTACAGAAGTCATGAAGAATACCTTGCATTTCATAAAAAGACAAGAAAAATTCGGCAAAGTAAAATTTTAGATTGATTTTTAGATTTTCAAGAGTCTTAATATTTGTGCACAATATTTTTAGTAAAAATTCCACAGAATTAATAAAAATCCCAAAAAAAAATAAAAAAATAATAAAGTTAATATTGTGTCCATTTTTTTATTTAAAATAAGCATAATATGTAAAAATACCAAAAAAATTTTATTTTTCCCATTTAATCAATAAAAAAAAACATATTTAGTAAAAGAAAACTTACAAAATTATTTAATATTATAATGTAAATTTATTAAATGTGTTATGTTTTTATTAATTAAATTATTTTTTTTATTATATGTTCGGAAAAAAATAAAGAGATAAAAATATATAATTTTTGTTGATATTTTAAATTAATTTGTGGAAATTTTTACTAAATTTATTGTGTTCGATACTGACAGCCGATTTTCAATTTGCTCTTGTTGCTCAAAATTTTTAAAAGCGCAATTTCCTTTGCATTGTAATTTTTTTTAAATTTAATTTTAGAATTTTTCAAAATTCAATTTAAAAAATTGAAATTATGCAATGCAATTTACATTTTTGAGCAAAAAGAGCAAATTGAAAATTAATCACTTATACTTTGCCAAAAATTCCAATTTGGTGAATCATTCAAACATTTGACAAAGATAAAGCTAATTATTTAATAAAAAACCACTGAACCGCGGTTCGCTTACCAATTTTTAAATATTTTAAAAATTCCCATAACTATTTTAACAAAGATCAAAAATAAAAAAAAAATTTTACACAAAAAATAAAGGGAGGTATTTAATCGATCTCTAGAATTACTTAATCGATCACTAATATTTTTCTATCCCTTAATTTACTAAATACCCTTAACTTATATTTATTAATCTGTCTCCTTAATTAAATAAAACATCAACTAATTTTACTTAAAGTATCTCTTATTTTTATTTATTTAAATTGATTTAAAAAAAAAGAATTATAAAAAATTTCAAATAAAATAATATCTTACAAGTTTTTTCTTGGTCTACCTCTATCTCTCTTTAGTGGAGCTTCTACTTTCTTACTTATATCACTGCTGGTTGATGCTTGCACTACTTTTTCAGCTTCCATATCAATTGTTTTTTTGTTCTTTTTTGTTGGTATAACTGTTTCTTGTGGAGTTTCTTCCTCTACTTCTGTTATCTTTCGCTTTAGAACTTGGATTGAGCTGACAGCTCTCTCTTCTTTATCTGCTTCTGATTGGTACTCAAGCGCCTTTTTAGACTTACACGGTCTACCTCTTCTAGGTTTTTGTCCAATAACTACTTGCTTAGCTTCGATTGGTATTTTGACAAGTTTCATATTTGCAGCAAAGCCAACAAGATGCTTACAAATATGATCTTTAAAGAAGATGATTGTGTTGATCCTTTGTTTTAAATAAAGCCACTGATAGAATTTCACTTTTATAAAGTAAATAAATTGCAGCTGCGCATTGAGGTCCTTTTCTCTTAACTAGGTTGCATCGATTGACTCTTAAACCGGCCTCAGTTTCACTACTTTTCAGAGAAGACCAAATCTTTTCATTATCTAACCAGTCTTTGGATGCTTCTTGATCGTCGAATGTTCTCTCATAGATCCAGTTCTTCCTGGTTCTTTTCTTTTTGGATTCTTGAACCTCGTCTTCAGATTCTGATTCAGATGTTACATAGTCATCAACTACTCGATACTCACTATCAGACATTTCAATACTTTAATAAAACTTTGATCACATTAGATCATCTTTAAATATACACAAAAAAAAACTCTCACAGGAGATAATTAAATTAAATCAAGAGATAATTTCAACTGTTCATTAATTAAGTTAAGAGCTATATTCATCATAATCATACTCATCTTCAGTAAATTTAGTGACAAAAAAACTCAGGATACATAAATATTTATTATTAGAGACAATTAATTAATCAAATTAATCGAATAAATAATATTAGAGATAGAAAAAATAAAATAATATATTTTATTAAGTTATCGTTTAAGTAATGTAAGAGATCGATTAATAATACCCCAAAAATAAAGTTGAATTTTTGAATTCAAAGGTTAATTTATATTATCATCTTATACAATTATCTGATAACAATTTAGTTATCAGGATGTTAACATAACCGATATGATACCAAATGGGATAACATATTATGTTATCACCTGATAACATTATCGACTAGACCCCTTTTTTTTATTTTTCTTGTTCTCCATAACAATTTTAATGTATTATTTTTTGATTTCTTTAGATAAAATTTCCCACAAAAAATAAATATCCAAATCATTATTTTTTAGACATCTACGTAATCAATATAAATACCCATTTAATAATGATCCTTTTTAAAATTAGACTAAATAATGATCAGTTGTGTCTGACAGGGATTTAAGTTTTTTTATTTAAAACGGAATTTTATGAAGTCCTTGATATTTTTTTAATCCCGTCTTCACTCTCAGATAGAGTTGTATTAATTTAATAAAATGTCTCTCAAATAGAAAATGGGGTCTAAAGCCAAAAACATTAGGTAATCATTACCTAATACCTAATACCTAATACCTAATACCTAATGTTTAAAGAGTCTTTACATAAAATCTTAGATATGATCAATCTTGGATTATTCTTTTACTTTTTTAAATTCATTCTCAGAAAATAACATCAAAAAAATACAAGTTATTCAAAATTCAGCAGTTCGATCTATTTTGAAGCTCAAATATGAAACCCCCACCAATATTATACACCAAGAGGCCTTCGATAAACTCTATTAACAGTTAATATCTATTTACAGTTTCAAATCGACTTTTTGAGTTGAGTGAGAGATATATCAGGGCAGGATTGAGTCATTCGTTCTACTGGTCGTCAGACTGGTAGAAGAATAAAGAGATGGCTTCGAATCAAGATATATCGAATATCCAACTCCATTGTGTAATTGCTACCTAACAGTTTCTTCTTTTTTTCCTGAACTATCAAATATTTTAAATGCCTTACTTCTAGTTATTTCAACATATCTTTTTTAATTTTCTTTTAACTTATTTATTACTTTATAAAATTATAAAAAAATTTATTTTTTAATTCATTAAAAAATAAATAAATATTAAAATAAAAATTGTTGTCGTTTAAGTCATTTTGTAGCTCTAATTTAGTTTTTTTAGAGGCCAAAAATAACGAAAAGATGAGTCCAAAGTAGTAATTATTTATTATTAAGTCCAAAATAATTATGAGTCCGTTTCAGTAATAGAATGAGCCCATTTAAATTTTTCCCATTAAAGCCAAACACTTCACAAATAATCTTAAAAAAATCTGAATATGTTTATCCCTAGTAAGTAAGTAGAATTGGGGAAATTTTACTATTTTTATTACTTTACCAAAAGACTCATTTAAAAAAAAAAAATTAATGATTTTAAAATTTATTTTTTAAAACTAAAATATAATATATTTAACTAACAGCTTTTAATTCCACATCAAAAATGAGAGTACTATTTGCTGGGATATCATTTCCCATTCGCTTATTGCCATAGCCCATATTTGGCGGAACAACAATTTGCCGTTTGCCACCAACTTTCATATTCTCAAAACCAATATCCCATCCCTTGATGACTTCACCAGAGCCTAGACGAAATTTGAACGGTTTGCCTGATTGACAAGCATCAAATTGTTTTCCATTTTGTTTTAGTCGACCAGCGTAATAAACATGAATAAATTTTCCTTTTTTTGCCTCAGGACCTTTTCCAACTTTAGTATCTTTAACAGTTACTCCTCCAGCTAGCTTTTTAGCTTCACCCTCTGCTGGAACTAATTTAGGAGGCTTTTCTTCGGTCTTTTGACTTTTGGCATCTTTATTGACTCCATTCATTTTTCGTTTTCCATTTGTTTCGACCTCTTCTTCTTCATCCTCCTCTTCATCATCATCATCATCGTCATCGTCATCATCATTCTCATCATCATCATCATCATCATCATCATCGTCATCATCATTTTCATCATCATCATTATCTACATCATCCTCACTTCCCATCTCGCTATCATCTTCATCTTCATCACCAGCACCATACATATATTCAGCAAGTTCCCGATTGGCCTTGGCAATTTTTTCTGCTCTATCGTCTTCCTCGAAAGGAACCATAGAATCCTCTTGGATGTAATAGCCGGTCAAATTTACACTACCATGCACACAGTCCAGGTAAAATTTAACATTTTCTCCGGCATTTACCATTAACTGCAATGGCTGCTGCATAACTCTGTCCTTGCTCAAGGTACACAAGATATATTTGGTTGTTGCGGTTGTTTTAACAACTAATGGGACGTATTCATCACCTTAAAGATTGGATTGAATTAATAATTAATTAAATAAAATAAAAGTTGGGATTTTTTTTTACTTTTTTTCTTGACATCAAGTGAGGCCATTGTGATGTGAACCAATCTTTCACTTTTAAAGTCGAGTTCTTTTGACTGACCGGCCTCCAGGGCTAATCCAAACAAACTGTTGTCCAATTCACTTAATAAAACCATTTTTGGTTAAAATTTTTGAGTATGTTTTTTTTTTTCTCTAAATAAAAATAAAATGAATTTCAAAAACGAATTTATAATTTAAAAATTTAGGGAACATGTGCTTGAAAGTATAAATTGCAGTAGCTTTATTCGTACGTGTAGGTATGAGTATTTATGAATAGAAAGCTTGGTGAATTTTGAGTGTCTTAAAATTATTTTTTTAAAAAAATTATTTTTATTTTTTAGTCCAATTTTTATTAAATTTTTTTTTACCTATTCATTTCCTTTTTTTAATCAAAAGATAACTTTCAAACATAAATTAACAAAAGTTTTAAAAAACTTGCCTTGAGACTATTTTTTAAGACATTCTAGGCAAAAATAAAATTTTTTGAAAAAATTAAATTAAATTGGCTTGACTAAAAAAATCTGATTGATTTATTATTTCTTTACTTTTATCAAAAAATAAAAAAAAATAATAAAATTAATTTCCAAGAATATTAATATTCAAAATGAGCAAAAAAAGGTTAAAATTTCAAAAATAATTAGAATTCAATTTTTTTAGTAAATAAAAATTCATTTTGTAAAAAAATAATTTATATCAAGTCGAGCTAAAATTTAATTTTTTGTAGAATAATTTCGAGAGTAAAAAAAAATTTCTTCTTAATCTTCATTAATTAATCTTAGCCTGCAAAAGTTAATTTACATTTATAATCAGCAAATTTAAAGTTAGTTTTAAAATCAAAAATCTTTTTAGTTGTCTAATTCACGAATATCACAATGATTTCACAATTGTGCTTCCATTTCCTTGAAATTATCAAAAATTTCGAAAATTTTTTTTTCTATTATTTTATCCCGCTTAATAACTCCTAAAAAAATTTAGAATTTGAAATGAGTCTAAATAAATGAAGAAGAATAATAAAATGGATAAAAAATTAAATTTTTTAATCTAAAGTTTTTTTATTTTTAATCGTGATTTATTTTTTTTGTATCTAAATTTTTGATTGCATCACAAAAATACATAACCAAAAAATTATTTTTCGTAATTTTACATACATATTTTACTATAGATTAATTTTCTATTCACACTTTCAGTTTATTTTTATTTTTGAATTTTGAATTTTGAATTTTGACAAAAAATTAATATATTTTTAGAATTCATAATATTGAATTAAATAATCCTGAAAAGAATTATTTAGCGATTGTAAAGTAGCTCAGCAAAAGCTTGGTAAATTTATTTTACTAAAATAAATTTTTTCTATATATTTAAATTCTTTTTAAATATAATAAAATCAGAAATTAAAATTTTTGAAAATCAACATGACATTTTTTATTAGTATATCTGTAAATCTAACCATATTTTTTTAAGTTTTTTTTTTTTAATTTGAAGTAACTTGAAGGAGCTCGTCATAGATAAACAAATAAAAAATAAAATCTAATTTCTTTTGATTAACTTTGTTTTATTTTATGAAATTTTATAAAATTTTTTTTCAATAATTTTTTATAATCTTTGTTTTTAATCTTCAGATTTTGAAGGAACTTTTAATAAAGAGCAACTAAATAAAATATTCTATATCTGTGGTAATTTTCCTTTTTTTAATTTTATTTAACTGGCAGTCCTTATTCGAAAGAATGCTTTTTTTTAGGTCTAATTTTCCGAAGCTACTTAGACTAGCTTGGAACCAAAGCTTATAGAATAAAGCTTTGATTAATTTCAAAATTCCATTTGTTTTGATAATGATTTGTAAAATTATATTTGTAAAAGAGAAATAAAATTTTTTTTTGTTTTTTTAATTTATTAGAAATTAAAGATTTAATAAAAAAGTATAATTTTACATCAAATAGAATTTTATTTCTTTTCTTTTGGTTCTATTGTGTTTTTTTCCGAAATAAATTTTTCAAGTAGAACGTCATTTTTTTTCACATATTTTAACTTTTTAATTGTAATCGACGACTTTCCGAGTCTTCTGAATGACACCAATTCTTCCATTTGATTCTTTTCATAGGCTCTCTTTTCAGTAACCATTTTATAATCGGAAATGAAATTTGAAATTAAAACAAAATGAGTTTTATTAATAGATATTGTCATTATTTATATATTTAAATGAAAAAAATGGGGAAAAGTTTACAGTCTATTTAATTTATCAGACATTTCATCGATTTTAATCTGAACGTGCGGGGTTAAATTTATCAAAATATTTGAATAGGTCAGTCCTTTTTCAAAACTAAAGTCAACTATCTTGTCTTGTAAATTTTCGGTCAATTTCATTAATTCCTTAATTTTTATATCATCCATTTGATTATTGGAACTAAAACTTGCGTAAGTATCGTTTTCCATTGTCTAAATTAGAAAAATAATTTTTCAAAAATGAGCTCTCGCAAATGAGATATATTTTTTTTCAAACATAAATTTAAATCAAGCTTTTTGTAAGTTTAATTAAAAAAATTGGACAATTTTCATGTCACCCCTACCAAATTTCAGCTTTTAATAATTTAGTGCCAAAAACAAATTTTGATTCAATTTTTATAAATTTTTAAATTTAAAAATTTTTCTAATGGATAATAAAAACAGCCAGTGCCAAGGCAAAAAAGCAAGATGTCTGTTCAACTACAAGGCAACAATGACTGATGAAGTGAATTTTTGAAATATAAAAAAATTTTAATTGATTAAAATTGGTTAAAATTTTTGAAGCTGAATATTAAAACTGATGATATTATTGTGCTAATTCAGTGCTCCGATGATGAAACTTGGTTTGAGGGCACCCTGAATGGCTTGACCGGTTGGTTTCCGAGTAACTACGTGCAAATATTAGAAGAACAAGCTGAAATTAGAATTTCTCAGAGCTGTGAGAGTTGTTCTAGTGAAGATGAAAAGTCAAGAAACAAAGTGAAGTTAAGAAAAAAAATTTTCCCTTAATTAATCAATTTTTTAAAGTATGTCCACGAGTTAAAGTTAATAGAGGAGAATTTTTTAGACGAAATCTGTAAATTTGTAAAAATAACCATTTTACCTTTAAAATCAAATGAAGAAATGTAAACTTTTTATTCAAGTTGAATTTTTTTGTATCTTTTTAAATTTGAAGATTTAACGCTGCCTTTGTAAATAGCCTTAGTTCATGCTTGGATGAAGTTATCCGATGCCATCAAGTTTTCTATCAGCAACTCAAAGAACTACCAGAGTATTCAAAATTTAAAATTACTTTTTGTTTTTTTAATATTGCTAAATAAGGGATGGAAATACAAAGATCGGTCACTTTATGATAAATTTTGCACCTCAATTTAAAAATGTTTATGAAAATTATGCCAGAAATAATCCAAAATTTACCCATCTAATAAACAATAAAAAGTGTGAAATTTTTATTCTAAAATAAATTTTTTTTTCAAATTCTTTTTAGAGAAAAGTTGAGTAAATTTTTTGAATCGTCAATTTCTAAAATGTCTTCACCACTTTTGACTACAACATCCACAATTACGGTTGCCATTTATTTTACCAAATTTTTGGCCACACCATTCAAGCAACTAGAGATTTATGTCAAATTTTTGAAAGAAATTCAACGATATACAAAAGTAACAAGATTTTTAATTGAAATTTTATTTTAATTTTTTTATTTAAGGATTCTCATGTTGATAGGGGCGATGTCCAAAGATCGATTGAATTTTATTCAGAATTGACCGTAAGTTTTAATTTAGAATATATTTTTTAAGAATAAAAAATTGAGTTAAATATTTAAAATTTTATAAAAATTAATTCATTCAAAATAGAAAAATAGGAAAAATACTCAGACATCAGAGAGCGTAAGAGATATTTTACCATAGACAATTACCGGCATGTTATAATTATGTTTAAAATTTAATAAACTTTAACATAGACCATCCAGCTTAACACTAAGCTCTAAAGCTTTTTCTTAAAGTTTAAATTAATTATTAAAAAATGATGAAAAAATCAGAATCTATTTTATTAATCCGGAATTATTAATTTTGACTTAAAGGTTGACTTGATGTTAAAAAAAAATTGTGTGGCTTTGATTTAAATTTGTTACTCTAAAACAAGTCTGGATAAACTAATTTTGTCTTATAAATTATTCAAAAATATCTAAATAAAAAAGATTACGATTGATGATTTTTAATTAATCTGGAAAAATGTGAGGTTTTTTTTTTAATAATTCGTAATTTTATCCTTTTTTTGTAAATTTTTTAATACTTGATAATTATTTAATTTTGAAAATTTCCCTCTAAAATGTTTTTTCTCTTTAAATTTTTCGATTTGCATTTTTTGAAAATTTTTATTTTTTGGAAAATAAAAATTAAAAAGTACTGTGAATTTTAGAACAAAAATGATCAAAACTAAAAATTTTTTTTACTTTAATATTTAAATTGCTTCAGTAATTTCTACTAGATGAATCAATTAAAGTATTTGCGAAATCAAGCTCACCACGCAAACAATTTTGTGAAAATACTCATAATGGTGAAATTTAAAATAAACGCAAATTGAAGTTTCAGATCAAATTTAAAAACTTAATTAATCTAATGATTTTGGTAATTTTTAAGAAATAAACACTAAAAATTACGATTAAGAATTACGAAATTGCGAAAATTAATAAGACATTTTATGTAAAATAATGGTTCATTATCAAATTATCATCAAAATAATTGATCTCTTAGTTGTTTTACAAAAAACAATTAATAATTTAAATAATTCAGGTTAAGTTAATTCACAAATTCAAATTCAAAACTTTTATGTTCATTCATTCATTCAAACAGCAATAATTTTATTTTTCCACTTAAACAAATTATAAATTTTAAAATAGTAAATTTAATTCTCTTTAGAAGATATCAATTAAAATCATTTAAAATATTTAAACTTGTTAAGGTTCAATAAAAGGGACATTTTAAAATTTTAAATAAGAAAATAAACTTGACATGTCAAGTAATTGCTTTGGAAGCAATTTTTTTTCTCTATTATAAAAAAAAAATTTATCAATTTATATTTTGATCTTTGAACTTGATCTCAAACTTCAATTTGCAAAAATAAAAATCAAAAACACAAATAAAACAGTATTAAAATTTTCACAACTTTGTTCTAATACTTCAATCAATTTTCTTTCAACTCTCTCAGGTTTATGAAATTTGTTTTCAGTTGAACCATCTTAATTTTAAATTTGTGAACATAATTGAAAATAAATTTAATTTTACATTATAAATCGAAAAATTAATTTAAAAAGCATTAAGAGGATGGGAATAAAATTAAATTTATTTATAAAAAAGTGTAATTAAATAGAATTTAGAGAAATTTATTGAAGTCGGAGAGCCAAAGGTCTTAGTAAAAAAACTTTCAATCTTATTCTGAAATTCAAAATAAGAAATTGATAAAATTTTTTTCACAAAAAATAGCTAATTAAAAATAAATTTTAAACCTCCTATTTTTTATCTTAATTGTTCAAAATAATTCTTAATTATTCACTAATGCAAAAAAATGTAAAAAATAGTTAATAGAAAAGCATGTTCACTTGAATTTTCTACTTTGCACTTTTATGTCACTTTTATGTTAAAGTAACGATTTGCCAAGAGAATTTTATTTAAATAAACGTAAAATAAATTTCAATATTTTCTAAAAGTTTTAATTGTAAGATATTCATGGAAAATCATAACTGAATTTAAAAAATTTATTATTTTTGCTAAAATGTGCAGAGTTGATTATTCAAGATTAAATCCATTGTTTAATTAGGACTTGCTTTTCTAAAATTAATTGTATTATGTACTTGTAAAATGTGGTTGTCCCTAAAAAGCGGAATCCGGAACGCGGAACACGGAATTCCGTGGCCCAAATTCCGCCAAAAAAATCGAAAAAAAAATCTTCCGGCGGAATTTAAAAATCTACTAAAAGACGGAAATTCTGCTTTTTAGTATGTGTTTTACGGAATTAAAAAATTTTTTTTTCGATTTTTTTGGCGGAATTTGGGCCACGGAATTCCGTGTTCCGCGTTCCGGATTCCGCTTTTTAGGGACAACCTAAAATGTAAAAAAATAAAGTCCTTTTTAAGTCAATTCAGTAAATTGACTTTAAAAAATTTTCAAGGTATTTGATTTTTAGAAATTCAGTGCATAATGATAAAAAAAAAGAATAACTATTTTTTATAAGTTCAAAATTAGTTCTGTGCATGCAACATTTTTGATTTTTTTTGCTATCAAAACTAAATTGTATTTTTATTTATCAATTCAAATAAACGTCCATTTGGATAAATAAAAATAATTGATATAAAAATTAATGTTTGTAAAATAAAATTTAAATCAATAAGAAAAAAATTAAATCGTTTTGAAAATTATTTACGTAAAAAGAGTCACTTATCATTGACTAAAATTGACTACTTTTTCTCTTGTTAAAAAATTTAAAAAATTTTTAAATATCATTTTTTTAAGAATTCGATTTTGGAAATTAGAAAAATGAGAGAATACGAATTAGACATCATGTCAAGCAAGATAAACAATTTAGACGAAAATTTGTTCAAAAAAGGTGAATCGTCTTATTTGTCCCAAGCAGTTCTGATAACAGAAACTGGTGAAATTAGAGATAGAATTTTGATACTGATCTCAAATCATATGGTGATTCTTTCACCTACAAATGACCCGAATGAATTCGATTTTGAGACAAGAATATTTTTTTTAAACCAGGATAATAAAAAAGCAGCTCAAATAAAAAAAATCACCAATATTGATTCTCTTAAAAATGTTTATGGACCCAATTTGGACAGCTCAAATTTTGTGAATAAATATTGTTTCGAGTTGAGCGATGTAACTTTACAAAATAAAGTCAACTCGGGCCATGTTGCAAAATTTCTTGTAATGTGTTCAACTTTTTATGATCTAAAAATGTGGATTGAACTCATCACTGACGTAATAAATAGAACTCAGACAAATTTGAATTTGTCAACCTTAAAAAAAAACTCATCTATTAGCAAACAAAAAAATGACAATTCTAAATCTTTCACCTCGCCAAGCATTGTCAGAACAAAGAGCAAAAAAATGTTCTGTATTAGACCTCATGCACCTCTGATACCACATTTTCAGTTGCCTAACGATATTCCGATTTTGAACAATCACGATCCAAATTCAACACTAAAGAGATTTATGTACAAAAAGCCGAAATCTTCTGACATTGGAAAATGTATGTAAATGTTTTTTTTAATTTTCTTAACTGACAGCAAAACAAAAATTCTAAAATTTATTTATTTATTTATTTGTATATCTGTACCGAGCTAAAGCTTCTTCAGATTAAAAAAAAAAAATAAAAAATGAAAATAAAGTTAAATAAAATAGAATAAAAATATAAAATAAAAAAAAAAATAAAGTAAAAATGATATAAGTAGATAGTAGTAAAGTAGATAAAATTAAAATAAGATAAATTTTGACAGAGAGTAACAGAATGCATGTTTTTAAATATTTGATGATTCAGGGAAAAAAGAAGAAATAGTAAGGTAGCAATTACACAATGGAGTTGGGTACTCGATGTATCATGATTCGAAACCTTTGTTATATTCTTCCACCAGACTAACAGTTAATGGAACAGAATGGCTCAGTCCTGCCCTAATATATCTCTCTCTTAGTAAAGTTAAGGATGTATTTTATATATAGAGACGATCAATCGGTAGATCACGGGAGAAGCTTTAATTTATTTATTTATTTGTGTATCTGTACCGAGCTAAAGCTCCTTCAGATTAAAAAAAAAATTATAAAAAAATAAAAATAAAGTTAAATAAAATAAAATAAAAATATAAAATATAAAATAAATAAAGTAAAATAAAATAAGTTAAAAAAAATTAAATCAATTTTAAATAAAGCAAGAATCTCATGATTTAGTTGACATTAATTACAGTGCTGATACGATAAAGGGATTTAACGATAATTAACGTTAATTTCCGTAATTTGATAAAATTTTACGATGATTAATATAAATTACCGTAAAATTCAAAAAGTAAAAATTTACAAATTTACGGTTATTTGAGTTAATTATGGAAATTTTTGTCAAATTACGGAATTTAATGTAATAAAATTGCTAAAATTTTTTGAAAAAAAATCCTTTTTCTTGAAAAATTTAGATTTTTCGATACAGATATACAAATAAATAATAATAATTTTCAAATATATTTTTTTACTTAATTAAATGAAATATTGAATTTTTTTTTGTAAAATTTGGTGAATTTTGGTAAATATAGTTATTTTTAGTTAAAAATGCAAAAATTGGTTAAATTAGGAGAAATAAATAGGTTGTCCCTGAAATGCTGAAGTGGAAGGTTTTTAAATTTAACTTTATTATTTAAAAAAAATCTAAGTTATTTATTATAAAAACAAGTAAATCTAATCGATTAAAAAAAAACATTTTATGCACAATTCCAAACGAAACCATTAACCAATTTGTTTTACACTTGGCTTAAGGCATTTAATATTAAAACATTTTTAAAATTCAATAATTTTTGCTACTGAATAATGGATTTTTTAATTCAAACTCAATAAAAGAATTTCAAAATTTTTTTCTTCTAATTTTACATTTTAGTTTATCAAATTTCATGACAATTTTTCGTTCCGATTTTTCAGATTTCAGGGTCAACCAAATAAATAAACTTTTTAAGAGTCGTGGGAAAAAGGTACTTTTAACCTAAAAGGGAACCACTACCATATACCGTATTCCCTCGTTCGATTATGCTGCACTACAAGCTAAGACATGCAGATTAAAACATCAAATTTAAAATATTTTAGCATGGGTGAGATGTACTTTGGTGCATGGTCCAAAACCTGGTAGCTTAATTTATGGTGCGGCATAATCGAACGAGGGAATACGGTAAATATTAATCTGATTAATCTGAATTTGATTTTCGAAATTTTATAAAAAATACTTTGAATTCTTAAAAATAGTTTAAAAAATTTTTAAATTTAGTCTTCCAATGTTTTTTTGTTATTTTCTTTGTTTGTTTGTAGTATAAAAAATTAAATTTTAATTTAAACAATTTTTACATTTTTTACTAAAATAACCAGATTTTACAACAAAAAATCAAATATTTCATAAAATTAAGCAAAAAAAATAATTATTAGACAAGAAATTGAAGATTTTCTATAGATTCGGAAAATTGCCAAAAATTTAAATCAAGATAATAACTCACCAAATAAAAGAAACAGAACTAGGCTCCAAATTTTTGATATTATCAAATTTGAAAAGGGTATCATAAATTAAACATTTTTGAAAAAGAAATATTAATTTAATTTGCAGTCTTCTACAAAAAAATAATCCTTTTGATTTTTGGAAGGAAAAGAAAGAAATTTATCCAATTTTTTTTTCGATAAAAAAATTTAAATAAGATAAATATTCAATTTTCGATGATTTTTTTTATTCAAATTTTTAAATCAGCATAATTTTTTGTTCAAATTCAAATTTGAAATTTTGTCTATTCGAATATATATTCAATTATCTTAAATCTTTGATTAAATCAAATGAAATATTCCATTTAAATTAAATAAAATCTTACTTAATTTAATTTTTTGTACCTAGATCATGGAGCAGATGATGACCTAAAGCTTTTAAATGTAATTGATTCATTAAGTAAAATCAAAATACGCCAAGGTTCTAATATCAGCTCAAAAAATTCGACATCAAATGTAAATGAAAAATCTAATCAAATCAATAAATCAAATAATTCAATAAGAATGAGAGAAAACTTCAATGAATCATTTAACTCGACCTCTACCATGAATGAAAAAAGTCTTACCAAATATGTAAATCAACTAGTTGAGGAAAAAAAACAGCTCGAAATTCAATTACATTCAGTAGGCAATGAATTGAATGAATTCAAAAAAGCGAATAGAGAATTAAAAACAGTAAAAGTTTTATTAATAATTGATGTTGACAAAATTTGATAGATTTTGTGAACAAATAAAATTTAATTTAAAAAAAACACTATTTAATTGAAAATTTTTAGATTCTAATAAGCTATCAAAAACAATTGGAAATTGAGAAACAAGCACGTAAGAAGTTGGAGAATTCGGCCAAAAAAAACACCAAACAAAATCAAAAAATGATCTCTGATGAACAAGTTAGTTTGACCATGAGTTTGGATCATGAATCGGCGATTTAACAAATTGTAATTATTAAGACTAATTTTTGGATTTGATTTTTTAATCGAATAAAGTTTTGTTTTATTTTAAAATTCAATAAAATAAATTTCTGTATTGACACACAGAAAAATTGCTGTTTAATTCGAGATAAATTTATTTGGAAAAATTTAGAAAAAAATGCACTCAATTAGTAATCTAATGAAATTTAATAAAATTAATAATGAAATATTAAATTTTGAAAAAATGAGTCTGGACGAGTTAAAAAATCACCAAAAAAAATTCATCAGCATCAAATCGAATACCAAACTGATTAATTGCCTAAAAGACAAGGGAGAAAAAATTGACCAAAATTTAAGGATTATTCAAGTTTTTTTTTTATGAAATTAACCAAAAAAAAATTTTATTATATTTATTTTAAGGAATTAATCCAAAATTTAGAAAACAAAAAAAATGAAAAACAAGAACCAGGTGAAGATTTGCAAATTTTGGTTGATAAAATGGACACACTTGAATTTGACCGAGAGAAAAGTGCTCAAGAAGAAATAGAAAAAGTGCAGAGAGAAAATTATTTTTCAAGAATTTCACTAAAGTCCGAAAGAAAAAGCGAAAAAAACATTGATGTAAAAAAACTCAATGAGATTAAGGCCAAGATAAAAATAAATATAGACAAACAGTTTAAATACAAGGAATCTAAAGAAATTCCGGTTGATGAAGCATTTAAACTATTAAAAGAACACGAAAAGCGTATTCAAGTAATTAAGGGAAGTTCTTATATTAATTTTTTGTTTTACAGTTTTTTTTAGGAATGCCAGATGAAACAAGCAGCAGAGAGGCTTCTAATGGGACAATCAGTTAAGTACGAGTTTTCATTTTTGGAAAAAAGTGAAAAAGAAAACTTGGTTTACCGTGAAAATGTCAGAGAGTTTGATGACGAAGATGATGAAGATGATGATGTCGAAGGTGAACAATTTTTTGACGATGAGTTCTATTCCGGGGTTGGCATTGATAAAATTCATAAGTCAGAAAAAATGAAATACAAGCAATACAGTGATGAGTTGGAAAAAGTCGATTAAAGATTTGATTTATTCTGAACTCTTGAATGCAGTGTAAATAATCAAATTTTTTTTTAATAAATAAAAATTTTATTTTAATTAAAAAGCATTTTCAACATTTTGACTATTTATTTTTAAATTTATTAAAGAACCTGAACAAGAAACATAGGTCTACGAAACCGATCGTCAATTTATTTGAAATAAAATAAATTATTCATCGTATATTTAAAAATTATTTTTGTTTTTATTCCTTTTTATCAATTAATTATCAAAATAATGATCCAAATCATCCGGTTTAATTCTAGTACACTGCAATCTGTTTTTTTTTGATATAACTAATTCTATTAAGAAAAAAAAAGAAAATTTTTTCGTCTAGTTTTAATTAAATTAAAAAAAATAATAATTTATTTTGACTCTTTAAAAACATCTAATTTTTTAAAAGCATAAAAAATTAATTTTTTCATGACGACTAATCAAGTTGATTATTAAGAAGTCCTTCACTGAATAAATGTCAAAATGTTAAAGGTTTTTTATAAATTTCATAAAAAAGTTCGGTCAACGTTCAAAAGATGGATTTTTTTTATAGAAGTGTCAAATGATAGTAAAAAAAGGGAAAAAATTTTGATTTCATTAAATAAGGAATCGATTTATTATAGAAAAAAAAGATAGAAAAAAATATAGAAATAAATTAATTGAGTAATATATTTATTTATTTGTTTATCTTTACCGAGCTAATGCTCCTTCAGAATAAAGATATATTAAAAAAATATATGTAAAAAAAAGATAAATAATTAATTTAAATTTTTAAATTTATATTCAATAGTTGAAAAACTTGGTATAGTCAAAAATCAAAAATTAAATCTCAATTTCGTTTATTCAAAAGTTTTTTATAAAAATTTGTAAAAATTTATTGTAAAGTAGTTAAATCCATATCGATTATAAAAAAATGTATTGATGAAATTTATCTTTTTATTCCTTTTGAATAGAAAAAGAGCAATCTTTGTAAAATGCTTTAATGTTCGGGGCAATCGTGTGAAAATTCGGCTAACTGGGTTAATGTGCGGGGCAATCCTACTAAAAAACGGGGCAATTAGGTTAAACCTATAAATCCAATTGCCCCTCATCCGGTTAACCAATCGGTCTATGTGGGTGAGTCAAAATCTTGGGGCAAATTGGGTGATCAAATTTCGAATTTTCTCACCTTATTTTGCTTAAATTTAAATTATTTTTAAAAAAGGTCACCCAGGCCATCTTACTTTATATTCGAATAACCTATTGATTATTCTTTCTCATCTGATTATCTAATGGCCTGTTGGTCTAATATTTTTCACTAGAATTTATGATTAATTTTTGATGCTCGAAATTATCAAATCAAATTGAAACTATAAAATAAATTTTAATTTTTTAATAGAATTAGTGCAGAGGTAAATTTTTGAATTTAACATACTTTCTTAAATCTAAAGGTAAAATCTGCAAAAGTCTGCAAAAATTTTTCCACTTAAAATAGCAGAATTTTTTTTTTTAACATAGTATGTTAAATTCAAAAATGTATCTCTCCATTATTTCTTTAAATAAATAGAAATTTATTTAATAGTTTAAGTTTGATTTGATCATTTTGTTTTGGGCAACAAAAATTGATCATAAACTTCAAATTACCTTAATCTTTACGCTTAGATTTTCAAAAATAAAAAAGTATTTAGCTTTATCTTCAATTTATTTTACAATTTAAAATTTTTCTAGCTTAGTGGGTCAATAACGTAATTTTTTTTTGAATTAAAATAAAGATATTTTAAACAAGAATTGATAAATTACAATATTTTTTGAATTTTTGATTTGATCAAAAAACCAAATTCTCATAATTGATTAAATTTATTGAGATAAGTGCAAGATAAGTTGGACATTTTTTTATTTGATTTGATTATGCCAGACCTAATGACACACTTTTTTTTCATATTTAATGATTGATCATTTTTTGAGTGTGATTTTGCCTTCAGAGGTTTTTTTTTTTCCAAGTTTTTAATTCGATTCTGTCACACTTTCAGCGTATTTAATGGTATTCAAATAAAATTTTAAAATTATTGAAATTTTTCGATCAATTTTTTTTCTTTTTAAATAAAAAAAAATAAATTCGAATAATAAAATTTTTCTTACGTATTATTTTGGTATTCTTAATGATCTAATTTGTGGATTATTATTTTTAAATTAATTAAATAACCTTAAAAATTAAAATAAAAATTTATATCTAACCTATTACTAAATATTACCTAGCAAAAGATTAAAAAACAATTCACTCTAAAGAATTTTTTTCAATTAAAATGCAGTAATACTAATTTTTTTAATACTATTTATTTATCATAAATTTACTTATTAGAGTAAAAGCGGTAAAAAATTGTCGGATTTTCGACAATTAATGTACCTTCACGTAGTTATACGTCTATTGACGTAATTAAAAAAAAAACAGATTTATTTTCCTTGTAGATTTAAGGATTTAAAAATTTCAATAAACCAAAAAAAACAATTTAATAAAAAAATATTTATTTATATTTTGAAATAAGCTGAATAATTGCTTATTTGCTTAGATACCTTTTGAGTATAAATTAAAAGTAAAAAAAAAATTTAATCTTAAAAAAACAAAATAAAAAACTTTAATTAAAACAAATTAGTCAAATTCAAGTAAATTTTTTTCTCTTTTCTATTATACATCTTGTCACAAGTATGGGTTCAGAAACCTAGAAAACAAAGCTATCTACATTTAATCAAGCATCGAGCCTGTTCTTCAATGATCATTAATTAACTATCATTAAAAGTAAAAAATAAAAAAAATAAACAATACTGTTTTTTGCTAAATTGGATCCACAGGCGCTCAACAAATCCAAAGCATAAATCCTTGCTTTTGAGTTCATTTTTGCATCAAGATAATAATTTGCTTCGACTCTGTCATACCTGCATTTAAAGACCCCGATATGAAGCTCATCAATCTGGTCAATTCTCAAACGACTAATGGTAAAATTTCTAAATGTTTCCTCTACTATGCTCAGTGACTGGGCTAAATCTGTTTTTTTCTTAAAAAGCAAAAATCCGTCATTAAACCAACTGGTCAAATGATCACGTCCATTTCTGCTAGTTTTCTTCTCTTCGTGTTTCTTTCTTGGAATTTTTTGTCCATTCAAGTACCAAGTAAGTTGGTAGCGCTGTGGGAGATTTTTTACTTTACAAGTTAGTTCAAAGGGCTCACCAACCCTAGCTATTTTCCCGCTCACCTCAATTTTGGGCATTGTCAGAACCTCTAGGTGAACATAGTTGATTTGAGTTGGTTTGGTTGGCAACTGGCATTCGTACCAACCAGAATCTTGACAACTAACCTTTCTTATCTCTAAATTGTAGACTATTCTTTTTCCCATCTGACTTTGGTCATTGGCGCTTAGATTGGTCATCAGACGCATTCGGTAATTGTTTTCGAGCTGTGTTGCGCCAACTGTCAGCACAGTCTGATTGTTCTCGTCCCTCTTGCCGTACTGCCAAATGACCGGCATCTCTTGTGGAAGATTCTCGACCACACATGGCAAAATCACCGTGTGGTATTCAAATGAAACCAAGCGTGTTTGTTTTGTCACTATTTTTGGCTCATTGTAGTCAATTGGCAAGAGTTGACTTAGCTCAACGTAAGTGATTTTACCTGTAAAACAAATTTTATGATTAATAGTCATCATTGAAATTATCATACGGATTTAAATTAATTTTTTTTATTTTAAATTTTTTTTTTTGGTAATAAAAAAAAAAGAAAAAAATGAGGAAAAAAAAATTGGAAAAAATGTCCCTGTCAGCACAGACCATTAAAGATGCAATTTTTATTTTTTTTTAATCTAAATTAATTAAATTTTTTTTGAGAGTTTATTTTTGGAAATAAAATAAATAATAAAGAAAAAATAAATTGGGAAAAAATGTCGCTGACAGTTTAGGCCATAAACGATTCAATTTAAAATATTTTTAAATTTTATTTTTTTTTTCAATTAAAATTTTTTCAAGTGTTCATTTTTAGAAATAAAAAAAAATAATGTACAAAAAATAAATTAGGAAAAAATGTCCCTGTGAGTGGAGGCCATTAACGATGCAATTTAAATTTTTTTAAATTTAAATTTTAAATTTTAAATTTTTATTTTTTTTTAATTAAAATTTTTCTTCCAGAGTTTATTTTTAGAAATAAAAAAAATAATAAGGGAAAAAATGTCGCTGTCAATGGAGACAATGAACGATGTGGAGATAAACCAAGCGTTGAGTAAAGTATTGGACATAGTGGAAATGGAACAGGAAAAAGAGTTCGTATCGAACGCCGAGCTGTTTGATCAATTGATAAAAGCGTTTTCGCTTGAGTCCAATCTAGTACCAACTAGCGTTTCCCAAGACTATGTGGGTCTTCATCTAGGCACTTTGTATGAAGACAACGATTTTAGTCTTTTGCTAAAATCGTTCAAAAATAACCAGAAATTGGACCCTTTTTATGCCCTAAAAATAATAAACGATGCCAAAGAAAAATTTGCCCAACTCAGCAACATAAACGAGTGTGTGGTGGACGAATTGTGCGACCAGGGATGCATAGTGGTGGGCGACTTGCACGGCAATTTTAATGACTTGTACCATCTAATAGAAAAGTACGGAATGCCTGGAGCTAGCTATAAGTTCATATTCAATGGAGACATAGTAGATCGAGGTGCCAAACAACTCGAGGTACTCTTGACCATTTTGTACTCTTTTTTAGTCCGACCACGGCGAGTTTATCTCAACCGCGGCAACCACGAGGACATTACCATGAACTCAAGCCCGCTTTTTCAGCCCAACTTCCTAACCAGCTGCAAAAATGTCTACTCAAAGTATGGCCTGGCGGTTTTCGAGTCAGCTAATGAGCTGTTCGCCGCTTTGCCTCTGGCAACATCGCTGCAAAGCAAGTCTGGCAACTACAGATACTTTGTTGTGCATGGTGGCATCAGTGACACTCTCGATCTAGACTATGTCCGCTCTAGACTTGATAGATTTTCTTTTGACAAGGTAAGTCTTGTTCGGTCTAGGCAAAAAAAAAACAAAAGTGTGAGCGAAATGCTGTGGAGTGATCCGATCCGGATCGTGGACGCGGTCATCTATCCAAAGCAGGCAAAAAAGTCAACAGGCTGCTTTTTTAATAAGAACAGAAATTTGGGATGCATATTTGGCAGGGATGTGACAGAAAAATTCTGCAAAAAGTATTCCTACAATGGAATAATTCGCAGCCATGAGGTCCGACAAAAAGGCTTTAGTGTTGACCATTCGCGCTGTTTCACCATTTTTTCCGCCTCTTATTACTGCGGAGCAGACAATTACGGCTCGGTGTTCAAATTTCTACCCACCGACACAACATTCGAGGTGTATGCCTACAAAAATTTGCCCGGCGACTTGTCCAGCTTGGTCATTGAGAGGAACACATTTTTGCTAAAGCATTTCAAGATGATGATTCAAAGAAAAGAAAGGCATTTGATGAGTAGATTTGAGATTTTTGACTTGGAAAACAATGGCACCATACGCACTGACCTATGGGCTGATATAGTGTCCAAAGCGTTCAATTCAGAAATTAGTGTCAGACATTTGAAGGCAATCAAGGACTTTTTGTGTGAGTGTGAAACAAATCTGGACTGTGTTAACTATAGGAGTTTGTTCCGCAAAGGTGGTCACGTCAGGTCAAGTGAGGAAAAGCAATTTTTGGACCTGGTTACCAATTTGTTTGAAATTCTTGATCGCAATAATGACAAAAAAATATCTGTGACCGAAGCCAGGTATGCGTTGGATGTGATCAACCAAAATTTGGGCACAAAATTTCTAGTGCAAAAAGATTGTTTTAATTTTATAAAGCAAATGGACAAAAATGGCGACAATCATGTTGATTTGGATGAGTTTATGCAGGCGTTCATGGAGTCCGAGTATCTGAAAGATGATCAGGACTTGTGCGATAGTGAGGACAGCGATAATTCAGATGTTCAAATATTTAAACTATAGGGTCCAGTGAAAGTAAATGAAAGAATAATTAGTTAAAGGTGAAAGTTAAATTCCAAAATGACCAAAGCTTAATTGTTCTTGATTTTTTTTTGATTTTTGTTTAACTTTTTTTATGTATTAAAATAAATGTTTGTTAATAAAATATTTAAATTATAACAAAAAGGCTTAGTTTAATAAGTTATGTCTAAAACAAACACCCATCAAGATTGCGAAAAAACAACACCGGGTGTAAATCACCAAAATTTTTATAAAAGTGAAATTTTTTTTTTTGATATATTTATTCCTAATTATCTAAATTTAATTGCACACCTATTTTCATCTAAAAAAAATTTTTCATCACCTTTAAATTTCGAATGAAAAAAAAACAACCCAAAACAGACATTGTGAATTTTCATAAAAAAATTACAATACAAAGAGTAAAAAAGGTTATTGCCCCCAAAACACTCAAATACACCCTCATAACTTTCCAAGTACATCCCAAAACTGATTACATTTTTGAAAAGAGCATAAAAATATCTACTTTGAAATGTAGTTTTTATAAATTAAATAATTTGATTCTGCCATTAAAAATCGAAAAAACATCTTTTTTGGCTCTTAGACAATACATCCTGATTTTTTAGCCTTTTTACATTTTTTTCCAAAATATAAAATAACAATTAAAGAATATCGATCCTGAGGAATCTGAAAATAAAATCAGTCAGTTAATATAAAGACTGTTATATGATTTTAAAGTCTTTTTATATGAATTAGTTTTTAAAGTTAATTTATTCTCTTTTTTTAGGTTTTGTTAAATTTTTATAAAACCTCTACAATGGTCTTCTAAAGTAAATCGAAAATTGTAAAATAGAAGCTTACGCTCTTTAGAATTACTTACTAATAAGTAATAACAAAAATTGGTCGTCCTTTTTTGACAAATTTTTTAAATCAATGAATTATAAATATAGACTTGAAACTGTTATTTAAAAAAATAAAAATGACACAAATATGCTTTTATTTTTTTTTCATTCTTTAAGGATAATTTTTTTAACCCAATAAAATTTAAATTGTTTATATTCTATAAAGAATATTTTTTATCATTCGTCATAAAATTTTTACCATTTTTTTTAAAGATTCAGATAAAAATCTTGAGGATTGTATTAAATATTTTTTATCGAAAAAAGTGCTGTTATCTGAAATTATACACAGACAATATAATTCTTTGTTAATAAATTTTTTAACCCCTTTTTTCTATTATTGAATTAATTTAAAAGATTTTTAAAAGTAATTCTTTTATTTGATTCAAATCTTAGCTGAATTTTTGGATATAAAAAATTAAAAGAGTTTAATTAAAATAAATCATTAATAAGCTGGGCCTTGGAATCTACTAGAAAATTATTTAAAATGAGCTTTTTGCATCTTTTTTTGTTTTATTTTTTAAAAAAAATTTAAGCTAATTTAAATGGAAAAGACCGAACAATACTATTTTTCCTTACTTGCTGGTTCTATTTGGTTCATTTTAATAATATGCTTCAAAGAAGCGTCCTTAGACTAGATTAATTATTTTATTATTTTTTTTGAATCCAAAATTTAATTTTCTTTAAAATATATTTTAACTTAGTTAATTTAATTACTTAATTTAATTTAATCTTAACTGAACTTTTATTAAAGTTCAGTTAAGATTAAAATTAAATAAAGAAATTTTTTCTAAAAAAAGCAATTCTCAAAATTTTTTTTAGAAAGATTAGTAATCGAGGTTTTGTGAATTTCATATACAATTTGAGCAAAACTTCTTCCTTTTTTGGTAAATTAAAATTAAAGATAATAAAATGTATTTTAAAAAATACAACATCATAGTGCAACATACTTTGTTGTAACTTTTTAACCTACAGTGCCGATTTGACAAGTAGATTTCTGGTAATTTAACGTAAAAATAAAAATGGAAAAATAAAAATTTCTTAATTTTTTTTTCAAAATATACTTTTTTTACCTAAATTAACATGATAATTAGTAAAAAATAGTAAAAAATTGTAACTTTTGGTAAAAATATAAAAAAATAAATAGAAACTACTTTTTTAAAATTTATACGAAAATAATAAAAAATTCAAAAAATTGAGCCTTTTTTCCAAATTTTACGTAAATTTACGTAAATTCACTTTTTGTTACAAAGTAAATGTACGTAAAATTACCAGAAATCCACTTGTCAAATCCGCACTCTAAAATAAAATCTTTATTTTCTTTATTTTTAGTAAATCAAATCAATAATCAATTTAAATCTCATAGATGTTTTATTTATTGTCATATTTTAACCTAAGAAAATTTTTGTTTGGGCTAAAAAGGTGCAACAAAGTATGTAGCACTTTTTTGTAGTATTTTTTTAAAATACATTTTATTATCTTAAATTTTAATTTACCAAAAAAAGGAAGAATTTTAGTTCAATTTGTGTATGAAATTCACAATACCAATGATCGATTAAATGGTTAAAATCTCAAGCTTAGCCAAAAACAAACAATAAAATGTCTTACCTGCCATAGTGGTTAGAATCATTAAAATGTAGGTGTAGAATTTTGAAACACCAATGTTCATTTTTAAAATAACAAATCTAAATAAAATTATGAAAATAATTAGCAATTTTAATTAAAAAAGAAAAAGAGCAGATAAACCCTCAAGTAAAAGTTTTGAAATACCTTTTTCGAACACAGATTTCGAATACTCTGCTTATCATCTCGCTCCTATTTACAAAAAAAATATTTTAAAATAATAAAAAACTAATCAAATTTTTTCACTGATCTATTATATCTTTTCTAAATGCAAACATATTTGAATGGTTCATTTGAGCCAACATCCTTAATTAAGTACTCGCGCTGAAATACCTAAAACTCGGCACCAATTATCCATAAAGTCTAGTTTATCGACTCCTTAAATTTTTGAATTACAAAAGCTTCACTCAGTCATTTAATCCGCCTCGATTCCTGTTCAATATTACAAAATTTGATCCCCGCATATTTTGGCTATCCGATATCAAATTTATGCTCGCAGGAATTCGACAAGAAATGCTGATTTCAGTAGACAATGTGATAAATTAGATTTTGAATGATTAGCAAGAACACTTGAGATTGTGTTGGGGCATGAAGCAAAACAGTAAATAATGATAAATTATCTTTAAATATATCCTTGTCTACTAGCTGAAAATATTGAGAAAAAAAATTATTTAAATATCTATTGTACTCAATAAATAAATCATAAACACTTACTAATCTCTTTTTTTTTCTGTTTTTTTTTTTTTTAATTAAAAAAATTTAATTTTAAACAAAACTGAATCTTTCAGTGAAAATTTGGAAATTTGAATCGATCTTAATCCATTCGATATTTTATTTGCTCGGATTAGATACAAAAATCACGAAATTAATCTCCATTTACATTTGTAGAGAGATGAAAATTTACCATGTGATCAAAAAGTGTCTTCGAGTCCCTATGCTATGTTGCTCTTTGCCTAGGTGACAAGCTAAAATTAACAAGTGTGTCTCTTCCGGCCAATGTAGGCTAATTAATAAAGAAAATATTTAAAATCTATAATTGCTTTAACTATTTAAATAGAATAAAGTTGTCAAGTTTCCATATTTAATTTAAATGCTAATAAAATTTCCAATGAGATTTTTTTTTTCCGCTACTCGAGTCTTTTATTCAGATTGTATTAAATTTTTATTGCTAAAAATGAATTAAATTTTTTTTTATATTTGATGCAATAGCCTCAGATTAGATTGAGGATAATTTAAGACTCGCATTGTTCTCTTATTGTTTGTAGACAAAAAGCATATTTTTTAGGACAGCCAGTTTGATAGACCCTTTAAAGTCTGAAATTAATAAAAATAAATCAGTTGGGATTTAATTTTTTTTTAAATTTTAAACTAAAAATTTGAGTAAAAAATTCACAGAAATTTATGAAATGTTTATTTATCTATTATTTTTTTTTCCGCTGCATCAGCAATGTGAATTATTTGAAATTTTTCTTTTTTTTCTTTTCTGGTTATCTACCAGACTTGTTAATTTTTTAACAAAAAATAATCCTTTATTGAAACTTCATTCCAATTTTATTTCTGATAAAAAAATTACCAAAAAAACTTTAAAAAAATTCAAGAAATGAATAATTATTTGTCCAAAATATGAATGGGTCACAAAATCAAGTAGTCCCGAAAGTCTTCAAATTTAACTACTTCTAAAATCAGATGAATTAATTTAGAACTCCCTTGAAACTTTTCTTGATTAAAAAAAATTTTCTTTAAATTTTATTTATCAAAATTTTACGACTAAACTTTAAAAAAATTTTCATGTCGTCATCAAAGAAAAAAATTTAAAATCGGCTTTGTGAAAAAAATGAGTCGACTAAATTTTGCTTGAATTTTGTTTTTATAGAAAAAATTTTAACTTAATATATTTAATTAATCAAGAATTCGAATACGCTAATTGTTTAAAATCTTTTTTACTTTTTTTTTCTAAATTTAAGTCGCCTATGTGGTGCATTGTACTAAATAAAATAAATAAATCCTGCTTATTCAATTGATCAGTTTTTTTTCGAATGTAAAAGAAAATAATAATGAAATTTAAAATAGAAATTGGTCATTAAATTCTGAATTAATTTCTATTACTTTTCTTGATGAAAGATGTCACGTTGAAATTATTGTATTTTATTAAAGGTATATTGATTTAGATTTAATTAAAAACAGCCTTTCACTTCTTAGCTTAAAAATTGAAATACACGAAACTTAAGAGAATATTTCAATATCCTAATTTAGATAAATTAAAAAATGAATTTTCAAGCTGAAGATTGTTTTCAAAAAATCATTAAATTGGCTTAATCAAAAGCGAACAGAAATTTTCTAAATTTGGTTGTAAAAAAAATGGTTAATTGAAAAAAATTTTTGAAAAAAGAAAATAAAAATATTTACAAGTGCTAAGAATTCATTCTTTCATGGTGCTGTAGTTCTTTTAAAATATTTAAATCATTTTTTTACTAAATTTTTCACAGTATTACTTATTTTATACCTTATTGAAAAAATTATTTAATTTTTTATCATTTTGTTCAATTTTTTGTGCTAATTTTCAAAAAACCAAAAACCGAAACTTTCAATCACAATTTTCACATTTTGAAGAAGACTTTTTATTCAATCTGTAATTAAAAAATTTCAAACCAATAGTTAACTAAATATTTTTTGATAATAATAGACAATTTACAAAGAAATTGAATAAAAAGTTAACATTTTTAAGGAAGACTTACAAAAAATTATTTATTACCCTTTTTCAATCATCCATTAGTTTATCTCATTCCAGATACTACATAATGGTCTTTTATTTTTACATGTTTTTGAGCTATTAACAAACGAATCTGCATAGTTCTTTATTAGCTCTTAAAATTATTAAACACTTTTTAGTGCACCTTGCTAAAAGCTTGTGAAAACGGACTTCGACTAGTCAAACTTAATTTCTTCAAGGAACTTATCTAAAATTTTTGATTTTCTAATCAAAGGAAAAGTGGTAAACAAACTAGTTCAAACATTTTGTATTATTTGGACCTTAGACAGACTGGAGCCAGATGCTAAGGAAGGAATAAAAAAGTTATCAACTTAAATCGATTGATTAAATTAAAATTACTTTAGTATTTATATTCCATTAACAACATATTAGTACTACAAAAAAATACTTTTTTTGAAGATTTAAAAATTAATCTTTCACTTGTATAAAAAAAAAAAAACCACTAAATATATATTTGAGCTCAATTTTGATCAAAATTCAACTCTAGAATGAAATTTAAATTAATTATTTTTGAGCTGTGAGCACTAGTTGATTTCAATCAAAGATAAATATGTTTATGCAATGGGCTCAGTGATCGGACCTTGTTAAGATTAATTAGTTGAAGACCTTAAATTTATCAGACCGATGCTTTAACTGTAATTATTTTACTAATTCTTTTATCTTTTTACAGAAAATCGATTTCAATTTTCGATATATTTTTCTCTCAAGGTCTTTAGGTTTTCTTTAATCAATTTATTTTATCTTGTTAAAATCCTGTGTTGATGTTCAAAATAATTGGATTTTTCACAGAAGATTTTATTTTGCAGTGTTTTTATAAAAGAGTTTATTTTTGTATTCTAGTTCAATTCAGTGAGAAAATCAAAGCCTGTTAGAATCAGTAAAAATCAAAAATTAATTACCACGCTAATTTGTTTATTTATAAGTTTCAATTCCACTTTTCCCATAAAAAATTTTTAAATGTTATTTTCACATTGATTTTTTTAATAAACTTAGATTAGTCGTAAATATTAAATTTTAATTATAAATTTTTTGTATTCAATTTTTTTCTGTTTTAGTCATACATTTAACACAGATATTGACTTAGATAAAATTATGATGATGTCTGGCCATTTTCTTGCAAGATCTTATTTAGTTCAGTAGCTTATCATGTACTTTTCATGAAGGAAAATGGAAAAATATTTTCATTAATTTGTCAAGATACTATTTAGGAAAATCAATATAAATCTAATTTAAAAAATTTTAATAGGAGTTTTTAAATTTTTTACAATATAGTTCAGACGTAATATCAAATAAAAATAAAGCGAGTTTAATTATAAAAGATCTGAATTTGTGAAAATTAAAATTTGAAAAAAAAATCTGTCAAATCGACAAAAAATTAAAGACCAGTGATTTTTAATTTTTATTATTTGAATATTTTATTTTAGGTAAAAAAGTGTCAAAGAATTTCTAGAATTTTGAACCAAATTATAATTTTTTCGGCGCTTCCACGTTTTGTGAACTTCTTTTTCAGTGGGCCTAAATTAATTTATTATTTTTTTATTTATTTATTGACTGTACCGAGCTTAAGCTCCTTCACAATATCAAAAAAAATTTATCGAATGACTCAGTCCAGTCCCAAAATATCTCTCGGTCAGAACAAAAAGTCGCTTGGAAACTGTTGGTAATTTAAGTTTATGAAAAGCCTCGTGATGCATGATGTTGGAGCGTATATCCTATTTTGATTTTAAGATCAAAAAAATCATTTAAAATTTTAATACAAAACTAATCTAATGATTTTGATTATTTTTAAAAAAAAAAAACTAAACATCACTTGACGCGTTATGTCCAATAATGGTTCATTATCAAAATTAATATCAAAATTATTGATCTCTAATTTAATTAACAAAAACAATCAATGATTTAAATAATTCAGGATAGGTTAATTCAGAAATTCAACATAATAAGTTATATATCCATTCATTCATTAAAACTAAAATAATTTTATTTTGACACTTCAACAAAATATAAATTTTAAAACATAAAATTTTTTGTCTTTAAAAATTTTCATTAGAATCAATTAAAAAATTTTTAACTATTAAAGTTCAATAAAAAGAGATATTTTAAAATTTTATTAAATTTTTTTTCTACTATTAAAAAATGTCACATTTTGTGTTTTGATCTTTTGATCTTGATCTAAAACTTCAATTGCCATGTTAATCTGAGGAAAGATCTGAGTGATGTATTCTGAATTGCTTGTAGTTTATTGATTTTTTTTTCTGAAAATGAATTTAAGCAAGGAAACGAATAGTCCAGAATTGATCCGACTATAGATTTATATAGGGTTCCTCTGGTTTTTTGATTAAGACTCTATTAATTTTTTGTTTAACAGTATCTTAATAAGTCTTGTATTGTAACTTTCTTTAATTTCGTCAACAAGTATATTAAAATTTAATTTTTTAACAAATTTGATTTTTAGGTTAAGATTATCACTTTTTTTCTTGTACTTAGAGAAGACTACTGACCAAAAAGTCGGCTCATTTTTTTAAGACTAAAAAGGAACTAGATCATTTGCAAAAAGTAGAGAGTATTCATTATTTGTTTTGTTTCTTTTAGGAATTTGAGATCAAAAATTTATTTAGTATGTAGAAAATTTGTGAACTTTTTTTCAAAATATATTTGCTTTTATCAATATGCAATGATTAATTTTTGATAGATAAAATTTCACATCAGACAAAAATTATTTATAAAAAATTTATAAATGCTTAAACTTTGGCATCGCCGGAATCTGGCGTAATTTTTGAAATAAATACAAAAATAATTATAAACTAAAATTGATAGAAAATTTGATGTAATCTTTTTCAAAAATTAAGGCGAGGACAAAGTAAATTGGGAATTTGAACTTAAATATTTAGTTTTAATTATTTAATAATTAATCAATAAATTTTATTTTTCATCTTGATAAAATAAATCTGAGATCTGAAAAAATCAGCTCACCTATTTTTATAAAAATGTGCTCTTTTCTCTTTAACATGAGTTCGGGACTAAGCCAAGTCCCAAAATCCTGGAAAATAGCAAGTATAAATATGATCTCAAAGAAATCTTCTTCTACTCAACATCTCAATAACTATCTTATGAATTTTCTTGAAAACTGTAAATTATTTATTCATGAACAATCAGAATTTAGAAAACATAGACGCACTGCAGATAATCTTTTCTAATTCAAAAAGTTGTGGAGTCTTTTAATAGAAAGAAAAAAGTCTGTTGTCTTTATTTTGACATTTCTTAAGCTTTTGATAGAGTTTGGCATGATGGACTTATTTAATTAGACAAGCTAATTAGAATTAATCTACATCCTTATCTTATGAGAAAATATTACTTTCATGCAGAGTTGTTTAAAAGTCCCAAAAAAAAGTCCAAATACATACTTTTTTTTAAAACTTGCTAGATCAGGTTTCGTATCAAAAAATTTATACACTCTTGGGTTGTCTAATGCAATGGATTTGCCATATTTATTTATTTATTTATTCAATTAACGCCAATTCTGGCGATGTAATTTAAATGTAAAAAAAAATTATAAAATTAAATGTATAAAATCTTTTGTTACTTTGTTTTCGCACGATCGAAATTCTTCATTTTTTTTTTTTTTTTTCACATAATTTATTTTTTACATTAGTTATTCAAAAAAAATTGTTTAAGTTTACAATTTAATGCTTTTTTATTTTTACTTTCAAAAAGCTCTAATTAGGGAGTCCAGAAGATTTGCCATATATCAGAATTTTCTTGCAACTTTAGCATAAATTTCTCCTTCAGAATTCAAAATTTTAAAGTCTGGGCTTGGACTTTTTTTTTGAAAAAAAAAATTAAAGTCTTTGGTCGAACTTTTGAAAAAAAAGTCTGGACTTGGACTTGACTTGAGACTTGTGACTTTTAAACAACTCTGCTTTCATGTTGAAATTACAGTACAAATTAAAACTAACATGTACGCATTTTGTTCTTCGACTCTTCCTCAACTCTTCGGCAATGTGAAATTTTAGTACAAAAATTACAGTACAAAAAGTAAAAGCTTTATAATTTTTTTTCTTATTGTGCAAAAATGGTTCTGCAAAAAGTACAATATTGTACAAATTTGTACAAAAGAATTCCAAGCTCTGCAAAAACTCTGCAATTTTCTGTGAAATGCACACCATCAAAAAATCCTTGATCAAACTATGCAATAAATTGCAGAGCTTTTGCAGAGTTTGGAATTCTTTTGTACAAATTTGTACAATTTTGTAGTTTTTGCAGAACCATTTTTGCACAATTAAAAAAGAAATTATAAAGTTTTTACTTTTTGTACTGTAATTTTTGTACTAAAATTTCACATTGCCAACTCTTCCTCGAATGTTTCTTTTCTTCAACTCTTCCTTTCATCTACTTTTCCTTTCCTCGACTATTCCTTTCTACAGCTCTTAGGAGAGCAAAGGAAAAGTGGGGAAAGGAAAAGTTGAGGAAGAGTTGAGGAAAAGAAATGTACAAGTTAGTATTAAATTGTACTGTAATTAGTTTATATTTTTATTGAAAATGATTATTTTACTGTCGAAATTAATTAGTTGTAAATAAATTGCTGAAAATAATTACTTTTTGATTAATATAATTAGTTTATTTACAAAATAGTCAGTTTAAGTTGAAAATTATTAATAAAAATATAAAAAAATTCAAATAAAAAATTTATTCGATTATTGTCTGCTTATGCTTTTGCTAATCTTTCATCTTTTGCTTTTGGAGCAACATCTTTCTGAATATGCTTCAGTGGCATTGCTAAAAGCTTTTGGTTTACTGCTAAAGAAATAATATGAGAGCAATAATAATTCATGGAATAAAAACTAAAAGAGCATCTATTACTTGTCTGATCATTACTATCAAATTGTTCTTTTTTAAAGCAGATCAAAAATGAGATCAATTTATCAAAATTAACTTTTTATCTAATTTTACAGCAAGTAATCATTTTCAATAAAAATAAATTAAAATAAACAAAAACTAATTAATTTCAACTTATCTTATTTATTTGATAAGATCGTTTCTGCATCTAAGATATTTTAGAGAAAATGTAAATGGTCATATAAGTGATCAATACCCTATTAAAGCAGGAGTTTCACATGGGTCAGTAATAAGTCCACTACTTTTTAGAATTTTTATAAATGACATACCAAAAAGAAACAAAACAAACTGTCAATACTCTTTTCTTTTTGCACATGATTTGGCTACTTTTTTTATTTCCAGAAAGATGGGAAATCTTGAAAATATGATTAATATGTACATTTAATAAGTACTGGTGGAAGAATATAGTGAGAGTTTCGAATAAAGATTTATCGAATATCCAACTCCATTGTGTAATTTCTTCATAGTAATTTCTTCTGAAAATTTTTCCTGAACTATCAAATATTTAAACATGTTTTACCTTAAGTTTTTTCAACATATCGTTTTTAATTAAATTTTCCTTTAACTTATTTATTAGTGTTAGATGTGGTCAGTCCAAACCAGTCCATTAGGCGGACGGTTTTAAGCGGTCATTTGGTCGGTCAGCTTGGCGGTCAAAATTTTGGACCGTATAAAAAACCGGTCAAAAATAAACGGGCGGTCAAATAACCGGCCAACTTTTTGGCGGGCGGTCATTTAGCCGTTTAACTTGGCGGTCAGAATTTTGGACTACCAAGCTGAAAAAAAAATGTGATAAGATGATAAAAAAAGAAAATTATAGATAATTTAAAAAATTTATTCTTTAAAATAAAATTGCTTTAAAAGCCAAAAAAATTAATAAATTTTAAATGATAATTTAACTTTAATTAAAGACTAAAATCTTGCATCCCGATTAACAACCAAGTTTTATTTATCTAAAAAAATTATATCAAAAAGTTATTCATGTAGTTTAAAGATTCTTAAAGAAACATTGTAAATATAAATTTTCTTTTCAATTTTTTTCAATATTTAAAATAAACAATATTATAAATTTTCTGAAGAAAGCAACAACAAACAGCCAACAACAACAAACATCCACTTAGGACCATACAAATGATAATTTCTTTATTTTAATTTTTTAATTAAATAATTAATTTTTTTTTTTTTAATTTCTTAAAATAAAAAGATGTCAACTACCTATCTCAAACAACCATCAACAACTAAAACCAACTAACAATATACTACCAAACTACCAACTCCTACCAACTGCAAACAACCACCAAATACTATCAACATCAATCAACAACAACCACCAACTACCAACCAACTACTCCCAACTTCTACTAACTACTACCAACTACCAACAACCACTAACCACAAACTACGAACCACAAACAACAAAAACTGCCAACCAACTACCAACCAACTACTCCCAACTTCTACTTACTACTACCAACTACCAACAACCACTAACCACAAACTACGAACCACAAACAACAAAAACTGCCAACCAACTACCAACTACTACCAACTGCCAACAACCATCAACAACTACCAACAGCAATCAACAACCACCACCAACTACCAACCAAGTACCGACCAACTATTCCCAACTTCTACTAACTCCTATCAACTACCAACAACCACTAACCACAAACTACCAGCCACCAACAACCACCACCAACTACCAACTACTACCAACTGCCAACAACTACTAACCACAAACACTAACAACTACTACCAACAGCCAATTGCTTCCAACTACCAACCAACTGCTACCAAATACTTGATAACTAGTTTTGTAAAATATTTTTTTTGAAGGCGTGCTTGTAGCTTGAGCTGATGCTAATGTTTTGAAATATTCGAATAATATTGGATAATTGTTTTCCTTATCGTTCCAAAATTCGGTCAGTCTATTTGTTATCGGCTCAAATTTAAAATTAGTGATTTCGTTCTCAACTGATCTCTAGTTTATTTCAATTTCAGTTTCATCATCAGATGAATCACCCATTTGAACTCCTTTTCTTTGTTTAGATTTGTTTTCATAAGTCGAATGCTTTATATTTGTGGAACTCAATTTGATTACATCTCTGAAATCTGAAATTGATTCTCTGATCTGCCTTTCAGCCTTTCAAAAAACTCATTTCTTTGCGTTTCTGATGAACTAGAAAATTTTTTGTATCGGGGGTTCAAAAACGCTGCAAGGACCAGGTCCCTGTTTTCAAAAATTCCATATTTCTCAGTGTAGAAATCTATCTATATTTTTATTAATTGTTTGAATCCAACTGAAAATTGTTTGGCATTATCATTGATTTCACAAGCTTTAATTAACGTTGTGAATGCTGGTATAATAAGACTTGAAGTTGCAGAATATTCGGAAGAAATATCTTCAGTAATATTATAGAAGGTTTATAAGACCAACATCGCATCTTCGAGAATTTCAACTTCATTGGATTTTAGCTGCAGATTTTTATGTTTTTGATTTTTGGATAAAATTGGATTCAGCGATTCTTTATTCTTGATAACACTTTAAACCATTAAAAATGTTCTATTCCATCTTGTAACTACTTTTTGGACAATTGAAAGCTGTTATCTTGTTATCACTTAATTCACTTTGTTTTTTCATCAATTCTTCTTTCATCATTGTTGAATGATTAAAATATGAAGCGATTGAGATACATTTCTCTAAAGCTTGACTGAATATAGAAAATTGATCAATATTTTCATATATTTTTTGACGAGTAGAATAATCAAGATTTTGCTTATCAGTTGCTTCTATTTCCTGTGTTGGCATATACGGGTTTTCAGAAGGACAATTTTCACAAACAGACAAATTTTCTTCATTTCGATTTCATCCAACTACATAAGATACAACACGGTCATGATCGGGTGACATTCGTAAATGGGGATCAAAAACTTGCTTCGGACGGTCTAGACAGCCCGGCAGGTAACACAAGAACTTGTCATAAAGCAATTGAGCGACAGCTGATCCGCAAT
>QEOQ01000359.1:203247-282753 GCA_010279815.1 Brachionus plicatilis
AATTTAAATAAAAAAAAAAAGAAAAAAAGTCAAGTCATGACTTTGACTTAAATTTTTGTGACTTAGACTTAAAACTGTGACTTAAAAACAAGTCTGAATAAAATATACCAAAAATTAAATAAAAACTGCATATTAAAAATAAAAAAATTTTTTTAAATAATAAAACAATAAATTGATTAAAAATTAAATAATGCTATTGATTTTATTGAATTTTATTAAAAATATTATGTAATTTAATTTTTATTGTTACTTTAATAAATTTATGGAAAACTTTATTCAAAATATTATATATTTTATTTAATTTATGATATAAGAGTGATCGTGTCCGCTGATAATTCATCCAGATCTTTTTAACCTTTTTCGACCAGTCTGCATTAACTCTCATTAACTTCATTTGTCAATTCATTTTTATTGTCAATTTGAGGACTGATATTAAGATAAATCGAGTCTTCACCAGTATTTAAACCACGTTGCCTTTTCTTTTTTTTGGATTAAACTATCTTGAAAGACCTCAGAGGCTACAAGACCGTCCCAATATAAATTGCTACATTATTCCCCACTACTTTTTTTCTGTCTTTACTGAACAACGAATAGTGTGGAATATTTTTAAATGATCCTTAATTAAACCAAGGGTAGTCAGACCTATCCGACAAAGTCAATTCCGACAATTTTTTATTAATTAAATAATTAAATAAAATATAATTAATTAAAAAGATCCTTCATAATTGTCCTTGGTTTAAGATCTGGTTTAATTTCTAAAAGTTTTTCGTAAACCCTGGTATATGAAAGCTCTGACTTGTCTTCTAGTTAGAAAAAAACAAATGGAAAAGATTAATAAGTAGGATTCGGTCGGCATTAGAGACAAAAATTCTTAATGGAAGACCACGAGTTTCTGTATTTTCAATTGTTGATGAAGCACTACGAGAATTGGTTGTTGATTGCTTTATATTAGAAGATATAATAGCGGCTCTGTTGCAATTTTCGTTGCCTATTTGTTTTGGTTGTTTGGTAATGGTGCTTTCAAATTTTTTTATGGTTGCTAGGCAACCAGAAGATTCGTTTTCACTACAAATCCAAGATTTGTATCCAATTATCTTCGATTCATATTTAAATCGATACTTTTCACCTAAGTACCAATACAATGTTTCCCTTTGGTGGTTTTAAACTCAATAAAAGTATTATCTTGACTTTGAGACATATCAGTTATAAAATAAATTTGGTGACAATACTATTTTTTGGTTAATTTCTATATGATATTACTTAAAAGAGATTGACTTTGTCGGAAAAGTACTTTTTTAATTAATAGTTAAATAAAAAATTGTCGGAAGTGACTTTGTCGGATAGATCTGCCAGCCAAACCAAGTGATCAATAAAACATGCACAACTTGCTTATTTAAATTCATGAGTTGAAGTAGTCCCACTTGAATACTAATGACGTTACATTAGTATATTGGTATTTGACGTACGCATTTCCGTTTGTGCACTTGCCACAACTTTGTCTCCTTGGCATATTGTGATGGTAATGCTCGTTCGTTCTTTCTGTAAATGCGACAGAGTTTATTCAATTTTACAGATAAAATCTAAACTAAGCACAGATCATAAAGTTGTTAAGTTGAGTTCTGTCTGTGTTGTCTACGTCGGACACATATTCAAATAAAAAAGCTTGAGATCAAAAGTTTATTAATGAATTAGTTAAAAAAGTATGAATGAAAATACCCACCATTTAAATTTTATTTTAAATACTTATTCAAATCAAACTTTGATAAACTTAGAGACATCTTAAAGAGAAAAGAAATACTAGTCAAGTGAATGCTAGCTAGTGTTTCAAAGAATTTAAAATTTAGTTGCAACCAAGTGAGAAAGAACATAAAAATTTAAAACTAACTTGTACATTTCTTTTCCTCGACTCTTCTTCGGCTCTTCTTCAACTGTTCCTTTCCTCATCTTTTTCTTTCTCGAGGAAAGGAATAGTTGAAGAACAAAATGCGTACAAGTTAGTTTTAATTTGTACTGTAGAAACAACAAAATTTAATGTTATAATACATAAACGAATATACATATGTATGTTACTGTCATTTTTTAAAATGACTTGGCAAATGATAAAATTCAATAGAAAATAAATTGTATATTCAAACAAGGTAGTCCGAGTACTTTCTTTTGGGCACAGTTAGCTATTAACAAAGTGTTCTTTTGCTTTCGAGTGTTCACTTTGAGATATTCTTTCTGAGTTCAAGGTGAATTTTCAATAATCGAATTTGATAAATTAAATTATCAATGAATTATTTTGTTTAAATTTTGTTAATCCTTACAACGAGTACCACGTAGATAAAAAGCAAATTTCAAAAACAAAACAAGAGAAAGACTTAGGTATCACAATGTCTGAAGATTTAAAGTGGACAACTCATATAAACTCGTCAATCAAAAAAGAAGATAATGTTCCTGGAATGATAAAAAAAACATTTAAATTCCACAATAAGGATTCACTATCAAGACTATACAAGGCGTTTGTCAGACCTCATCTTGAGTATGGAATTACAATTTGGAGACCTTACTTGAAGAAAGACATAAACGCCATCGAAGCTGTTCAAAGATGAGCAACAAGGCTTGTGCCTGAAATCAGGAGAATATCTTATGAAAAAAGATTGCAAGAATTAAATTTGACAACATTTGAAATCAGAAGACTTAGAGGTGGCTTAATACAAATGTTTAAAATAGTTAAGGGATTTAATGAAATTAATTGGTTTAATAAAATTATATTTAAAAAATGAACAGTCATTTCAATCGACACATCAATTAAGGTCACATGAATTCCAGATAGAAAGACAACTAGTCAAAAACTGTGATCAACGTCTCAATTTCTTCACAAACAGAGTATCAAGCATTTGGACCAATCTACCAAAAGAAGTAGTCCTATTAAATGACAGAAACGAATTTCAAAATAAACTTGACAGACTAAATTTAGAAAGCTATTACAATGGATACTAAAACTCCATTTCATGTGGCCAGCCACATTATAGCAATTTATTTATTATATTATTATTATATTAATTTAAATTAAAAAAAAAAATTTTTTGCAAAAAAATATTTGGCACTATAATTTAAATTTTCTCTGTACTGCGAAGCTTTATTTTCTATTCAATTAATATTTTAAAAATTTTTGAATTATTTTGTCAAAATTTTTGTTTCCTTAATTGATATCAAAAAAGTAATATAAATTTTCTTAAAAACTTAATTATTTTAATAATTAACATTATTAAAACACCAGAAAAAGACACCAGAAAAAGACACCAGAAAGATGCACAAAAATGAATAGATTGAAAATTTTTCTTTAGAATCTGATGCCTAAAATTATGTTTAATTCAAGGACAAATTGATAGATTTTATGCCAAGGAATATTTTAATTAAATAATTCAAAAGCTCAGTTTTTAAGAACGATTTCTTTAATAAATCATTTTTTTTCTAATAAAATAGCCAAAAAGATTTTTTTATTTACACCTAAATCAACAATTTTTTTGTAATTTATTTTTTAAAAAGTTTATATTTTAAAAGTGAATTTTTAAAAAATCTTTTATCTAATATCCATCCATTCAAAGTATTAAATCGTTATAAATCTAAAGTCTATCATAAAATAATGTTTTTCATGGTTGATCAGAGAAAATTCCTTCATATTTTGAGAAGAATTTTTTAAATTAAGCACCTCCAGACAAGCTTTTAGAGAAATAGAAAATTGATAAAATAGGAAAATGCATATGCCAAAGATGGTATACCAAAATAATATCTGGAAAAAAAATTGATTTTCAAAAATGATGAATATTCACTATTGACATCTGACTCATCTTTAAATAGATGAATTGAGCCAAAATTAGAAATGAATTAAAATTTTTGTATAAGGTACATCTGATGTTTAGCATTATATTTTATTAAAAGAATTTTTTTAAATTTGAAATTATTATTTATTTATTTCAGCAAAAAAAAAATATTTAAATTTGAATCTTTAGAATTAAACTTGATTTTTTGTTCAGCTGACTAGCGCCAATTTTTAGATTTTTTTTGTGTCTAGAAAATTTAATTTTTTGCCAGCAATAAAAATTTTTTTAAATGGATAATCATATAATAAAAGATAATGTTTACAAAACATTTTATTTTTATCAATTTTCATTGATTTTATTCTTTTTTCTTACCTCTGTTAAAGAGGTTGGCTCAAATTTGGAACTATTTTTCCTTAGAATTGTTATTTTTATATTTTTAATTAAAAAAATTTTTACACTTTCAAATGGAAAAACAAAATTGATATTATTTTTAATAAATTGTGCAATTTTTTTATTAATTATTCAATGGAAAAACAATGATAAAGAGATGACAAAATATGCAATTTTATCAACAAATTCAAATAATTTCACTGATGAATTTAGCGTTTTCTTTACTGAAACAAACATCAATCGTGATAAAATTAGCGAGAGACAAATGTGCTCAATAGAATCAGCAGCACTTCACAATCCACAAGTCAAAATTTATTTGTTTTCCTTAAAGGCCAAAATAGATGATGCAATTTTGAAGAAATATAAAAATATCAAGTTTGTGTTGACGAGTCCAGAGGAAGTTTATGAAGATACACCACTTTTAGATTGGTGGCAATCTCAGAAAAACACACTTGAAAAAGGCCAATTTAAAATAAACGATTTATCAGACACTTTTCGGATAGCCTTGGTTTACAAATATGGTGGTCTTTACTCAGATTTAGATATTCTAAACCTGAAAAATCTGCAACCTCTAAAAAACTTGAATGGTGTTTGTTATTCAAAAGATGGAAACTCGATTGAAACAAACAATGCCATTCTTTTATTTAAAAAACGTCACGGATTTCTGCTTGCTACAATGAAGGATTTGATTGAAAATTATAAAATTAATATTTGGGGTTATAATGGACCTAATTTGATGTCCCGAGTGTTAAAGGTTTATTGTAAAACTCAAAATATTTATAGAGATTTGGTTTTTGAAAAAAATCAAGAGTACAAAATTTTGAATTTTAGTCAATTGTACAACAAATGTGACATGGTATTATTTGACAAAAAATTTTTTTATCCTGTCCATTGGACTAGAGCAACATCATTATTCGAAAAAAATTCGTCATTTGTAATACAAGATTTCAAAGATTCATATGGAATTCATTTCTTTAATAAAATTACAAGTACTTTAGATTTAAAACTAAATGACAATAGCATTTACGAGTATTTTATCTCACAAAATTGTCCATTGACTTATAGCTATTTGCTAAATAGAAGTTTAAAAAATATTTAGTAATAATCCGAAATTTTTAGTTAAGTTTTTTTTTTATTTTAATTCAATAAAATTTTGTCTTTATTTTTCAATTTTTGCGGACCTTATTTAAAAATTTTGATACATTGCTTAAATTTCTTTAAATTCTTTTAAATATTTAGTAAAATCTTTAGATACCTGCATTTGGAAGCTTTTATTTTCCTTTTAGATTATTTTTTTTAATATTTGTAACCTAGAGATTAAAGATTGGAAATTTTTATTTGGTCTGATTTAATTTGATAAATTTGCTTTAAAATTGATTTTTTGCTTTAGACTAAATATCATTTAATTTTTTTTCACTTTTTTTTTGGCATAGAGACAATTTATTTTGAAAAATTAGTAATTTTATAATTATGCGGTGCACTTTTGAATTTAATATTTATAATTTAATTTTCAGGGAGAAAAAAAAGAAAATTTGTCTTTTGATTTTTATCAAATCATTTTTATTTTCAAAATGAGATCTTTTTGCAACTAAATCTTTGAAAGATAAAATGAAAACATGATTTTGCGTCTGTCACCAAATAACTGCTTCACATAAGCAAGGATAAATAGATGATTATTTTATTTCGCTTGCCAGCTTCTCAATGTAGAATATTCTCTCTTGGTAGCTGACCTGCTGATTTGTTTATAATGAAAGTTAAAAAAAATAAATAAAGTTTTCACAATTAACTTACAACATTAAAGACAACATCTAATAAGTAATATAAAGTTACTTTGTTTTCAAGATTTAATATTTTTATAAAGTAGCTGTACTAAGGGTATAGCATACCCTTTTCTTTTTAAAAATTTTTCTTTATCAAGGAAGATTTGGAACAGATATTTATTAACTCGAAAACAAAGTATTATAAAAATTATATAAAAAATCAGATAACTAATACTTGAAGAAGCATTAATATTGAATGGAACTTCTTTTAATTTTTGATTAGAATTCCAATATCTATTAAAATTCCATTATGATCATTTTTTAGAATATTTTTTAGATTCTTGTCTTCACTTTGTATTTTGGCAATATCACAATCTTTCGTTTCAAGAATGTCGTTTTTGAATATACATCTTTTATTTGGCATACTGATAAATTTTTTGTTATCAATTATCTTCTATTTTTGTTTACTTTCGACTATAAAAGGTAATTTTGTCTTGCCAAAATATATTTGTTTATTTCTACAGTATGTTGCAAAAGTTAAGAATTTTTTTTTTTAAATCAGTCTTTTTTTGTATGGAAAAATAAAAAAAGATACTTTTTTTTTAAAATTTTTATTTTCCATCAATCCAAAAACACAAAACCATAAAAAAATCAAGTTAAAAAAAAATACAAAAAAATACAAAAATATAAATGAATACAATCGATCAATTTTTTCACATACTCAGTCGTAATCTTTAATCACTCTTTGCATAAAATCTCTTTTAAACGCTCAATAGAGATTACTTTAGTGTTTACAATTTTTTCATCTATGTATGACCATCAGTTCTCGATTGGGTTGAGATCTGGTGAATGCGAATACCATGCCTAAACCTCAATGTTCTGTTCTTTGAACCAGTCACTCAATGAGTGAGCAGAATATGCAGAAGGGCAGTCTTGTTGAAAAAATCAATGGGTCATTTGGCTCAAATAGGAGTTATAAAAAATATTTTTTTTTTCTAAAAATCGAAGATTTAGGAAAGTTTTTTTTAATAAAAAATTCAAAATAATTATTTTTTTAAGCAATTTATGAAAAAAAAAACTTTCTTAAATCTTCGATTTTTGGAAAAAAAAAACATTTTTTAAAAAATTTTGAATTTTGAATTGGCCGTTTTGAATTAATAAAATTAAGCTTAAATTTAACTTTTATCTATTTTTAATTAACTCTAGAATTTTTTTAAATTCTTAATTCTTTTTATGAGAACAAAGACAATTTTTTTGTTAGAGAAAAAGTTAAATTTGGGCTTTATTTTTGGAAAATATCCCATATTCAGGGTATTTTCTAGCAAATTAAATTTTTATTGTTATAACATAGAAACGATGTAATCTACTCTCAAAGAAAAAAGGTTGGATTTGGGCTTTACTTTTAGACTGGAGTCCTGACTTTAGAACTCCCTTGTCAATTGTCTCAAAGAATTTGCAGCAGTGGATAGTTCAAAGCTTGTAATTTTTCTAAAATTTATTTTTCATTTGTTCTTTTTGAAATTATTCAAACTGTAACAATATTTAAAAAATTTTCTAACAATGGTGAAAGGAGTTTAATTACTCAAAGCCATTTTAAAAATATATTAAATAAACTATCAAAAAAAAAAAAACCTTTACTCTTAGAGTCGTGAACACGTGTTTACGGTACTTTAAAATTTAACCAGTCTAAACATGTAAATTGTATTTGTCTACAATTATAATTAAAAAATATAAAATTATTTAATTAGCGATGATAAAATTTTTACATCTAAAAAATTTCCATTTAGAATATCAAAGAAAATATCAAAAAAAATCTCAAAATATTGATATTTTATTTGACCATTATTTTTGCTGTGTTAATTTTAATTCATTTTTTTTTGTTAAATCTAGTGAAAAAATTTTTGTTTCATGTTGTTTCATCATCAAAGTTTAAAAAGTTAAATTTTGTCAATTTAAATTAATGAAAAATAATTTTATTTTTGTAATTTTTTGAAGGTTTGTATGAAAATTCACATTACCTAGAAGGGGTTTTATTACCGCTGTATGAGACTCTAAAGCTTTTTTTTGGAGAAATCTCATTACAGTTTACTAACTAATCCTAACCTATTGAGTCTTAGAATTAAAATCAGTGGCGAGTTTTTGATATCGTTATGTAGAATCTTTTCTAAACTTTTTAAAAATTTAATTTTCATCCCTAAAAGTTAACTTCCGAGGTCTACCAGAACGGAATGTTATTTTAAAAGGACATGAAGAGTTGAAAAGTATTTAAATTTAGCAGTTTAGGAGAACAATTTACTCAAAATTAGAAAACATGTAAGAATTAATTAGTGTTAAAAATCAAATATTGTATTCGATTTAAAACTTGAATATTTTAAAATAAAAATTTTAAATAATTTGCAAATAAATTGTGAATTTTTAAGATTATTAAAAATTTTTGTTTTCATGTTAATTTTATCCCTTTCTATTTTCTAAATTTTGTAATTTTTAATTCGAGAACATGATAGCAATTTTGGCTTTTTTAAAAAACTAAATTTATCAAATATTCTTTTTTCCATAACGATTTTTTTTTTTTTTCTAAGATGTAATTTCAAGCAAGTGGTTGAAAGGGAGGACTAAGTTCCATTCCAAACAACCTGGGATTCCATCCCAAACTATATTTTAAATAAAAAATAAAGATTATTTAATACTTATCCGAATAAAAAAAATTAAACGATTAAATAGTTTGAATAAAATAAAAAAAAAATTTTAAATTAATTTAAAAATAAATTCATCTATAATCGAACAAAAATTGAATTTAAATTTTTAAACCGATTATTATTTTATTTTGCGTTAAACATTAACAAAATTATGCTAAATTTTGGTATAAGATCATTACTTTTTTTACATTTTCAGGGCTTAATTTATTGCGATAATCCCAAACACTTTATCTGGTAGCTGAAGAAAGTTGTTTAAATGGAACTGAAGTCGCTAGTAAACAAAAAATTTCAAGAAAAAAATTAAACAAAATTGGATAGTTTTTTTTGTCAGCCTTCCAAAAATCAATAGGATCTATATTCTTTGAAGACTCCAAACATAGTTCTTGGCTAAATTTCCATATGTTTGACAGCTGTAGCTTTTTTCTGTGGCAATTCAGATGCTATTCTCTTCTAAGGTTCTCCGGGTCTAGTCCAAAATGTGAACATTTTGTTCACATAATCTCTGGTCACATATTTGGTGACCATAAGCTGGTCACATAAAAAAAAATGTTCACCAAATCTTAGATTAAAAAAATTATATTATTAAATTATTAAATTAAATAATTAAATAATTAAATTATTAAATTAAATAATTTAAAAAGACAAAAATTTAAAAACACTATTTTTAAAAGCTTTTACACTTTGATTAAAATCAGATGATACACCAATAAATAACCAAGATAGTGATGCCGAGTTGAGTTTTAGTGAGAATTTAATTACAATAGATAAGGAATTAAGCGTGTTAAATCTAAACACAGGAGAAAAAGCAATACATTATCGTGAAAAAGCAATGACTGAAATTACTACTTCTCAAGAAACTTTGAATGTAGTAAAAACAGCACTTAGCAAACATGCAAACCCTGTACAGTGTGATTTATGTGGAGAATTAATGAAAAACATCAAGGGTGTAAAAAAAAGGAATTGGAATTAATCTTTTTTTTTTTATTTGCATTTAAAATTAAACTTTTATTTTAAAATTAATATTTACAAAAAATAAAAACTGGACTCGAAAAATTTTTTAATTTTTTTATTTATCTATTTTGGTCACCAAATATGTGACCAGAGATTATGTGAACAATTGTTCACATTTTCCACTAGACCCGGTTCTCCTATTTCTCTTAGGCGAAATGTCTCTATTTCTTAATCTTTCCCATGTATTTGTTTTATAATCCTTTGACTCGCTAATTCCTCTATGCTGACCATTTAATTTGAATTTCTTGAATAATCCTTGTCGTGTTTAAATTAAAAATTTAATATCTAAAATATTCAAATTAAAATTTGATAAAAGAAAATGTTTGAATCAAAAACTGAATATCATAAATATTCGATTTAATATTTTAAAACAAAAATGAATAAAAAAATAATTGAAAAAAAAAATTAAAAATATTTTATTCAATTTAATTGATAATTTAATTTCTTCTGTATTATTTAGAAAGAATCAAAAATTGATTAAAATGAGCCTTTGATTATTTTATATGAATTAAAGATTAAAAGCTATTTAAAAAGAAAAAACTCAACTTTTTTGCAAAAAACATTATTTATGTAAATTTATTTTAAATAGTCATCCAAATTTTAAATAAATAAATAATCAACTTTTACTAAAAATCTAAAATTGAATAGATCGGCTTGTGCAGTTAAAATAAATTCTAATAAATAGTCCATGTAACATGTTTGACTTTTTGATTATTACTTCTCATGAAATCTTCTAGAGCAATTCTTGATGCTGGAGTTACTTTAGGACATGAATGAAATAAAAGAAATTTAATTTTTTTACAATAGATTAGAATGCACTCAATTGATTGATCAGATATGAAGTCGCAATGGGCTACGTGAACTTCTTGAATGGTCTTAGCCACATTTGGCTTGGAAAACATCAAAAAAACCCCATTGTCTGTTATCTAAATTAAATTGAATTAATTAAGTAAACCAAATTCAAATCAGAACATACTTTGGTTCCATTTAGTCTAATTGACTCCAATTCATTGCAATAATTTCCTAAAGCCACTAAAGTTTTGTCACTTATTAAGGGACAATACGCAACACTTAGAAGTCTAACCTTGGGACAGCATCGAGCAATGGTTTCTATGCATTCGTCATTTATCATTGAACACCGGGCCAACAAAATTGAATTTAGGTATCTACAGTTTTGAGCCAATAAATCTATACCTTAAATTTTAATTATTTTGGCAAAATTTTTTTTTTTAAATTATTTTTAGTTCTACCTGTAGCAGTTATTGAGATTCGAGGGATTGAACGGGAATCGAGATCGATTTTTTTCAGATTCTTACATTTTAGAATTTTTAAAAGACCTTTATCCGTGAGCTGGTCGCACTCACTCAAGTCCAATTCACGGGTATTTTCACTCACAAACTTGAAAAGTTTTAATCAGATTTTGATTTTTGGAATAAAAAATATTTTCAATAAAAATTGTATTTCAAAAAGGAAAAAACTTTTTAGATACCGCTATTTTAATATAGACTCATCTAAATGAAAATTTAATAAAAAAAAAAGCAAAAAAAGTAAAAAATAGTTAATTTTATAAATTTTCAATAACTTAACATTCAAAAACTTAAAATAAGTAAATTAGTTAAGAAAAAACTAAAATTGCCAATGAAAACATACTGTAAATGGTACCAAAAGTGTAGAAGTAAATTTTGCTCAATTTGCCAATGGCAAAATAAAGATATTTTTGTGGACGTTTAAAATCGATTCTACAATATGTTGAATAAAAAACCCCAAATTTTTTTTCTCCCAAATATTTTCTAATTATTAAGATTATGCATAAAAAAATTAATTAACACTAAATTGACTAGATATCTAATATTTAAAATTTTTCGAACTTTTTCTTAAAAAATCACACTTTTTATTATAAAATATGTATGCAATTTGAGGTATTTAATTTGAATCATCTGGTACTATTTGGCATTTAAATTTTATCAACTTACAAGTTCTATGTTACTATCTGTCAAATAACCTCGTTTGCTGAACGTATTCAGAAGAGACGCGAGTAAATTTTTGGGCAAATGTGCCAGCATGTCAAAACCAATTGTTCCATTTTTAATCATGTTTGCTACGTAGCCCAAGCATCTTTTTTAAAGTAAAAAAACTAAAGACTAAAAAAAAAAGGTATTTAAAAATTTTATTTAGGTTTACATATTGACCAGCGTTTGATCACAACTGATCCTCATCAACACTTGCCGAGATTCCATATTTTAAAATAAAAATTAAAATTGAAATTTTTTTGAAAATTTATTTGAATAAAAACAAAATAAAATTTCCATTTAAATTAATCCCCATAACAACTAATTATGTACAAGATCACATGATGATCTAAGAACACAAATTCAAAAATATGACATTGACAATAACTTAGAAAAATTTGTTTACCCAAAAAATTTAAAAAAGTTTTTATTCTGAATTTAATTGTTGCCAAAAAAAATAAAAGTCTTTGACTTGAACTTGACTTGATACTTTAAAACAACTCTTTTTACATTTTGTCTAGAAACACCAAGTTATAATCTTAAATTGAAAATTTAAAAAAAAAACTAAATTAAAAAATCGGCAGTAATTATACCTGTATTCAAATTTTTAATTTTTGACTTAAAGATCAAATTTAGCATCTTCATTAACCTTTGGTAGGCTCATTTTTTAAATTAAGAGCTAAGTTGAATACAGGCTTAATTAGTTCCGATTTTTTAATTCAATTCTTTTAATAATTGGGGTACTATGCTAGGAAACATTTTTTTATTTATGTTATTTTTTTATAGACTTTGGAATTATTTTGTCAAGAAAATTTGTGACAAAAAAGTTTCCATGTACTAATAGAATAATATTTTTTATATGAAATTTTGACGCATGGATTAAAACTTGAGAGTTATAACTTAATTATTTATAAAAAAAACGAGATGCAACAGCAAATAAAATTTTAAAATTTAATGAAAAAAAAATCAAAAAACTTGATAAATTAATCATATTATTGGAGAAATATTTAATCATTAATGAATTTTTTGGTAAAATTTTCATTTGGTGAATTAAAATTTTTAAAGAATCATTTTTTAGATTTAACAGATTTGGTTTTTTTTAAGTAAAAAAGTTCATTTTCAGTTTCAAAATTCTCTTGAATTTTTTCACAATATTTTTAAAAATAAAAGTGATGTCGGTAATCCAGAGTTTTTTAAAAGTCTCTATTCAAGGTCAAGTCCGAACTTTAAAAAAAAATTCTATTTTATTTACTTTAAAAATCAAGCAGCCACGAAATACAATGGTAAGTTGTATTTCGTTACAATTCAAAATTAAAAATTATTTAAGTAGCAATGACTTGATTTTAACATTTAAATGAAATAAATTTACAAGTCGCCAAAAAAAATCCAATTACAAAGAATTATAGTCACAAAAAAATCTCAAAATATTGATACTTTTTTGATCATTAATATTTCTTTTTAATTAAAATTAATTTTTGTTTTTTGAATTTTGTGAAACTTATTTTGTTTCGTGTTGTTTTCATTATCAAATTTTAAAAATCTCAGTTTTTCAATTTAAATTAATTGCAAATAATTTTATTTTTGAAATTTTTGGAAGGTTAGGTTTAATAAATTTCAAATGCCATAAGTTATTTAAATAATTTAAGTCAACTTTAAATCTCTTCTTTTATTTTGATTTCTAAAATTTTTACACTCTTTTTTTAAAATAATCTATTTAATAATGCTTTATTGAATTAAATTTTGGAAAAATTTCAATATGTTCTCTGAAAATATATATAAAAATTAAATTCATAGCCATCAAACACTTACAACGGATCAACTGTGAGTAAGTAAATTTTAAATTACGAAATAAGAATTAGGGGAAATTCATAAAGGTAAATAGAGACGAATTTATTGAAAATTTTTATTTAGAAACTGATTTCTAAAATTATGTTTAATTCATGGACAAATTGATAGATTTTATGTCAAAAAATATTCTAATTAAATAAATTTATATAATTCAATTAAGAACGAATTTGAAAAATAAATAATTTTCTTTAGTAAATCAAATGGTTTACCAAAAATGGAATCTGGGAGAAAAAATTTGATTTCAAAAAATGATTAATATTCACTATTGATATCGACGTATCTTTAGAAAGATGAATTTTTTAATTTTTTGTTTATTTAGAATTATATATTTTTTGAAACAATTAAAATGGATAGTCAAGTTGTCAAAGAAAATGTTTACAACACATTTTATTTATATCAATTTTTAATTTGTCTGTACTTTTTTCTTACCTCTATAGGGATTAGCTCTAATTTTGAATTATTTTGTCTTAAAATAATTATTTTAATATTTTTTTTACAAAAAATTTTTACATTTTCAAATCGAAAAACAAAATTTATATTATTTTTAATAAATTGTGCAATTTTTTATTAATTATTCAATGGAAAAACAATGATAAAGAGATGACAAAATATGCAATTTTATCAACAAATTCAAATAATTTCACTGATGAATTTAGCGTTTTCTTTACTGAAACAAACATCAATCGTGATAAAATTAGCGAGAGACAAATGTGCTCAATAGAATCAGCAGCACTTCACAATCCACAAGTCAAAATTTATTTGTTTTCCTTAAAGGCCAAAATAGATGATGCAATTTTGAAGAAATATAAAAATATCAAGTTTGTGTTGACGAGTCCAGAGGAAGTTTATGAAGATACACCACTTTTAGATTGGTGGCAATCTCAGAAAAACACACTTGAAAAAGGCCAATTTAAAATAAACGATTTATCAGACACTTTTCGGATAGCCTTGGTTTACAAATATGGTGGTCTTTACTCAGATTTAGATATTCTAAACCTGAAAAATCTGCAACCTCTAAAAAACTTGAATGGTGTTTGTTATTCAAAAGATGGAAACTCGATTGAAACAAACAATGCCATTCTTTTGTTTAAAAAACGTCACGGATTTCTGCTTGCTGCAATGAAGAATTTGATTGAAAATTATAAAATTAATATTTGGGGTTATAATGGACCTAATTTGATGTCCCGAGTGTTAAAGGTTTATTGTAAAACTCAAAATATTTATAGAGATTTGGTTTTTGAAAAAAATCAAGAGTACATAATTTTGAATTTTAGTCAATTGTACAACAAATGTGACATGGTATTATTTGACAGAAAATTTTTTTATCCTGTCCATTGGACTAGAGCCTCATCATTATTCGAAAAAAATTCGTCATTTGTAATACAAGATTTCAAAGATTCATATGGAATTCATTTCTTTAATAAAATTACAAGTACTTTAGATTTAAAACTAAATGACAATAGCATTTACGAGTATTTTATCTCACAAAATTGCCCATTGACTTATAGCTACTTGCTAAAAGGAATTGTGAAAAATATTTAGTTGTAAACCGTAATTTTCTAGTAAAGTGTTTTTATTTTAAAATACTAATTTAATAAAATTTAGTCTTTATTATTAATTAATTAATTTACATACTATAAATAAAATTTCTTTTTTTTTTCCATGTTAAAAAGATATGGAAAGAAAATTTAAGAATCGCTATGTGAAAGGATTTGTATACGAGGTTTTCACTCTAATTTTTTTTTAAATTTAAAATAAAAAATAATCTTTACAAATTGTCATGAATTTGAAAAATTAAAGCTTTTATTAGCCGGTTAATCAATTACATTTAAAATTGATAAATTATAAAAACATAACCCTTAACAAGTAAAATTGTGGGGAAAATATTAAAATTTAGAAAAGGAATTAATTTGGTGTTGTAAATTTCAACATACTCTGTTGCACTTTTTTGGCCTAAAATAAAATTTTTATTTCCTTATTTTTATGGTTAATCAAATATTATTGATTCTTTTATTTTTTTATTTTTTTACATAAGAAAAATTTTTTCAGGTAAAAAAGGTGCCACAAAGTATGTTGCACTTTATTGCAGTATTTTTTAAAGTATTTTTCATTTAATTTAATTTTGATAAATCAAAAAATGAATAATTTTTGTTCAATTTTTATTTGAAATTCACAAAATTCAAAAAACCAAGAGGTTAGCATTTTTTTAATATGGACCGATAATTATTCCAATCAGATAATTTTCAAAAAATCAGAATTCGGTGTCAATTGATTTTTCATTTAACTTTTACTCTAAATTATAACAAAATTTAAAATAAAAGTTAATTTTTAATTTTTAATTTGACTCCACAATTTTACAAGTTTATTCCAGAAGAAATTCGAAATTATTCTAAGAATAACAGCAAGTTTTTGCGCTTGCTCTTAGTTTAAAGTCAGGTTTAAAGGTTTATTCTAAAAAAAAAATGAAATAATTTTATTGCATGACTTCGAAGGTATTATTTGGGTTTATATAGAATTAACCCAAATTTTGACATTGTTTCAAGAGGAGTGGTACCGAGTTTTCGGTAATTTTTTTTATTTGTTGAAAAAAAATAAATCGTTTCTAAATAAATTAGATAAGCTTAAACATTAAGCGATTTTTCTTATCGACCGAATATTTATTAATATTCTTCCTCTATATTTTTATGTTTTTTAATACAAAATAATAAAAATTAATTATCAATCTCTTTTGCAATCAATTTTGTAAAAAATCTCAAGTGAAATCAAATGTAAGAAGTATTTTAGTGACACGCAAAAAAAAAATTTAATTTCATTAATTATATAATCGAAAAAATTTAAAAAATGAAAAAAAAATTAAATAAACAGAGTCTTAAAAAATAAATTATTTAAATGAAAAATTGAAAAAATAAATTTAATTAATTAAAACTATCTATTTTGATTTCAAGCTTAAATGAAGGGCGAACCAATTGTGCTAGAACTTAGATTGTGGTCTTGCGTGAAAGCTGGTAAAATTTTTTACTAGAAAAATGGTGGGGGATAAATGGCATAGTCTTAATGGGGGAGATAAGTATGGGTCCGTAGATTTGAATAAAGATTTTTTGATTTAAAATCAAAATGAAAGACGAACCAAATGTGCTAGAGCTTAGATTTTGGTCTTGCGTGAAAGCTGGTAAAATTTTGTACTAGAAAAATGGTGGGGGATAAATGGCATAGTCTTAATGGGGGAGATAAGTATGGGTCCGTGTTTTATTTAAAAACTGGAGGTCCGTGTTTTAGTAATATCCTCTTAAAGGCGTTCATTGAAATAAATAATAATAAAAATAAAAATATTCACTACTGGAATTTCATAACTGGGAGATCGAGCGCTCCGCCTTCGTCTAAAGTAAAAAAAATTGTGTCTGTTTAATACAGAAAGAAATTTTAACTTTTTATAAAATTCGTAAAAATTCAAAACACACTAATTTTAGAATTACTCAGGAATATGAAAGTGCTTTTGTTAATACCTCAAAACTTTGTAAAGAAAAAACACTATTATGTAATTTTTGAAATGAATTAAGTACATGGTTAAAGGTAAATCTCTATTTGATATTCTTTTCTTTTATCTTCTGTCAGAAAATTAATAGAAAAATGGAAATTAATTAAAACGAAATGGTCTTCTCATGTTTTAAGAATTATAAAATTTTATTTCCTTTAGAAACTTTTGAATTTATTAATTCTTTTTTTTAATAATTTTATCCAATGTTGATAGGTTGTTTGGTTAACTTGAAAGCTCATGATCATGATCATTTGTTCAAAACTAAATTGATTATAATCTTAATAAAACTGATCAAATTAGATATGTTCAATTTTTTCTTTAAATTAAACATAAGATTTTTACTATTTTAATTAAAATAAAAAAAGATTTTTTTTTAAATGATCTTTAATTGATTATTCTAAAATATTTATTTGAAAACCTTAAAGACAAATTTAAAATCTTTATTAAGGTATCCAAATTATGGCTTTAAATGATATTTTAATATTAATTAAAATAACTATATTGAGATTGATTATATTTTGTTCTTTTATTTTTTCTTTAAATTGCTGAAGGGGCTATGCTCGACCAGCTTTACAATAAATAAATAAATAAATTACAAATTGACTAACTTTTTATCACAACTTTGTGGAACGCAAATTAACCCACACACTTATCGTAAAAGAAACAGAAGAGTATCAAAAAAGTACAAATCAAAAATGGAAAACCCCTTTCGACCTATTTAAAGAAAAAATTCAAATAAAATAAAGGAAATATTTTTTGTTAGCAGCTAATTATATTCTTTCGTACCTAATTTTAACTACGAAAAAAGATAAATTATTTCAGAAAAAAGATATTTATTTTTATAAGCATATATTTGTTTTTGATAGCAGCTAATTAAATCATATTAAAAAAAAAAAATAACCAAAATCAAAGACACAGTGCCGATTTGAAAAGTGGATTTTTTGATAATTATGCGTAAAAATTAGTAAAAATGAAAAGAGCAAAAAAGAGCTAAATTTTTGAATTTTTTATTATTTTCTAATAAATTTTGAAAAAAGTAGTTCCTATTAATTTGTTTATATTTTATCAAAAGTTAATTTTTTAAAACGTGAATTTACGTAAAAATTAGTAAATAATAGAAAAAAAAGCAACGTTTCGTAAAATATAAATAAATAATTAGGAACTACTTTATTCAAAATTTATTAGAAAATAATAAAAAATTCAAAAAATTGAGCTTTTTTGGTCTTTTCATTTTTGCTAATTTTTGCGAAAATTTACATTAAATTACCAGAAATCCACTTGTCAATCTACTTGATCAGTTATACTTAGAGGAACAGGTATTGAATTTTCAACAGCTTCTTCATTTTTATTTGATGTTTATGACATAACTGGTGGCAAACTAGACTCCTGAATGTCATTATATTCTTAATTTCAAACATCTTCCTGTAATTAAATTAAATGTTATCTATTAATTGACAACATTTATCTACTGAAGAAAACATTTACCTGTTAATCAATTTATTTTGCTACTAAGAAAAATAATTATTTCCAATATTTTTATCTACTATAAATTAGATACTATAAAATTTAATTAGCTGCTATCAAAAAACTAAGCCATAAAATAAACAATCTTTTATGTTTTTACAATTTTTATTTTTCAAGCAATTTTTCAATAATATTTAATTTAATTAACTCAAAATTATTCAATTTTTTGTATAAAATTTACTTTTTGCTCTAATTTATGTGTTTTTTCAATTTTTCAAAAAATCAAAAATAATTTTTACAAATCCCAAAATTGACGCTAATGTGGCTGAAAGGGAGAATTAATATTCATTCCAAACAGCCAGGGGATTTTGTCTCAAATTATTTTTTAAATAAATAAAATAAATAAATTGATCACTGATCCTCATCAGCACTTGCCGAGATTCCATAATTTAAAATTTAAAAAAAATTCATAATTTTTTAGAAAATTTATTTGAATAAAAACATTAACAAAATAAAATTCCATTTAAATTAATCCCCAAAACAACTAATTATGTACAAGATCACGTGACGATCTAAGAACACGAATTTAAAAAAATTATTTCTGGTATTTGACCATCTTCGACCGAAGTACCATTGTTGTTTCCACTGGCATACTGAAAATTAAAGGTAATCTTTGTTCCAGACGAGACCTCATGGACTATTTGCCTCAGGCCTTTTGTACCATAGTACGAATCAGGGCCTTTAAGAGTGGCTGATGCAATGTAGTCAGTGTCGGCCAAAATTTCCACCGGCTCCTTGAAATAGACCGTGAAAGTTGAGTTGGAGCCGTCACATGTAAAACTAGTGGTGTTTTGGGCACATGTTTTGTAAGAGTCATAGTGAATCAACTGAATTACTGCTTGGTACTCACATTTGCCGTAAATAGAGCCGTATAGGCCCAAGCCTAGTACGAATATTTTGCGGTTAACTGAAAAGCGAACTCGGTCCGATGTGCCCGAGTAGCCCCATCGGGACTCTACTTGACAAAACCGGTTTATGACCTGCTCTTTGCCGCCTACGCAGCTTCTCGGCGTGCAGCTATAGCTCAGATTTTTTGCCGACACTGATGAATCATTAGCAAGAGTCAGATTAATAAATATATCGACTATGGCCTTTTCATCAATAATTCTCGAGTCCTCATTGCTCATGGCCTTGGCAAACTCCTCTTTGCTCATAAGCGGAAACCTGATCAGACCAACAGCCTCGCCAAGAACCAGCCTCTGATTTTCGCCATTCACTGGATACAAGCCCCTTCTGGCACACTGACTCTGCGCCCACTTGATCACATAATTGTACAGCTTGAACTCGGCGATGCCAAGCGAGTCCCGCTTGAGCATCAGCACCAAAGTGTTCAAGTTAATGTCGAGAAAGCACTCAGCCGAAAACGCCTCATTTGTGTTGCGATCAATGACGCCTAGACACAGATCGGCCAGCTTGGCCTCATCGAACAGCAGCGCCTGCTCCAACAGCATGAACGCGTTGTCCGCTCTCAGGTTGCTTTGCAGAAAGTTGACGCACTCTTTTTCCAAGCTGTCCACGGCGTACTTTTTGCATATGTACAGAGTGTTCATCACGGAGTCGGGCCCGATCTCCAGCTCGTCTGTGTACAAATACTTGAGCATGTGTTTGAAGGAGAGCGGGTCGGCGTCCGGTATGTGGATCTCGGGACCGGCTTGCATCTGAGAGCCGGTGCCGTAGAACATGGCCATGAAGACGGGACTGCCGATGCTCAGCACGAGCTTGTGGGCCGGGATGCGCTCGGCGTACGAGTCCTGGCGCTTGCCGACCAGAAAGTGGACGTCGGCGAGCGAGTCGCTGAGGTAGAGGCAGTTGAGGCGCTCGATGATGCACGAGTCACGTGTCTAGGCAAAGGTTTAGTTTGGTTAGTGGCGTGAGTTTGGAATTAGCCAGGCTTACCGGTCTGGACGCGTCCGCGCAGGACGTGCTCGAGTTCTTGAGCTTGCAAAAGTTGGACGCGTTGTCTGCCCGCTTCACGCTCTCCTCCTGGGCCATGTTGTCGCAGGCATGCTTCAAATTGGTGCCATTTTTGGATTTGTCTGCTGCGGCGCAGTTTTTACATTTGGACACTGTTGCTTGGTAATTATGGAGCTGGTTGTTTTTGGACATAAAAGCTTGAGTTTATGTTCGATTTGACGCTTTGAAACACGATCACACACTCAAACGCCAAAAATCATAAATTATTTTTGGAGCTGAAAAAATTTTAATAATTTTTAAATTATAGACTAGAAACAAATTTAAGCGAACATATTAGATGATGAAAAGAACTCAATTGGAGTTTTTTTTTTGGCTGCATTTGAGAAAGAAATTTTTTGAATATTTGAAAAATAAAAATCTGGATTTGGCTCTGGCTCTGGTTCTGGCATCATTATTTGGTGCCAATTGATGAGCCTCTCGTATTTTGTATTCTTTTTTTAAAGTGATTTTAATTTTGAAAAAAAATCTGGATTAGAAAATGGTGATGATTGGCAATTTGGAATGCAGAGCTGGTCAATTAATTTTAATGTAAAAAATTTGACTTTACTTTTCTTGGAAGAAAATAAAATTTAGTTAAAAAAATTCGACCTTACTTTTCTTAAATTTTAATATTAAAAATTTCACTTTACTTTAATGGAGAAAATATAACAATTTAATTTAAAAAATTTGACTTTTTTTTACTGGATATTTATTTAAAAAAATTTTACTTTACTTTTCTTGGAAGAAAATAAAATTTAATTAAAAAAATTCGACCTTACTTTTCTCGAATAAAAATTAATTTTAATGTAAAAAATTTGACATTACTTTACTTGGAGGAAAATAAATTTTAATATTAAAAATTTCACTTTACTTTAATGGAGAAAAAATAAAAATTTAATTAAAAAAATCGACCTTACTTTTCTTGAACAAAAATAATATTTAATTTTAAAGATTTTACTTTACTTTAGTTAAAAAAAAATAAAAAAAAATTTCAAAGATTTGACTTTTCCTGGAAGAAAATAAATTTTGATATTAAAAATTTGACAATTCTTTTCTTGGTAGAAAATAAAATTTAATTAAAAAAATTTGACTTTACTTTTCTTGGTAGAAAATAAAATTCAATTAAAAAAATTCGGCCTTACTTTTTTGGAAAAAAATTAGAGTGTGACTCCGTCCAGATAAAATATGTGGACGTAGCCAATTCTTACAACACATAGATATGTGTAATTAGCCATAGCTACGTCCACATAGAAAATATATTTAATAAGCTAAAGTGACTAGAAACACATAAAATTTATTTAAAAAAATAAATATTTGGATACTAAATTTTTGTATGAAACATTGACAGGTAAAATTATCGGTTAGAAATTTTTAATTAAATTTCTTAATATAACTTTTAAATTAAAATAAAAAACTTAAACAGTATTTATTATTTTTATTATTTTTTTAAACTCATCTACAGATGAGTATATTTGGTTTATTTCGATAGAATTCAATTAAATTTATTTATTTGTCATCTGTAGCGAGCTTACGCTCCTTCAGATATTAGAGTTTCATGTCAGGTTTATATATATATATATATATATATGTTAGGGGCTCATCACTTTTCGTCAACAGATTTCTCTTTAGCTATAAGAACAAAAATAAAATCTTTATTGAGCATTTGAATGCACGAGAGAGCAATTTTTAGGTCGATTTATTAATTGAGTTGTTTTAAAAATCAATCTTTTATCACTTATTAATTATTTTTAAGAGCTTTTTATTTTATTTATTAATGTGGATGTAGTTATTTCTTACTACAAATATAATATGTGGAGGTAAATTGACTATCCACGTCCAAATAAATATGTATTTTAAGAGATGACTACGTCCACATAAAATGAGTGGTCGGAGTCATACTCAAAAAATTAATTTTAATGTAAAAAATTTGACTTTACTTTTCTTGGAAGAAAATAAAATTTAATATAAAAAATTCAACCTTACTTTTCTTGAATAAAAATTAATTTTAATGTAAAAAATTTGGCATTACTTTTCTTAAATTTTTATATTAAAAATTTCACTTTACTTTAATGGAGAAAAAATAAAAATTTAATTAAAAAAATCGACCTTACTTTTTTTGAACAAAAATAATATTTAATTTTAAAGATTTTACTTTACTTTAGTTGAAAAATTTAAAAAAATGTCAAAGATTTGACTTTACTTTTCTTGGAAGAAAATAAAATTTAATATTAAAAATTGACTTTACTTACCTGGAGAAAAAATAAAATTTAATTAAAAAAATTTGACTTTATGTGATCCGATACTGATTGATAATTAAAGTGAGATAATTAAATAAATAACCTTTTTTCAATTTTTCTATATGACTCAGACAAACATATATATTTTTAGATTCCACTCATTCAAACAATATTTTTTTATACCTATTTCACTACACAAATTGCGCAAGATCCCACTTTTTTGACTTCTCAATTTTGTAGAACATCTCCAGATTTATTAACTTCAAAAAAAAAAGCATTCTTTTTGACAATATCTAACGATAAATTTTTAAGAATGTTATCATAATAGATTGATATTTTGTATAAGTAATATGTACTTTTTTATTTATTTTTTAGACTCGCTTTTATGATTTTGGTCGGTTTATTTTAAAATGAAATTAATAATTTGTGCACTGAAAAGATCATATCATTTTTAGTTCACATAAATTGTGATCCAAAAGGCACATATCAGAGATATGCAAAAAATTATAGATTTTTTGATGAAATTTTGAGGAAGAAAATTATTAAATTAATTTTTCTTAAGACAATCATTAATTTTTCAATAATATCTAAAAGAAAAAAATTTCAGAAAGTTTTTAATTTTCATTTTAATTTAATTTTCTCTGTTTTATTATTTAAAAACAAAATAAGAATCTTGGCTCAAAAATATTTTTCGAGTACCAAATTAGTTAATAATAAAAAAATATATTGCTTTTTACTTTTTTAACACTGACAAATTTTTGTCAAAAAATGTAAAAATAAAACATTTTAGAATTTTATTTCAAAAAGGTGCCCCAGAGAAACTTAAGAGCGTGAAAAATTAGTGAAAAAAACCTCAGATTTGGTTAAAAAATTGTATTTTAAGGATAAAAAATAAAAAATAGCTTTTGTTGAAAAAAAAACTTTTTTTATGAAAGTTTACCGAAAACTACAAGGACATTTTTTTTACATTCTGACTTTTTTTTCTGAAAATTTTACTCTGACATTTTTGATTCTGACAATCTTAACCATCTCCATTTGGTTATCAACTATATTGAAATATTGAAAATTAATTATCTTTAAATAACCAATTTTAAAATAAACAAAGTTACCGAACATTTTCACATCCTGCACTTAGAAAATGCATTGTTTTTCTACGTTAATTAATTAATTATTCACCCTTTATTTTATTATTGAATTTAGTTCGAAAAAAATTTTGTTTGGGTAATGTCCAGAATGTGATCATTTTGATCACTAAAATGTTAAGTGTACTCTTTGTGATCAAAAATTGATTACCAAAATTTTTTTTTGATCACATGAAATTTTTTTTGTTGAAATCAAAAATTTTTTTTCATTTTAGAAATTTAAAAATTGTAAAATTATGTTAATATTGAATGAAATTAAAAAACAAAAAAAAATTGCAACTCACCATAATAAACTGTAAGTTTTTGAAATATATATTATGATTAAATAAACTTTAAGTTTCTAGAAAAAATTAAAATCTAAAAAACTATTAGTATTTAAAAACCGTAATAGAAAAGGCGGTTTTTTTAGAAAGAAACATTCAAATCCGGTAACATTTTTGGTGAATTTATGAAAAATGAAAAGGGCGTTAAATTGCACAAGTCAAAAAGCACAAAGAATAATTTAGATTTTTTTTTATTTATTTAAATTTTCTTTTTTGAAAATTAGTAATAAAGTTTAATATATTTTAAAAAATTTCCTGATAACCAAAAAATTTATTTTTATTTTTTCATAAATTAGAGGCTTTTTTGATCACGAAATATGTGATCATTGATCACTGATCACATTCCGGACATGACCCATTTTCTTTAGGAAGTAATTATATAAGCTAAAATTTATTAATTTGTCAAATTAATGCTAAAACTCTTTTATTTTATTATTTTTATTCAAATGTTTTAAATTTTATAATAAAAAATCCTAAGCTCGATTAAAAAAATAAATATTGATTGATTTATTATTTTTATTTTAATTCTATTAAATAAACTAGTGGATCATTTTTTAAAAAAACTTAACTTAAAACAAAAAAAATTATGTATTAAATTCATACAAAATTTTCGAAAATTTCACGTTCTTATCAAATTTAACGTTTATTTCCTTTTTTTTCACGTTAGCCATTATCACAGGGTGAATCTAAATCTTATAAAAATTTCTTAACTTTTTTTAAATATTTCTAAATCATGTAAATCATGTCATAGAAAAGCGGAAATATACAAACGATTAATAAATAAGCATCTTTTTTACACAAGTGGACAATACAACATTATTTTGACTACCTACCATTTCTTGCAAATACGATATTTTTTAAAATTTTTTAGTTTTAACTAAATTTAATTTTTATTATATTAATAATTTAGGTGATTGAAAGTATTTGACACTATATAAATGTCTCAAAAAATTATGAACTGGCTTGTTTTGCTTCTAATTCACTTTTTAGCTTTTCCTCAACAATTCCTTTGGTTCTTTTATTAAATTAAAAAATTTTTCTTCAATGATTTTCTAACAAATAATTATCTTATTTTTATTATCACCAGAATACTGATTATTGAAATTCTATTTTATTTTATTTTTTCACAATTCACATGGTTTTTAACTTAAATGCTTTTGGTTAAGTTAATCAACTTATCCAGTGATTTCGACAAGGTCTATGTTTTTTAAAATTACTGCAACAATCGTTCTATTTTGGCCTTATTATATTTTACTATTTTTTACATAATATTATTTAAAATACTTTAAATTTACGTAATATGGGCTAAAAATATTTAATTCCAAATGTATTTGACGCACCAAAAAACATATAAAGTTTGAATCTAAAAAACAACAACATAAACCAAAATTTGCAATTTTAAATCTTTAAAAAAGTGAATCTAAAACATAAAACATAATCTAAAACATCTTTAAAAACTAAAACATAAAATTAAATATTAATCATTTCAGAAAAGAAGAGAAAACATTAAAACTAAAATTAAGACGAAAACTCGAAAAGACTTACATGAACAAAATCAATTCTGAGGTTGAACTCGTACAAATTTTTTTTTTTTAAAATCAAAATGACACTTTTCTAAGTTTTTAATTGATGTTCTAATGTTTTTTTACTTACTTGATTTTTTTTACTAAAAGAATATGTCAAACCATCACGAGCAGCAAAAGATGTACCGATTAGTGAAAATCGCAAAAAAGAGAGACCAAATAAGAAAACAAAAACTTTATTGAAAATTAAATTTTGTTTTAGCTAAAAATTGTTTTTTTTTTATTTAAAAAAATTAAAAAATTAATAGATTTTACTTATAATACTTAAATATTTTATTGATCATTATATACTAAAAACTGAACCAAACCGATTAAATAATTGAAAAAAACTTTTAAGTTAAAAAATCTTAAAAAAATTGTGCATCTTTATTTGTCTATTTAACTTTATGAAGCATTTTAGATTTTTAAAAGCTGTCTTAATTTTTTGGTCAAAAGTTAAATAACAGCCATGGCTTAAAAACAAATCGAAAAAATACACTATGGTTATAACATTAGGAAAAAAAGAAAGTTTTAAAAAAAATTGAAATTCCAAAAAGTACCAGGTCTAAAAATAAAAAATACGATAAATTTTTAGAAGAACCGAAATGATTGCAATTTTAAATTTTTTTAATATAAAATGATTGTGTATCCATGAAAAGATCTAAACTTCATTCAATCTTTAAAATGCGCAAATTTAGAATTTTATTCAAGAAAAAAATAAGGTAGAGTTTATGTGCTCTGAATCAAAATGGTTTTTAAAAAATTTAAAATTAAAACCAAATACATTAACCAAATATTAGTTGAAATACAATATAATTTATTTTAAATTTATTTATTTAAAAAAAAGCCTAACTCAAAACTATGTTTGGCTAATTTGCTAAATAGATTTATTTGTTTTATTTATTAATAAAAATTATGACAGAGCATGTTTAAAAAAAAATAAAGAAAATTTTGTAATGTTTCTGTTCAAACTATGGAAACTCGAGATTTAAATTAAATATTCTTAAAAAAAAATAAAAAAATTAAATAAAACGTGTACCCAAAAATACTCTAAATGAAAAAATCTCAAATTACTTAATTCTTTTTTAAAAAGCATTAATTTAAAATCTTTTTCCACCCCCAGACTTTTTGTTAGTGACCAGAATATATCTTATTTTTGAAGAGAATTTTGCAAGGATCTAAAAAATACTACTTTTGTTTATTAAAAAAAAACCTGGTAACACATTAAAATTCAAGTTAAAGATTGGCACTTAAAAGATTCTATTTGATGAATTTTAAAAAATATTTAAAAAATGAGAAAATATAAAAATGCGTTTCAATAAGTTTTGAAATCAATTTTATATTTTTTTAGATTACCTTTTTTAAGAAAAAATAATTTATTTATATTTTAAAGGAAAATATATTCATCATAATAAAAGAAAAGACTATTTTTTTAATTTAAAAGCCAAATGACCAATTTTGAAAGTGAGAAAAGAATATATTATTTTATAGAGAATTTTTAAATGATTAAAAAAAACTCTGGTAACCCATTCAAATCTAAATTAAAAGATTAAAATAGATTTAATTTTTAAATTTTTAGAAAATTTTTTTTTATAAAATAGAACATTTATTTTTATCTACTTACAGGAACCAAATAAAAAAGTTTATTAATTCCAAATTTTTTCTATAAAAAATCATCATTTAATTTTTCTTCAAGTAAAATGCTCTTTCAATTTCTGTTTTTGGTTTAAATGCTTTATAGGATTAGATCGTCTATGAGGTAAAATTTTTTTATTTATTATAAAAATTCCGAAAAAATGAGTATCTAAAAATAGTGTAAAGAATAAATTAACGTAGACTTTTTATTTATTTCAATTTCTTCAACCAAATCTGTACTCACCGCCGGGCGTTTGAGTTTTTAACCGCAGAACGAGTAATATTACAAATCTCAAGATGTGTAACAATATTTATTATTATTATTATTATTATTATTATTCAATTGTTTATACACCAACGCCACTTCGCTAGTCAATAAATGGGACGATTTTATCTCATTGATAAACACCAAGGAATTTCCACACCTTTTAATGATAACTGAGACATGGTTCAATCAAAAGTCTATTAAAATTATACCAAATTACACGCTTTTCCACAAAGATAGAGAACAAGTTATCGGGGGTGAGGTCGCAATATACATTAGAAATGACATACAAGCTCTTGAAGTGGCTGAAGATGGGCTAGTACAGGTGGTTGGTGAACAAATTTGGTGTAAAATCGTAACAGATATGGACTCTTTACTTATAGGTTGTATTTACCGACCACCGTACTCAAATTATGAGATCTTGGACGAGATTAATAGTACTATAGCTTTAGCTAAAAAATTGGTGGAAGAGAAAAAGTACACTGGATTACTCATTGCCGGAGACTTTAATTTCCCGAAGATAAGTTGGAACAACATGCATGGATTGGTTGAAGGCAAGAGTAACGCTGGAGTCCTAAGCGATAAGTTTATCACTAATTTGGAGGATAATTTCCTTGTTCAGCACGTACAAGAATCTACATTTGGTAATAAAATTTTAGACTTGGTTTTGACTGACAATCCTGATAACGTCTATTCGGTTAATATCGGTCCTCATCTAGGTACAACTACAAAAAATAAATTGCATTCGGTACTCAGTTGGGATTATTTGCTTAAGGGTAAACCAAAGGTAAAATTTTTAAATAAAATATTATATAACAAAGGCGACTATGAATCTTTGGAGAAATATCTTTGGACAAGGATCACAGAAATGGATGGTCACGATTCGGACTCAATGTTCAATTGCTTATTATCTATATACCGTGATGGTGTTTCTAAATTTATTCCAAATTTATCTTTATCCGAAAAAACATTACTACTCGAACAAACCCCAAGTGGTTCAACAAAAATATAAAAAAGTGGACTAATTTAAAATACAAATGGTTCATTGTCACTCGTATATTTTCCAAAAATCAAGCCATCAAGTTATTATATAACAGAATTTGTAGAATAGTAAAAAAAGCAGTCAGTAATGCGAAGTTATGCTATGAATCGAACATTATAAAAGGCTGTAAAAACAACCCTAAACGTATTTTCTCATACATTAATTCTCAAAAAATAGTAGAGATAGAATACGTTCACTGAAAGATGAGAGGGGAAACTTAGTAAACGATAAGCTGATAGTTGCAAATATTTTTAATACGCAGTTTCAAGCCGCTTTTAGTCTTGATGATGGTAGACCACTGCCAGATTTGGTAAAGAAATGCGATATTGAATGTATTATAGGCTCTAGTATATTTTCAAAGGCCAATATTTTCATACATCTGACTAAACTCGATACACATAAAGCACCTGGAGTTGATGGTATGCACCCACACGTGCTGGTTAAGTGTGCGAACTTTTTTGCAGCCTGTTTCGAGAAAGTTTTCAACGCTTCATTTAGGAGTGGCATAGTACCAAGTGCTTGGAAAGAGGCCAACATATCTCCAATTTTCAAAAAAGGAAGCCGCTCCGATGCTATTAATTACAGGCCAGTGTCTTTGACTTCGATAGCTAGTAAGTTAATGGAACGCATTCTACGGGACTCAATGATGGACCATCTAGTCAGAAATAGACTCATAGCGAATGAACAGCACGGCTTTGTGGCAAATAAGTCTTGTCTTACTAATCTACTGGAGACGTTAGACTCGATAACTGAGGCTCAAAACCGGGGATTCACTTCAGTGATTGTTTTTATGGACTTTGCAAAAGTCTTTGACAAAGTTCCGCACCAGGCGCTGATCAAAAAGTTGGAACTTTATGGATTTAATTTAAGATTAGTCAGTTGGATAAAAAATTTTTTGAGTGGCCGCAGGCAAAGAGTTGTTATGGGTGATGCCGTCTCTGACTGGTTAGACGTTCTTAGTGGAGTTCCTCAGGGTTCAGTGTTAGGTCCTTTGCTATTCGTCATATTTTGTAATGATATGCCATCAATGGTTAAATGTCTTTGCAAGCTATTCGCAGACGATACCAAGTTAATTTCTGTGATCAAGAACTCATTAGATTTGACAAATCTTCAACAAGACATAGACTCGCTTAGCCATTGGGCTAATGATTGGCTAATGGAATTCAACGAGGAAAAATGTAAGGCTATGGTTATAAATAATAAACATTTTAGTATTAGCCTGTCAATGAACAGTAGGGCGCTCGGAATGACTGATAAAGAACGTGATCTTGGGATCGTGCTATGCTCGAATCTAAAATGGAATCACCAAGCAGCACTCGCAGCTAATAGAGCTACAATAGTAATGGGACAGTTAAGTAGAACTTTTAATCTTTGGACAGTAAGCACTTTTAAGAAACTTTATATTGCGTTTGTTAGACCTCATCTGGAATACGCGATCGCAGCCTGGTGCCCCTATACAAAGAAGGACATCAACATTTTGGAAAAAGTTCAGGCAAGGGCAACGAAGCTTGTAAAGTCTATTTCTCACCTCACATATGACGAAAGGCTAAAAAAACTAGGACTAACCACCCTAAAAGTGAGGAGAGAGAGAGGTGATCTTATCGAATATTTCAAGATTAGTAAAGGGTATAGCAAAGTTGACTGGCATAATCCGAGTAAACTAATGAGTTCACTGTTTTCGGATGGCCTTGCTGGTAACATTCGTGGTCAAAAGCATAGACTGGTCAAGCAATACACAAGGATAAGTCACAGAGAGCATTTCATTCTAAATCGAGTAGTGGATAACTGGAATAGACTACCACCTGAAGTATTGGCAGCAACATCAAAAGACAATTTTAAAAAGAAACTGGATGATTTCTTAGCGTCATAACAACTACAGTTAATCAAAACTTATTATTTTTTGTTTATTTATCTAGTGTTTGTAACTCGTTTTAGCTACCATAGTGAGACTCTTAGTCTCGCTCTACAGGCCTGTTGTAGCTCATATTATTATTATTATTATTATTATTATCTGCAACAGATGAACTGCGGAGCTAAGCACCGACCTGCTTAGCTATGGCAGATGTTTCTTTCCATTTGAAAATTCGTCGTATTTGTTCTTAAAGCTGTTGACTGTTTCAGAATTTTTGACATTCTCTGGTAGTTCGTTCCTAGCGGGTACCACCCTATTTGTGAAGAAATTATGTCTTGCAGGACAAGATTTTAAAAATTGCCTGTATAATTTGTGATGCCCTCTTGTAAAGCCAGCTGGTCCTAAACAGTTTGAGTTTGGGCTGCTGTTGAGCGGATGAAACCAATCTACGACATTAATATTTGAAAACTTTTTATTGCGATAATGCTTTAATATTTTGAAATTATTTCTATTCTAGTTTTATTTTATTTCTCTCTCTCTTTCTTAAAATATTAATCTTTGTTACAGTGATTTAGTAAGCCAGTCTCGTGTATGAAAACGCTCGACATTTTTTTATCAACTCTATTTAAACTTATGAAATTTTGAAAAGTTTTTAGTAATAAAATTGTCAATTGGCTGTTATAGTGGGGCGTCTTCGTGCGTCACTACTTCGATACTCAAGTCTAACACAGCATCTATACTACTACTACTACTACTATGTTGAATTTGAAAAGCAAGCTATCGGTCTCTAAAAATATTTAGGATTTCTTGCATGTTTTTTTCCATTTTAGGTACCAAATTTGACAAAACTGAACAAATTAATTATTTCCTCTATGTTATTTTCCAAATCGAGTGAATATGTTTTCAATGGATATTTACAAAAAATAAGGATATCGATTCACTGAAAAGTTTAACTTATTTTCGAATTAAACACAAGGCTAATTTTAATCCATTATTCTTAAAGATAAGTGTTTAAAAAAAGGAACATCTAAAACTAAAGATAAGATTAAACTTGTGAAAATATTCAGGACATTTTTGACAATAAAAAAAAAGATTTAAATTTGTCAAATTTTTTTTTTATTGCAGCCTCTATCCTGAATAAGAGAAGGGCCATTTGGTCGAGACGTTTAAAAATTTTAAGTTAAGTTTCTTAAACTTAAACTTAAAAACTCAATTTTAAAATTTAATTTATTTCATTAAAAAAAAAATAATTTAAAAAATTTTAAATTTTGTTAAGTAAATATTCAACCAGATGATTTTAGAGTCAAAAATTATGTCAAAAAATTTTGGAATCAAAACTGGTTTACATCCATTAACGATCATTTAGATTTAACAAATGTTTCGAAACCAAAAGTTACCTAAATCCACATATAATTCCACAACTGTACACATCTAAAAACTCATCAACAGTTTTGAATGTTTTTTTGCAGTTGAATGAATTGTTATCTTTTTCAGCTTCTGTTAAAAATGCAGTTAAATTCGAATTTGGTATTTGTTTTTCGGTTGCCCAGAAAGAGATCAACCAAATATCTGAATAATCTACCAAATACATAAATTGACCATTTTTGCAAAGAAAACGTAAATGTTTAAATTTTATTTTGGAAATTTTTTTACTATTTTGCTTTAGTTGACTTAGACTGCATTCAAATATTGCTTGAATTTTACTTGCGGCTAAATATTTTGATTTTAACAAAAATAGATTTTTCTTTTTGGTGAATTTGGACATCCAATATCAACATTAACTAGTATAATTTTTTGATTAAAATTTATTAACAATTTAACTTTATTTTAGCTACCGAATTCAAAGTTTTTCATTTTCACTAAAGGAAACATGCATTTTTATCGATTAATCTAAAAATATCCATCAACACGAATTACTTAGGAGCAATTTTGAAACTGACAAGCATTTCTATGAGTTGGCTAACCCTAAATATTCATAAATAAGGAGAAGACTTGTTACATAATTTATATAAGAATGAATTACTTGAAACTGCGAGTATAACATTTGTTTCTTACCTTGAACGAAGTTTCCACCACTGAAAAAAAAAAAAAAATAATAATAATTACCAATAATTGAAAAATATTCATATTAAACTGTATATTAGACTTTCTTTAGAACTGCATCTTTTTTAGTCTTTCTTTTTCAACATACATACTTTTTTAACTTTCATTTTTATTTTATTTTTTTCTTTCAATTTAAATTTTTATTCTTAAGGAGCATTAGCTCGATACAGATTTAACAAATGAATAGAAATAAAAAATAAAAAAACTGCTTGAAAATTAAACTTTGAAATAAATAAAATTTAACTTTGAATCTGATTTAAAAAAAATGTCTGAAGACTCTTCAACTTCTGTTCTTCTATCGGTCAATAATCAAGAAAATAAACTTGATATTACTGATAATGATAAAAAAAGGCAAGAACAGCATTAGAAAGAAATTCAATTATTCTAATTAACAGGCAGATAGACAATCTAAATCAACACTAAGTTCTACAAGAGGTTGCAATTACGATTCAAATTGTAAATTATTCAATCGTTAATGTCTTCAATCAAAATCAACTTGTTTTGGCTTCAAGTTTAAGAGCAGTTCAAGATCATGTCGAAAATAATATTCAAGTTCCTGAGAAACCTAAACGCGGAAGACAAAAAAAATCAAGCTATAAAACGATCAATTGTCAAAAAGGGTAAGAAAATAAGTATTAATTACTTTGTTTGAATTTTTTTTTTATTTTGCTTTTGTAATTTTTTTTTTAATAGTCTCTTCAAAAAAAATAAATTCTGCAAAAAATGTAAAAAATGTTCACTTTTATTTATTCTTCATCATCTCTTTCTTTTATGAATTATTTTATACTGAAAAAAATATTTATCTCCTAACAAAAAATATACTCAATTATTAATTATTCTTAAAGAAATACATATGTTTAATTTAAAACGTAAAATAGTTCTAATGCTCATTAAAAAAATATTATAATATGTTTAATAGTTCATTATTGCAAATTTTGTACAAAATTTATAAAATAAGGAAATTGTTTAGAACAAAAAATAAAGCCTTAGAAAATTTCACATCGCTTTTTGATTAATTTCTTAGATTTTAAGTTATTTAATTTTATCTTTATTTTTCAAAATTAAGTATTTAATTTAAGTATTTTAAGAATAAGAATTTTTTTATTCAAATAAAGATAGAGTAACATTTTTGATATTGAGATTTTAATTTTCTTCAATTCAGTTTAAAATTTGAATTATAAAATGTCAGTAGTTAAACGAAAAAATGTCAATGGTAAATATTCTTGTACCACCTTTACGTACAATAATCTTTATTTAAAAGCCTCATCTCAATGTTCGCGACTACTCAATGTAACCCTACTGGGCCAAACCCTTACCATTTGTAGCTTTTACAACCTAATTTTTATAAATGATCTTGTATCATTCTAGAAAAGATGGAATTTCGGCAAGATATGACAAATGTTTCCAAATACAAAATTGAGTCCCTAAAACCATCATTGACGGAGTTCTTTATTTCTAAATGTTTTTCCAATAAAAAAATTGATCAATTCTATTAATCTAATTGTAATCGCTGGTTAATTAATGATTATTGAGTAAATAATCACACAAAAAAAATGTTCAATAAAATAAAAGTCTGTTTAAAATAAACTTTTTTTTGAAAAGTCTTAACTAAAAAAAATTAAATTATAAAATCAATCAATTAATCAATCTGCAATCTTTTTAGTTTTTTTAATGTTTAACAAAGTAAAATGTTGAATGAATCATCGTAGATTATTTTTAATTTTATTTTTAAGATTTAGAAAAAAAATGGTCAAATTATTAATTTTATTCTTAAAGTTCACAATTCTCATTTTTTATCAATAAAAGCATGTTTGTAGAAAAACTGATGAATGCGGGTTGATTTTTTCAATTTAATTAAATAGCGAAAAATTTCTTTCAATTTATTTTAAATTTTTTAAATAAACTTAAATGTTTAATATTTTTTTCGAATAGTCTTTCACGATTGTGTTTTTTAAATCCTATTTGTGCTAAACAAGCTTAATAATAAAGATCGATCAAAAAATTTGATTAAAAAAACAAGAAAAACGATCCGATTAAAATAAGACAAAATTTTATATATTCAAAATAAAATATTTAACATAGTTTTTTTTTAAATGAAACTTGATTTTACTAGATATTTGATTTTAGTTGAAATTTTGAAATTAAGTATAAAAATATTCAAAAATTTGTTCAAACGACGATTTTGCCAAGAAAATCCTGACTTTATTTGATTTTTTTTTAAATAAATTTTCTTTCAATTTAACATATAAAAAAAAATTTTAAAATTAAATATATACACGTATTCAAATATTTTATTTTTGAGTAATTTTGGCAATAAAAATATCTTCAGTCAGAATATGATAAAATTTTGACAACAAACGATTTGAATTTTAATAAATGGAAAAATCTGTTACCGAAACCGTAGATTGTGGTATCATGTCCGTAGAAGATGTGTACAAACTTGCCAGAGAGTTTCTCAAAGGTAATTTTTCCAATTGAAAAAGCATTTTTTGTTAATTTCTTTTAGCCAAAGAGGGAACCAAGGCTCTAAACTTGAGCTACGAGGACCGGAACATGATTAATGTTCTCAGTAAACAGGCTTTCTATGGAAAATTTGATGAAACAAAAATAAAAGTCGGTTTTCTTGACTTGGTCGGCAAAGACCGGGTGTAAGTTTTTAAAAAATAGTAAAATTTTAAAAATTTAAAATATTCTTAAGCCAATTATGGAAATCCCTCAGTAATTTAACTAGAGAAGAGGCCATGAATCGCTACATTCAGCTCATAAATAAAGTTTGTCCATTATTTTATGCCCACCTAGAAGCTCACAAGCGCAATTTAGAAGACGAAAAAAATAGACTCAAGTAATCTTATTTAAACCCTTTTAAACTTAAAATAAGTTATAAGCAATAATTAAATTTTATCATAAAATAAAATGAACTAGAAAGAATATTTCAGTTCTTTATATATAAATGTATCTACCTTTATTTTTCAACGTGTCTGTTAAGAAACTTTTAGGTTTTTTTCGATAATCTTTTTTTTGTTAAATAATATCAAATGTGATTTTTAATCGGGATTAAAAGGTGTAAGATTTTTTTTTTAAATATATTTCTATTAATATTTTTGCTAACGTTGAAGCTAACTCCCATTTAAAAAAAAACAAAAAAATTAAAAAAAAACAATTTTTTATTTAGTTTTTCATTTAAGTTTTACGAATAATTTTTTACAAAAAGTCAAAATGTTAAGTTTATAACACCTTGTAAAATTTATTTATTTATTTATTTAGTGAAAAATAAATAAACCTTGTTTGTGAGAAAAGTAGGAATTAAATTTAGGAAAGCATAAATGATTAAAAAAAAAAAGGAAAGTAGAAAATTATATATTAAACAAATTTGGAATAACACCTTATTAAATCAATTTTTTTATTTTTTTCAAAAATTATTCAAATAATCCATATTTTAATTGATTTAAGTTAGTCATAATTAAAAAATAGTTTTTAAGAATTATCTGTGCATAAAATTTAAAATTAATTTTTTTTTGCTCTTCTAAATATTAAAGCTATTTAGGCGAATTTTTGATTCGATTCGGAAAAAGTTAAAAAATAATTTAAATATTAAAAATAAAGTTTTTTGATGCTTTTTTTACTTTTTATTTTTAAATATCTAATGCTGTAAAAATGCCTCTATTGTAATTTATTTTAAGTTTTTTAATTTTTTGAAACATAAATCTACGTTGGGTAATATTCGACTAAATTTGCTGGGTAGCAAAAATTTTAATAAAATTCAAAAAAGAACTAGAATAAAAAAATTGTAAAATCATATTTGATCAAATTAATGTCTTTCAATAAATACTAATAACAGATTAAATATTTTTCTAATTGAAAGATATTAATTCCTCTTATAACCTCTGGTGGTAGTCTCTTGATACTTTTGAAAAAAGAATATTTCTTGTAGAGTTGCATGTCTTCTCTTTCCTTATTGTCTTGTTGTGACCATTTGTGGCATATCGTCTGTCAATATGGATCTTGTGAATTAAAATGCTTAAAAGATGATCACTTAAATAATGGGATATTAAAATGGAAATAAATTTAAAGCCTATCGAGAAGTATGTGAAATTATTTTCTTTTAAAATTTTTTAATGCTCCTTTGTGATTAAAAGTAAATACTTTTATTTTTAAATTCTTAAAAGCTTAAAGATGAATTTATAAAAGATTAACAAAAATTTTAGAAAACTTTTAGCTCAAATTTTATTCACAGTTTTACAAAATTAAATATAAAATTCAAGTTGAATTTCTTCATCAATTAATTTTCTTTTTTTTATTTTGAATTAAGTTTAAAATCTTTGAACAGTTTCTTGCAAAGTTTTGCCAAAAATTTAAATACCGAGTTTTAGCTGACTTTTACATAAGACATTTCACATCAGACATTTTACATCAGATGAAAGTGCTCTAACATTTTTCAGGACTGATTAATAATTTTCAATAAAAAAAATACCAGGAAAAAACTCCAATCCGATTAAAAACTAATCAAAAACTTCAACTCATTTTAATTTATTTATTACAATTAATATTATTCAGCAGACAAAATCTAAAAAAAATTAAAATAGATAAAGAATCTAAAATTTCTAAGAATAAAAGTATATTTTTGAATTGAAAGCAAAATAAAATGTGTTTGCTTATCAGCTAGGCAATTTTAATTAAATAAATTTTTTTTCTATTATGCAATTTGTGAATATTTAAATAATGATTAATTAAAGCGTTGTATTATGATGATTGTAATGAAATTTTGCTCTAGTATAATAACCATTTAATTTGATAAGATGCTGATTTTGGAGATTTGAACGATCGATATTTTTCTGAGCTAATTTATTTCTGAATTTATTTAGTAGTTTTATTTAAAATTATTTAATAGAAAAAAAATATATATTTTAAAGATGGAATTGTGCTGAGAGTGTCAGCATGATTAATGAATAAAAACTATAAAATAAAAAGATACCTCAATTTTTTTGCGAAGAAATTAAAAATCGATTTTTCACCAAAGCTCTTAGATTTTATTTTAAAAAATTTATGCTTATTTTATGTTGGATTATCAATGCTTTCAGAAAATAATCTGGAAATAACAAAATTGTTCAATTTGATTCTGACTTGAGTCGAATTCATAATTTATTTTATAAATATCCTGATCTAGACTAATTTTATAATCATGTTCTCCTATTACGCAAGCAAAAATCACTTGGTTTTTAAGCCTAGCCCAAATACAAATCAATATCTATTTCTAAAAAAAATTATCTTTTTTTATCTAGACTTAAAGAAGAAGAACAACATAGAGAAAAAGAAATGATGGAGCAAAAAGAAAAAAAACTCAAGGAAGAAGACCTGAAGCTTATGGAAGAGAACAAGAAAAAAAGAGAAGAAATTCAAAGGTAAGCAAATATTTTTTTGGCCAACTGAACTTTTATCTCTTTTGTGGACAGAAAACAGATCCAGGAAGCGTTGAACCAACAGACCTATCCACATTTCAAGGCGTATGCCGAACAACAGCACCCAAACAACCCGCAGGCTGTATTATTAATTTCGATTTAAATACTAAAATATTAATTGTTTTTGTAAAGCAAGAGGAATTAATAAAACAATTGCAGGAGCAACATTTTGAGCAGTACATGAGCCAAGTGTATCAGCAGCAATTGATTCACCAGCAGCAGCAGGCCGAACAATTGAGAGCTTTAAAAGTAAATTGAAAATTTAAATTGAAAAATTTATTCAAAAAATTAATTTCTATTAAAGAATAGTGAACTCGAAATGGTAAATTGTTTACCTTATTGAACAAAAAAATCTAACTCAATTAATTAATCTATTTTTTATTTTTCCAAAATCTTTAATAACACAAATTAAAAGCTTAGTTTATTTGGTCTTGAGAAATTTAGTAAAAAAAGCAAAAAATTTTTGAATTTATTTTTTTAAGTTAAAATTTTTGAACCTATGTAAGCTAATAATCTGTAAACCATCTGCAAAATGCACCCAAATCAAAGTGCTGTTTATTTATTTAATTCAAATATTTCGCCATACTAGGCGATGCTAAAAAATAAAAATAATAGAAAAAAATCAATTTAGTTTGGAAAATTGTCAAGTTGCTAAATTTGAATTTTTTTGCAGGACAATGTCGATGATAAATGATTTTTCGCACTCAATTAAAAATTTAATTTAAAAAAAAATTAAAATTTTTGTTCTTTTTTTATTAAATTTCACTGAACCAATTTATTAAAATTTTTCAAAAAAATATTTTTTATTTTTTTTTCAGAAATCCCAAAAAAAACAAGAGCAGCAGACCGAAGAAGAACTAAAAAAATTAAGCATAAATGAAACAGCACCAAGTGTTAATCACGAGTCGGTAAATTTGACATTGGTATCAGAAAAAAGCGACCAAGCACCAGGCAATGGCGAAAATTTGGATGCAACCAACAATGTCTCGTTGATCAGCAATAAAGAGGAGATTGAGGACGAGGATGAGGACGAGGACGAAGAAGAACTTCCGCCTATATCAGCAGCGTCCATGTTGACCAGAAAAGACATCAAAGAATTCAAAGAGAGTGTACGCAGAGACAATGATGCGATCATAAAGGTAGGAAGTGGTGAGACAGTTACAGTCAGAGTGCCAACTCATGAGGACGGCCGATTGATATTTTGGGAGTTTGCCACAGATTATTATGACCTGGGATTTGGTCTGTATTTTGAGTGGACCATTTCTCCATCGAACAATGTGACTGTGCATGTAAGTGATTCAAGCGATGACGAAGAAGGCGAAGAAGAAGAAGCCAAACAAGATCCAGAAAAGGGTGACAAGTCAAATGAGAACAAACCGCCATGTGATGAAATTATACCTATTTTTAGACGCGACTGCCACGAAGAAGTGTACGCAGGCAGTCATCTGTACCCGGGCAGAGGTGTCTACTTGCTCAAGTTCGATAATTCATATTCTCTCTGGAGGTCTAAAACTCTCTATTATCGGGTTTATTACAGCAAATAATCCTGGTCAACTAAACTCTAATCAGATTTTTATATGTTGTTTTAGTTATGCGGGCAATTCATTCTACTGATCTTTGTTTGAAATCGGACATTTTAATTTTTTTTTTCTAATCAATTAGCTTTTATTTTATTTTATTATTATTAATTTTATAAAATTTAAAAATAAAGAAATTTAAATCGATATTTTGTTTCAATATTTGTGTGGCTTGGTGTTGACAAAAGAGATGGATCTTTTTAAAATTGAATGTTAGGGTTATACCAGAAGTTGTTGTTATTATAAAAATTAAAGCTTTATTTGTAGAAGTTGCACTCTATGTTAACTTATATTCAAAAAAAAAAAAAGTTAATTTAAAACATTTTTAAATTGTATTAAATTTAAAAAGGAACAATTTGTAAAGATAATTTAAATCATAATCAGAATTTCTAATTTCCACATTTCTAATTTTATTTTTTTTATTAAATTTGAAGCCTCACAGAAAAACTGAAAAATACAAAAATAAGGGTGCAATTCATTCAAGAGGATATTGCTAAAATACGAACCTCTTTTTTTTAGATAAAAAATGGACCCATACTTTTTGGCCGAAATACACTGCGGCTCAGTGCCGTCCTATTACTAAAATATGCAAAATTTAGTAAGCTTCTCAAAAAAAAATAAAAAATTGTATTTTGTGATTAAATAAATAAATTATTGGCTTTTTTTTCTAATTCTTATTAAACAATATGTGATATGTAAATTTTTGATATTTTAAAAATTTTTTAAAATTTTTTTCATAACATATTGATACATTTTTTTAAGTGTTTTTACTTAAATTTCTTTTACCATTTTTCTAGATATTTATTGAATTTATTTTCTCTTGAAATGAAATGTATCATTTCTTTAAAAAAATAATAAAAGTCCTCTAAACAAGCAGTTACCATCTTCAAGCACTTTAAAAAAAATTAAGTAAAAATCTATGTTTGTGTGTCTTAGCAGAGCTTTAATGGCATTACAAACAGTTACCTTTTTTTCTTTTATTTAAAGTTTAAATTTAATTTAATTTAATAATAAATTTTAATTTCATTTTATTTTTATCAAATTTTATTAAAAATCTACAGTACAAATTACAACTGACTTGTACGCATTTTGTTCCTCGACTCTTCCTCAACTTTTTTGGGAAAAGTTGAGGAAAAGAAATGAACAAATTATTTTTAAATTGTACTGTAAAAATATATTTAAAAGATTTTAGATTTATTAAATTCCTAAAATGTTGATAAGTTTGTTCAATTTTAGCAAAACCCGTTCAAGTCTTTTGACTTGAATTTTTTTTGTATGAGATCAAGTCACTAGACTTGACTTAAATTGACTTTGACATAAAAATCAAGTAATTTTTCATCATGTCATGTCATGATTGCTTCCTGATTAATTATTTGCCGTTCAATGTAGTTATTGTAGAAGCTATTTTTTTAAGTCTTTGAAAAATATTTTTTTTTAAATTCAAGTCAAGGTTATAGCTTTTCATTACTTATTTTAAAAAAAATATTGTATTTGACTCAATGACTTTTAAACAACTCTGATTTTTGATATAAAAATACGAGTGAAAAATATAAAAACCTATAAAAATTGAATCAAACTTTAACATAATTTTATTTTTTTAAAATGTTACCAAATACATAAATTTTTTGACTGATTCGTTGAACTTAACTGAAAAATTTTCGAAAATTTAGTTTTAACTTGAAATTTTTTAAAAATTTAATTTTAAAAAGAGCTATTGTACAAACAAAATTGGAGTTTTTTCTCATTTATATAATATTAAATAATGTCATGTCATATTTTAATTAACATGCTTTTTTTATATTAATTTTATACTATTTTCTTTTATTTGAAATAAATTAAATAAAAAAATTATTGTGAGATAAATAATTTATTTCTTTATTAATTTTAATCTATTTTAATTATAATTGTGCTAAGTTTTATTAAATTTGTTGATAAAGCCTTGAGAGATATAAATAGATTTTAATTTTTTCCAGGAGGTTAAAAAGTCTGGGAGTTCATTTCATCTAAGCCTAATCATTAGAAGTAACTGTTTTTACGCTCATTTTATTTTAAAGAAATAAATAAATTTTGACCAAAATATAATAATTTTAGATTTAGGGAGCAATGCAAACTTGATTTTTTAAATAAAATGATTTATTAAGAACTAAAAATCCAAGAGAAATTTAAAAAAATTTTTCATATTTGTATTAAAAATTAAATAAACTTTATATCTCTTTGAAAATGTTTAAAAAACTAATAGATTAACACAGAAAATTTTATTGTTAGATTTTCTTTGGAAAAATTGATAAAGGATGCTTAATTAACGAAAAGTTATTCTTAGAACATTTTTAAAATGATCGAGATCAAGAAATTCAAGATGCCAAATCTAATCACAATCTTTGGATTTTAAGTCAATTCGCTGAAAAAATTCTTAACGCCCATTTCATCCGGGCAAAGATACACAAGAATAAGAAATTTTTATATAAAATTTTTTTTATTTAATTTGAGAGGGAAATTTTTTTTTAATTTTTTTTACTATTAAAATACTTTACAAAGAAAAATTTACAAAATTCAGAAATTAATTTTTTTAAATTTATTTGATAGAAAAATTTTATCAAGCACTGCTTTCTTTAAATAAAAACAAAAGTTTTAAAAAAGTAAGAAAAAATATGAAAAATAAAATGTCAAAATATTTTTTTATTCATTTTTCTAAAAACAAAGTATTGTTGAAAATTAAATAATCAAAGTGAGGCATCGATACACTTAAAATTAATCTTTTGTTAAATACAAAATAATAAGTTTTCATCAAATCTAAAAAAAGTAAAATTCAATTATTTGTGACATTTACTGTGTCACAAATGATATTTGATAGTTACACTTTGATTAAATTTGTTTCTTTCAGTTCATTTTTTGTTTCAGTTTGACGAAAAATTCTCAATTTCCTCAAAAATATTAATAAAAAAAATTCGAGCACATTTATCCATTTTTAAGAAAGATAAGTATTGAGTTTTTGGCACGAAATCCTCATTTTCAAGAGTAGAGATTTTTCCTCTTTCCCCAACTAAATTAGCATCCACTTTTTAATTTATAATTTTGGAATCTTGATCTGTTATTGACAAAAATCTTCATAGAATTCTGAAAACGTTGATGACTAAAATTGGACTCACGGCCTTTTTATTTTAATTTCTATTTTTTATGAAAGTCATTTGCAATTAAATATCAAAAAAGAGAGTTAGATAAAAGAGTGTTTTTTTACATAAAATGATATCCTGGGTTTAATGAGATTTATTAATTTGCATGCATATTATATCATGCGTTATTCAATGCTAACTACAGCATAAATGAAGAATAATTGTATATTTCGAAGCATTTTATTAAATCTTCACGGAAGTTAAGGCTTAAAAATAATACAAAAAAATATTATGTTTTTTTATTTAATTAATGGAAAATTTTTTGTTCCAAGATTTTATTTCAAAATAAGAATCGAGTAAAATGCAAGCAAGATCGAGTATCATTTTATCAACTTAGACAATTGAACAAGACGGTTTTAATCAAATGTCAGTAATCATTTTTGTCGTGTTTCCAATTGTGTCAATTCTTCTCTATTTTATTCTTTTATTTATTATTTTTTACGAAAGTTAATTGAAACAGTCAAAAATTTCTTGTTTTTGTTACAAAAATTTTTAATAAATATTATAATTACTTTTATTATTAAATATTTTAATTTTATTGTTAAATTTACGTCGATTCTGGCAATGATAAGATTTTAAAACGAAGAGTAATTTATTAATTTATAAAAAAAATAAATTTTAAGAATAGAATTTATATTTTAAATAATATAAACATTTAAATAAATAAAATGGTTTTTTGGATGTAAATTATTATAATTGAAAAAATGTCGAAAAATTGATACCAATTTAGCATGAAGTTGCATTTTTTTTACTAATTAATAAACGGTATGCTGCAAAAGTTTAAAAAGTTTCTAAAGAAAAATTCTTTTTAATTAAATAAAAAAACGACATTTTTTTTATAAGAAATTTTTTACAGTTTGTTTTTTGATAAGAGAGGCCTTAAAAAGGGGCAACTTGCAAGTTAATGTTCTAATCACATGATCAAAACTTAATTGATAAAAATCTCAATTAAAATGATGAAATAAGCTTTTATTATTTATTTTTTTAATTAAAAATTAAATGTTTAATTTCTTAAATTTAAAAAAATAAATATTTTTTTCTCAAATTGATTTTCAATTGATTTTTCAAAATCTTTTTTTGAAAATTTTAGAGACAAAATTAACATCCACATTGAGTTATCCAAATTATGGCTCAAATAAACGCTTTAGATGATATTTTATTCAAATTGTTTAAAATTTCAGTGATTTTTTTCTTTAAATATGTCTTACTTTACCCAATAGGTTTACATCATGTGAAAAGATTGGAAGTAAGATACTCACTTAAAATAAAAAAATAATCTTAATCGCTTTTTTGTCGATGTAGTTTAAATGCATTTACAAAAAATTTCGCTTTCTTTACAAATTTGATTATAATAATCAATTCAGTTTACTAATTATTAAATATGGGTGAAATTAAAAGTAAGTAAAAATTAGACGGTAAAAGTGAAATAATTAGGAAACAAACTCGAATTAAAGTTGATAATAAACAATTGTATCTTTTCTTATTATTTAAAAAAGGGGTATTATTAATCGATCTCTTACATTACTTAAACGATCACTAAATAAAATATATTATTTTATTTTTTCTATCTCTAATATTATTTATTCGATTAATTTGATTAATTAACTGTCTCTAATAATAAATATTTATGTATCCTGAGTTTTTTTGTCACTAAATTTACTGAAGATGAGTATGATTATGATGAATATAGCTCTTAACTTAATTAATGAACAGTTGAAATTATCTCTTGATTTAATTTAATTATCTCCTGTGAGAGTTTTTTTTTGTGGATATTTAAAGATGATCTAATGTGATCTAAGTATTGAAATGTCTGATAGGGAGTTTCGAGTAGTTGATGACTATGTAACTTCTGAATTAGAATCTGAAGACGAGGTTCAAGAATCCAATAAAAAGAAAAGAACCAGGAAGAACTGGATCTTTGAGAGAACATTCGACGATCAAGAAGCATCCAAAGACTGGTTAGATAATGAAAAGATTTGGTCTTCTCTGAAAAGTAGTGAAACTGAGGCCGGTTTAAGAGTTGATTATCGATGCAACCTAGTTTAGAGAAAAGGACCTCAATGCGCAGCTGCAATTTATTTACGGATAATAACTCCGATAACTGGATGCAAACAGCTAGTTGTTCCTGTCCTTCCTTCTTTAAAGATCATATTTGTAAGCATCTTGTTGGATTTGCTGCAAATATGAAACTTGTCAAAATACCAATCGAAGCTAAGCAAGTAGTTATTGGACAAAAATCTAGGAGAGGTGGACCGTGTATGTCTAAAAAGGCGCTTGAGTACCAATCAGAAGCAGATAAAGAAGAGAGAGTTGTCAGCTCAATCGAAGTTCTAAAGCGAAAGATAACAAAAGTAGAGGAAGAAACTCCACAAGAAACAGTTATACCAACAAAAAAGAACAAAAAAACAATTGATAAGGAAGCTTAAAAAGTAGTGCAAGCATCAACCAGCAGTGATATAAGTAAGAAAGTAGAAGCTCCACTAAAAAGAGTTAGAGGTAGACCAAGAAAAAACTTATAAGATATTATTTTATTTGAAATTTTTTGAAATTTTATAATTCTTTTTTTTTTTTAAATCAATTTAATAAATAAAAATAAGAGATACTTTAAGTAAAATTAGTTGCTGTTTTATTTAATTTAGGAGACAGATTAATAAATATAAGTTAAGGGTATTTAGTAAAATAAGAGATAGAAAAATATTAGTGATCGATTAAGTAATTTTAGAGATCGATTAAATACCACCCTTTAAAAAATAAAAGTGTTAAATAAGTTTCCTAACCTCTTACAATTTATCAATTTTAATTGTCTTTTTATTATATTTTAACTTATTTTAATTTTATAATATTTTTTCTTTACATTTTTATTTTATTTTGTCATGATTTTTATTTAATTTTTTTTTTAATTTGAAGGAGCTTTAGCACATTTAAAACAAATAAATAAATAATAATCGTTATCAGCATTTTAAAAAGGAGTTAAGCGCCTTCCTAAGCATCCTTGGTCTTTTTTATTTTTCTTTTACTTTTTAATTTATCGAATTATTTATTAGATTTTATCTTTTTAAATTAATATTTCTTATCAAATTTTTTAATTTTATTTCATTTTCGTTTTAAATTAAATTCTGGAGAATTCCTTTCATAAATTTAAACTTTTTTAAAAGGGTAAATGTCTATTAAAAAGTTTTCTTTTAACCTTCTCTAAACATAAAAATAGCTTCTCTTAATAATGAAAATTTTAACTAAGAATTTTAAATAAGCTACCTGACAATTTAACATCATGCATACCGATTTCGCTTTTAAACTGCTAGGTGAAGTGGCTCGAAAAAATAGTCAATACTAAAATACAAACTTGGACAGAAAGTGAAAAGATTCTTCCGCTAAGTCAATCTGGATTCAGGAGAAACAAAAGTACCCAAGACCACATTCTTAGAATTAACCAATCGATCGTTGGATGGCTTCAATCGAAATGAATTAACCGGAGCTATTTTTTTTTTCCTTGTGAAGGCCTTTAATAAGACATCCTATCGTGGCATGATAGCCAAATTAAAAGACCTAAATATCCACAACTTGTTGTTAAACTGGATCAGAAACTTCTTAAATGACCGAACATTCCAAGTCTGTCACAATCAAATCTTATCATCTGAGAAGTCAATAAATTGTGGGGTCCCTCAAGGTAGTTGTCTCTCACCCACCCTGTTTATTCTTTTCTTTAGTGATATTGCCTACAGTCTGCCAAAGGAAGTAAAATTGCACTGTTTGCAGATGATCTTTGCATATGGATTACAAGAAACTCTAAAAAAGAAATTGAGCGTCTCTTTCAAGATGCAATAGAGAAAATTGTGGAGTTTTGCAGAAATGAGGCTTCAAAATAAGTAAAACAAAAATATGCCACACTAATTTCACAAGAGCCGGTGCGAGAAGCAACTACGAAAGAAGATACAAGCTAAAAATCAAAATTGAGCAAGAAGATGTACCACTAGAGCAGAATCCTACCTTTTTAGGCATCAAACTGGATCCAAAACTTGCCTACACATCACATCTACAAGACATTATAAAGAACAGACGTAAAAATAAATCTAATTCGTAAAATTAAAAGCTTTACATAGTTTTCATCTCTAAGAATCAATTTAACCCACTATAAAACTTTAATTCGCTCGTTGTTGACTATTGTTTCGTTATTTTAAATTCGGGAACAGAAATAATAAAGCTTAAACTACAAAAAATGCAAAACACGATTCTAAGAATTAAAGAATTGTGAACAGTTTTTGACAAGCTACAATGATAAATTACAAAAATATTCCTACATGGCATTTAACAGGCTGACTGTAAAGAAGGCACTCCGCCGTTCGGAGTTGCCAAGAGGAACTATTTTCTCTAAATTATATATTAAATAAATAAATAAGTGATGAAAAACATAATACTGCAAGTGTTCCTCGGTAATTAGTCCATTACTTTTTAGAATTTTTATCAATGATATTCCTAAAAGAAATAAAACAAATAGTGAATACTCCCTTCTTTTTGCTGATGACTTGGTCACATTTTATATTTTTAAGATAATAAAATGTGACCAAGTCATCTAAATCTAGAAAATAAGATAAACAAATACTTAGACGAACTAGAAAAATTGCTCTTCAGGGGGAAGGTGAAAATATTTGTTCAAAAGTCTTGCTTCATTGTCTTCACTAAATATAATAAGGAAAATATTGAGTTAAAATTTCAAGAATATAGAGATGGTAAAAGAATATAGAAATGGTTTCGAATCAAGATATATCGAATATCCAACTCTATTGGGTAATTTCTACCTTGGATGATATTTAACTTAAAGTAAAATTTTTGATTTTTAAAGTAATTTATCTGTAGAATCATTGTATATTAAATTTATTTATTCGAAATTAAAGTAAAAGTATTGTAATTTAAATTAAATTAATTGATACTATAGTAAAAATGTTTTAATGTAGAGTTAAAAAAAAAATTAAAGTAATGTCATAGTTTACTTGAGAAAAAATTAATTCTTTGATAAAGCACCATTGTTTGATTTAGCTGGTCTCCCTTTTTTTAAAATAAAAAAATTCTCTCACATTATCGTTTGAGTAGTAGTTTAGTAATTTGCACAGACAGATGAAATGCTTACATATGCCAAATTCAAGAAAAAATAGGCAGCTGCAATAAGGGGGTTTCAACAAAACATAATATTTGTTCTCATTGTTGACAATTCTGTAAGCAGATAAAGAATCAATCATGCTAAAGTCCGACAGGATTAATTCATCTGCTTTAACGATCAAACTGTTATCACGTTTCAAACTGTAATCAAATTTAACTTGAGATATACTTAAGTCATTTTATAAACAACAATGAAATGATTTTAGAATAGAAGAAAACTACAATTCAAATACTTAAATCTACTATAGTAAAAAATGAAACGATTTATTTTTGCATGTAGTTGTTTAATAGAAATATAGTTTGATTTTAAATTAAAAAGCTTTTACTTTATATTAGCAAATATTACTTTAGAAAAAAATAGTTTAACTTTATTGAAAATAAAAGACTTTATTTTAATCAGCCAGCCATTTCTACCTAGTAATTTCTTCTTTTTTTCCTGAACTATCGAATATTTAAACATGTCGTTTTCAATTTTCTTTTATCTTTTTTATCTTTTATTTTTATTTTTATTTTATTTTATTTTATTCTGAAGGTGCATTAGCTCGATACAGATAAACAATTAAATAAATCGGGGCAAAAAAAACGGGATAAAATATTTTCGGAATAATTTCTATTTTTGTGAGCTTTTTTTTAAATGAAGATTTAAGCACTTTTAAAATGACTTTATTTTTTTGGCTGACTTGTCTTATTCTCTGACAATGTAACCATTCAAAAATTATGAAGCTTTTAAGTTTACGAAATTAGCAAATAAAAAATCACACAAAATCACAGCTTATTTTTTACTTCATTGTTATTTTCTTAGCAAAAACACACATATTTTTGATAAACTCGTTGAGATCTAAAATTGATGCTAAAAGTCCACCTAAAAATCATTATTTCGTTTTTTAAATTAAAAAAAAATTCAAAAAAGGATCTTTTTAAAAATTCAATTACCTATATTTTGATACTAAAAAATTGATTATTGAAGGTCTCGTTTCGTTTAAAAATCAATATGCTTTGCTAGATGCTTTGAGAATTAAATAAAAAAAGAACAAAATTCTGCAGTATTATTTTATTTATTTAAAATATTGAATGAAAAAAATTCAATTAATGTTCAATTAAAAAAAAAAACTAATAAGAAAGAAAAAAATCGACAAGTAATTAGAAACCATTTGCGATTTTTGATTTGGAGTTGAATTTATCGAATCTAAAATAAAGATCCAATTAATAAAATTTTTAAAAGAAAAAGTAAGATAGATTAGAATCTAAACATTTTAAATCAGTTTTTTAAAATAATTTACCTCGAACCCAGTTCATAAATGTACTTGTCTTGGCAAACACCGAACCATCTTGACAATTTCCATCTACCCAGCTAGTAATACCAGCCAATTGCCACTTTTCACCAACTTTTACCACCAGAGGTCCTCCAGAATCTCCTGGACATATATTTTTACCAGATTCGCCAGCGCAAATAGAATTTTTAGAATTGAATGTTACGCTTTGTACTGCATAAAATTTTTCGCAAAAGGAATCATTATATTTGGGAATATTTAATTCCATCAAAAAATTAGACACTGAACCAGAACCATATCCAACCGTATCACCCCAACCTGTGGCCCATCCTTCTTTATCTGAAAAATCACTAGTCAATTCGGGTAGACAAATTGGTAAAATATGCTCAGTATAAATCACTGGTTCCTTGAAGAAAAATTAAATATATTAAATTCTTTATAAATGTAAAAGTACGTTTAGTTTTATTAATGCAATATCATTTTGTAAGCCATCTGTTTGAAGCTTTGAACCATCATAATCAGGATGAACAATTATTTTTGATACTTTTCTGGTAGTGCTATAAGGTTCTGGATCTGATCTATCGTGTAGGCCGAAAATCAATTTTAATTCCTCCGGCTTTACATTATAGGCAGTAGGTGCTGGTAAAATTAAACAATGAGCAGCTGTAATTACCCAATCTGTATTTATCAAAGAACCTCCACAGGAAAATTTTTCATATAAATTTAATTCAGGAATTGTGTATTTGAGAATAGTTTGCCATCCCCAATCTTCAGGATCTGCTACATTTCCACCAACAATTTTATTCAATCTTTTTCCTCGGATTTCATTGATTCTTCGGCCACATTCCGGAGGATTTAATGATGAACTTAATCCATGAAGGAATTCACATATTAGTAAAAGCAAAATTAAAATAAGATTAAAAAATTGACGATTTTTCATCTTTGAACAAAAATTTAGAAGTTTTCGGTTGTTTAAATAACCTCGCTTTAGTCATACTTGAATTATTTGGATATTGATATTAAGAATAATTATTCATTTAATTTTTTGTGATTTCGTAAATTTTATTTTTAATTTCGAAATAAAAAAAATTAAAATCGCAATAAAAAGATAAAAAACTTAAAACATTGTTATTCGCAATTACCAAATAAATTCCTTTGTTTTGGCCAAGAATAAATATAATTTTTAGATTTAATTTATATATCTTTATAATTCAGGCATAACTTAAGTGGTTTGTTTTAAACCACCAAAAAATTCTTAATTTTATTCAGAAATAAAAAATCATCAATTTTTTAATTTGATTAAATAAAAATTTAATTCTTACACTTTACCCAAAAATCCTTATCCCTAAATAAGCCTGTGTACTTCGTTTCCCGATCAAAACAAATATAAAACTAAATATTCTTTAAAATGATTTATATTCATTCTGAATATCATAGATTTATTAATGTTTATAGTTAATATTTCTTTTGCTGATTTAAAATTTATAATGTTTAATCTGTTCAGATATTATCAAATACTCTTTGGAAAAATAATTAAAACAAGTTTATTATATTATTTGAATTTTCTTTTGGCAACAAAAAGATAAAATAATTTTTTTTATTTATTATATTTCAAAAAGATGCTAAAAATATAAATTTGCTTTTATCTTTCAATTTTATTTTTACTTTACTTATAATATATTATTATATTATTTTTTCATATAAAAATCTTTTTTAAATTTTGTAAAAGTTTGAGTTCCCTCTTATCCCATTCGATTTCTCAGATTCACATTATAAATTAAATTTATAAAAGAGCTTTTTGGTATTGCTGGGGTAGACAACTCATTGGAACGAGGTGAAGTCTGTAGCGTAAAGAAATACATGGTAAAAACTGATTTTGAGAGCATCTTAAGAAGACAACCTCGTATTAAAAATACAAGAAATATTTAGCCATAAAATTAAGCCGAGATCCCAAAAATTCTTTTTTGAACTTAGGAGATTCGTTCAATATTAATTTTTTTTTCGGAATTGAAGATAAAACTTTTCTTCTTTGTATGATCTTTACTTCTTTTTCAAAACGAGATTTATTTTTAATTAGTTTTAAGTGTCATTTAAAAATTAATGGAAAATCTAAATTTTATTTTATCAAGCCTAGTTTTAGTTTGCAGATAAGATCTCTTATGCTTTTCTCTATTTTATAAAAAAACTCATCAAAACTAATTAGTGAGTTTTAATTTCACTTGAATTATTTGAATGTTCAATTTATGCATAAGAATTTTTTTTTTTATATTTCGATTTAAGAAATGAATTGAAATATCCAAAAAAATATGAGAGACTAAACATTCTAAATGATGAGTTCAAATGGAAATTATTTAAAAAATACTGATCAAGGTATTGAAAAATTTGAATATTAGAATAGAAAAATGTAAATCTGAGAGATCCAAAGAGATTAGAAATAGCTTAAATTTTTACAAAATAAAAAAAAGAGATTAATTCTCTTGGCCAAAACAATCAATACTGTATAATATATGAAAGGTTGAAATTAAGAAAAATGATCTTTTATTTCAATTTTCTTGGATTAAGATAATGGCCCCTAAATCAAAAATTAATGAAATTGAATGAATGAGTAAAATGAATAGAAAGAGAAGAATAAGTACACATAGCATTGAAAATGATTACTGAACTCTTTTAATAGTAAGTCTTTTTAATAGCCATCGTCAATAGGTGAAATTTTTGAAAATATAAAGGTTTTTTACTTGAATTAACAAATCTTTAAAAGTTAGTCACTGAAAAAAGTTAAAAAAAATACTAAAAATAATAATTACACTGCCAGAACATGTTGTCCATTGGGATTATTGTAAAATTAGAATATTTTATAATTTCAAAATTCTGAATTTTTGTTAAATTAAAAAATAATAATAATTTACTTAGGAAAAGTCTAATATTTTGAAATTAAATTTAAATTAACATCAAAAAAATAAAAAAATAAAAATCTTAAGCAATGTTTCATATCGAACCTTCATTTCCATTTGTGGTAAATTTCTGAAGGATGAAAAGTGTTTTTAATTAACTTTAAACATAAATAAATTTGCAATTAATTCTTTGATCACAAAAATGTGATCAATGTAAAATGATCACATTCTGGACACGAAACCTATGATGGAATTTTTTTGGTCGACCAGACAAAAATTAAAAACAATAAAACATTTAATAATATTTTTTTTTATTGCATAAAATAACTTCAGGTAATAATTATATGCCATTTAATTTTATTTTAAAAAATCTTAAACCAAAAAAAATCTGATAATTCACGTTTTCCATAAATTACAAAAAAAAAAATCGACGAAATTACATGGTAATTGACATGAATTATCTTTAAATTTATTAAATTAAGAAAATTAACGTCAATAAAAAATGCAATAAATTCTTTGGAAAATTTCTTGAGTCATTTTTAATGAAATTTAAATAATGAATTTTTTATTTTTCTTAAATTTTTCAATTTTATTTTTTAAATTATTCGAAAGAATGTTGGATTTTTTTGTAAAATTTAGTAAATTTTCATAATAAAGAGTAATTCTTTAGTAAAAAATCTATAAATTGGTTAAATTAAGGGTGATTCGGTTGGATTTGAAATTGGTTCAGTGTCTAATGTTTTGATGCAATTAAATACTCCCATACATATAGATTCTTATTGAAAAAATTTTGGAAAAGCATTTAAAATTACATTCAATTCTAAAAATTCAATTTGCGCTTGGAGATCTGGTAGGAGATTATAGGAGATTATATATGGTAGGAGACATGTGTAGGAGATTCTGGAGGCTTTCTGGTGGTAAAAGTAGGTGAAAAATGGCAGTTGGCTGACATTACTAGCTGGGGTAAAGATTGCCAAATTGATGGTGAACAAAGACAAGTTTTTTTATGAATTGGATTCGAGATAAATGATTTTTGAGTTGTGATTTGAGATTTTTGGGTTCATTCAAAATTTAATTTAATTGGATTTTTATTCTAGGTTCAATGATAGGTGCTACAGGATGAAAAGAAAATTTATCCTCAAATCAAAAAGCACTAATGATATTCACTTTCATTTTTATTTATTATAAAAAAAAAGAAGAATCTGCAAGCGCAAATTGAATTTTTAGAATTGAATGTAATTTTAAATGCTTTTCCATATGAGATTAAATTTTTAAAAGAAAAAATATGAAAGATGAGAATCTAAACATTTTAAATCAGTTTTTTAAAATAATTTACCTCGAACCCAGTTCATAAATGTACTTGTCTTGGCAAACACCGAACCAACTTGACAATATCCATCTACCCAGCTAGTAATACCAGCCAATTGCCACTTTTCACCAACTTTTACCACCAGAGGTCCTCCAGAATCTCCTGGACATATATTTTTACCAGATTTGCCAGCGCAAATAGAATTTTTAGAATTGAATGTTACGCTTTGTACTGCATAAAATTTTTCGCAAAAGGAATCATTATATTTGGGAATATTTAATTCCATCAAAACATTAGACACTAAACCAGTACCAAATCCATCCTTCTTTATCTGAAAAATCACTAGTCAATTCGGGTACTCAAATTGGTAAAATATGCTCAGTATAATTCACTGGTTCCTCGAAAATTAAATATTTTAAATTCTATATAAATGTAAAAGTACGTTTAGTTTTATTGATGCAATTTCATTTTGTAAGCCATCTGTTTGAAGCTTTGAACCATCATAATCAGGATGAACAATTATTTTTGATACTGTTCTGCTAGTGCTATAGGATTCTGGGTTTATGCAGGCCAAAAATCAATTTTAATTGTTCCGGCTTTACTGTTAAAGCTAGATCTTTTATGATTATACAGTGAGCAGCCGTAATCACCGACTCTGAATTTATCAAAGAGCCTCAACACATAAGTTGGTCATCATTTTCAACGTTGGGAATTGTGTATTTCAAGATAGTTTGCCATCCCCAATCTTCAGGACCTGCTTCATTTCCACCAATAATTTTATTTAATCTTTTTCCTCGGATTTCATTGATTCTTCGCCCACATTCCGGAGGATTTATTGATGAACCTGATACATTTAGAAATTCACATAATAGTAAAAGCAAAATTGAAATAAGATTAAAAAATTTACGATTCTTCATGTTTGAATAAAATTTAGAAGTTTTCGCTATCTTAAATAGCCCATTTTTAGTTATGCTTTAATTATTTTTAGTAATGCTACAAATTAAGTATAATAATTCTTTTATTATTTTCCAAGACAGAATTATTCATTTGGTTATTGTGAATAATTTCTAAAAACTTAAACATTAATTATACTTTTTGCGATCTAAAATTAATTGCAAAATGATTTTTTTTCTTTTTTTCTTTTACTTTTTGTTGAGCGTTTGACAATGCCCCTAGCCAGTGTATCCAGAGAATCTTCATCAGGCTTCCAGTGTGAAAAGTGTTCAGGCTTGTCTGTCAGACTTTGAAATTTCCTGACATTTGCTTCCCTGCATTGTTGTTGCTTTCCTACAGTGTTGTACATATTCAGTTTTGTTTCCCTACTGTATCTGGCTGATTTTCATACTGGTTGATGTAGAGCAAAAGCCCTCGATACTTTAGCAAATTAATTCTTAATGTTTCTGTGTGTTCTCATCGCAGTTCTGATAGCACTTCTTTAGCATGTGAAATTGCTTACACACTCGGTTTGTGTACCATCGATGGAAATCGTGGTATCCAACGAGAAGTATTTCTTTTCATCAGCTAAATAATTTTCTTTCTGCAGCTAATAATTTTTTTCAGATATTTTTTTTGTTAGCATAGAAATTATTCTTTAATTTTATTTAAATGAAAAATTATTTATTAATTTTTTTAGCAGAAAATTTTTTTTATTCACGTTTTTTACCTATTGGTAAACATTTTGCTTGTAGAAGTACTTGGCAGAGATTTTGCCCACTGGACAACACAATGATATTATCCATTCTTGACATTTAGCATTTTGCAGAGAGATTTAATCAAGTACCATTCAAAAGTTATAAAAAAAATACTATTTGATCTGATTTTTTTGATCCTAAACTTCAAGATGCCATGATTGTGTTTATTCATATTCAAAAATTGGAATATTCATTTTTTTTTCGTATATTAGCTTTTCTTTTTCTTTGATCAATAAAGACAGCAATGAGATATTTACTTATAGTACAGATATTATTGACAATTATTAAATAGTTAATTTGCATTAATTTTTATATATTGACAAATATTTTTATATTTTTCCCACTGGACAACACAATGATATTATCCATTCTTGACTTTTTTTAAGATTTTTTTTAGTGCAAATATCTAGTTGCATTATCAACCTCTTCTACATCCTTGAAGTTAATCTCTTTAAAATTTAAAATCAAAAGCATTCATGATTGTTCTCAAAATTATACTGCAGAACCTAAACTTAGGGCCAATATCTTTATCCAAATAAATTTTAAAAAAATATAATTTTTCTTAATTTTCACTTTTCTGATTTTGACGCAATTCAAGACTACCAAATCAATGCATCCGTTTTGTCGAAGAGTGTAAAAAATTTTAATGCAGATGGTCAACAAATTATTGAATGACGGTTTTAGCAAAATGGAAACATTCAAAAATGGGATTTAATAATTTTCAATTATTTTTATTTTTAATTAATATTAAAATGACGATTTAAAGTTGAGATTTTTTATGGTGAATTACGTATTTTTAAAATACAGATAGGTTAAAAGGCAATTTAAAGTTTAAAAGAAACAGATACTGTTCAAATTCATTATATATTGTAATATTTAATTTTTGATTATTCGAATTATCTGTTATTTTTACTTATTTTTTATTTAAAATTGCAGAAAATGGTCCCAACATTTTGATCAGAATCTTCTCCGATTTTTTGTTTCTGAAAAAGAACCCTGTTTATAGGATAATCTGCGGACTAGATACAAAAATAGAGAAAAATAGGCAAAGTAAAATTTTTGATTAAATTTTTCAAATTTGATTAGAAAATTTTTAAATGCGCAATCAAATTTGATTGCAGATTTTTATTTACATTTCAATGTTTGAAAAAGGATTGTAATTTGGAAAAAATGCATTGAAATTTAAATGACTATTTAAAATATTTTTATCAAATTTGAACAATGAAATTTGATTTAGAAATTTAAATAGAAATTTTTAACCCTTTTTAGCCAACATATTTATTAATTGTTAAAATAATAAATGAAATGAATACACAATTTTGTAGATCAGACCATGCGCTTTCAAAATAGGTTCATATTAATTAAGTTTTTAATTTTAAGAACATTAGTGTTTAGTTTGAAGATAAAGATAATTTTACTTTTTTGTTCATGCCGTAAACACATGGTTATTCACGACTACCAAATGAATGCTATTGTTTTGGCATACAATATAAATAATAATCAAACTTAATTTTTAGATCAGAATAATTCAAGCATAACTAATAGGGGCTATTTAAGCCACCAAAAACTTTTTTTAATTTAATCAAAGATGAAAATCATCAATATTTTGATTAAACTAACTAGTAATTTAATTTTTTCACCAAACTCAAAATTTCCTATCCCTAAACATGCGCGCCACGTTTTTTGATTAAAACAAATATAAAACTATACATCCTTTAAAATGTAATAAAAACGTTAAAAATATTACCAATTTATCGGATGATTATAGTTTATATTTCTTTAAACAAATCTATTTATAAAGCATCAAAAACTCTTAAGAAAAAATTATAACACTTGTCTTTTATACATTGTATTTTTTTAATTTTATTTTGGCTTAACAAAAAAAAATTTTATTAAAAAAAATGCTAAATAAATAATTTGATTTTATCTTTAAAAAACTTATTTTTAGACTATCTTTATAATATTTATTAATTTATTATTAAAAAATTACTTATGGTTTAACAAGTAATAAATCCGAAATCCTTTTTAATAATCTTTTTTTAAATTTTTGTTAAAGTTCGAGCTGATTCTTATCTCGTTCGATTTCTCAAATTCTTATATAAATCGAGATTTAAAACTCATTTAAAATAAAAAACTTGTTTTATTAGGCCTAATTTAAGTTTGCAGAGGCTTCTTTATTGCACTCTTGTAACCATAGTGATATCTCTTGATAAAATTTTTTATAAAATTTAAACATTTCATGTCTGGCCATACAAGACCATATTTTAATTAGCTTAAAAACATTTTTTGCTCAACAGTTTTTGAAATTTTTGTATTAACAATCCATCTTACAAGTGAATCATTAAGTCACAATAAAATAATAAACGATTTCTTTCAGTTTTATTTTTTTCAATTTTGTTGAAACACAATTAACGAATTCAATTTACCAAAAAAGTTCTCATAAGATATTTAAAATATTACTATTTGTTTATAAGTTGAGTGAATAATGTAAACTTTAAATCATAATTAACTTGGGAGAACCAGCAGGGTTGGATGCTAGTGTTAAGAGGCTCGAACTGACACTAGCCGAAAAACAACAACTCCGTCAGCGTCAGCAATCGGAATTAACCGACGATTTGTGATGATTTGACCAAGGCACATTTTAACATATTTTATTCAATTAATTTTTTGATTAACAAAAGAAGCACTAACGAGTAAAAATGACTCTTTTGATTTATTGAAATTAAAGCCAAAATAAAATTGAATTAAGTGAATTTGAAACTAATTTTTGAAAAATCATAATTCTTTATTATCTAAAAAGTCAGAATTAATTGTCAGATTAGGAAATTTGAAATATTAATATTTAATTTAATAAAGAGTTAGAAATTTTTAATTGTTCTGCAGTTTTTGCTTTGAAAAATATATGTGAAACCAGAGTTGTTTAAAATCACAAAAAAAAGTCCATGTCATTAAAGTTGATAACTTCAATGACATAAATAATTCTTTAGAAAAATATGGCTCATTTGCTTTTCAGCATAGAATTCTTGATAGAATGTTATGTTTTGCCAATTGACCGCTATTTTTCTATAATTCGCCCGAAAAATTAAGAAATAAATTTAAAAAAATGACTCAGGGAATTTTAAATACAATTTAAGAAATAGTTACAATCTGATTGAACCGATGTCAAAAACGGCTAATGTTAAAAAAATCTTTGAAACATTTTTATAAAAGATTGATGAATAGCTTTGGGAATAAATATTTTCATCGTAAAAAAATCAGAATTTGGCATCAAATTTTAGTCAAATCTATCATCAAAATATTCCACCAAAATTAAATTTTAGTCACCAAAATTATTTTTTACAACAAATAAAAATTAACTTAACAAAACATTTTTTTACATTAATTTTTTTCTTTCTGAATCGAATTAAAAAAATTACGCAACAAAAAAAAATTATATAAAACATGTAATTAAAATTTTATTTCAAAATTTAATTATTTTTAAATGAATTAACATTAAATAATACATTTTATATATTATATCAAAATTTTTTGTAAAAATCATGGAAGTTTAAATGTGATTTATTAATAATTATACCAGTAGTATTGCAAGCAAATAATTGTATATTTTATTTTCAATCAGTATTTTTCAATTTAAAATTCAAATTAAACAAAGTTTTAGTTCAAAAAAGCCCAAGATTCGAATTTGAAAAAATATTAGAAAAAATTTCGATGATTATGTAAATAATAAAAGTGTTCCTTACAAATATTAGCTGATGTAAATAAAAATAATTGGTTTTAATCAGACTTGAGCAAAAGTCATCAAGTCAAGGTCAAGTCAAGTCTTTTGACTTGACTAAATTTTTTTTTTTTAAAAAAAAGTCAATTGACTTGACTTAAAATTTTTTTTGTTAACAAAAAAATTTTTCAAATTTATTTATTTATTTGTTTATCTGTATCGAGCTAGTGCTCCTCCAGAATGAAAATATAGAAAAAAAAAATGTATATAAAATCTGTTTTTACCATGAATGAAGTATCCATCGCTTTCGGTCTACTCATCTAGACTCCTGGATCGATTTGAACTAGTCGAAAGCGGTAAAAAGGTCGAAAGGGGTCTTTTATTCTGAAGGAGCACTAGCTCGATACAGATAAACAAATAAATAAATAAATTTGCAAAATTTTTTTGTTAACAAAAAAAATTTAAAGTCATGTCAATTGACTTTTTTTTAAAAAAAAAATTTTGAAATCAAGTCAAATGACTTGACTTCCCAAAATTTTCAAGACTTGACTTTGAAAAGACTTTAAAATGACTTTTTTTTTGACTTTTGTCCAAGTCTGGTTTTAATATAGAAGAATTGCATGTGATTGTCGATTGAAGATATTTAAAAAGTTATGCATACAAACATTTTATATATATTGCTTTTCAGAATAATTTACTAAAATTCATGTAATGCTATGACACTTGAGGTTGGTGAAAAAAATCAACTCGTGATTGACCTAAATTAGTCAAAAAAGTTAATTAAAATATTTTATTTTTTATATTTTATAATAATTTTTTGACAAAATGATATTTTGTCAATTAATATATATAAATGTCAATTAAAAAAGAAATATTTGTCAATTAAAACTAGATAATTCGTCAGCTATACAGGAATCAATTTGAAAAAATAAACGTCATTTAAATGAATGTTTTGTCAATAAAATTTTTGTCAGTTTAAAAAAATAAATGTCAAGTAAAGAAAATTTTAATTTTTTTCGTACATTGTCACAGCAATTCTAAAAGGACAGAACTTTTTTCCTCTATCGCATAAGCCAACTAGAAGTAACTTATAACCATTCTAAACAAATTTTTGTAAATAGAATAGGTTGCCAACATTTCGACTTAAATTTGAAATTAAGAGAATTTTAAAATAAAGTTTAAAACTTACAATATTTCGGAATTCGGACATGAGCTCTACTAAATGATTGTGTTTATTCCTATTCAAAATTTGGAATATCCATTTTTTTTCGTATATTAGCTTTTCTTTTTCTTTGATCAATAAAGACAGCAATGAAATATTTACTTATAGTACAGATATTATTGACAATTATTAAATAGTTAATTTGCATTAATTTTTATATATTGACAAATATTTTTTTAAAAAAGACAAAATCCTTATTTACATGCTAATCCTCTTTTAGCCCGTATAGTCGAATTTAGCCCGTATAGCCCGTAATTTTTTTATTTAGTGAAAAAAAAAAATTTGAAGAATCATTTCTACTTAATTAATCTAAATTTGCATGTATTTTGATGACGAATTTTTTTATTGATATAAATTTTAATAAAATTGCTGATTAAAATAAAAATATTTTGGTGATAAATTTCATTTTTTTGATGTTAAAATTTTGATGTTATTTCCCCAATTTTTAGATAATAAATTTTAGATATATGATGGTATAATAAATACAACCAAATAGCTTTGTGATCAAGAGATCAATGTTGAAATTTGCAACACTCAAGCTTTCTATATTTAATGATGATTTTTACAGAATTTGTAAAAAAATTCAAAAAAAATTTAATTTAAACATTTCAATGTTTTGCTCTATTAAATAGTTTTTTTTATCTTTATTTCAAATCAATTATATTAATAATTATTTTATAAGATTAAATAAATGAAGTGTTAATCGGTCTTTATACCCTAGCTTTTGATTAACCTTAAAAATTGAATTATCCTAAAATTTTCTCTAATCACTAAATTTAGCGTAAAATACGGTAAAATCTTTGCATCAAATCACTACTTTATTTAAAATTTCTTACAACTATTTTAAGAAAGGGGTTGATTGTAGAAAAAATGAATTTTTTCCCAATTTATATTTAAAATTTTTTATCATAACAGTCCGTTTCATTGTGCATAAAATAAAACAATGCTGATAAAAATTTATTAAAAAAAAAAAGAAAGAAAAATTTAATAAATTAATTTCCAATGGAATAGAACACGATTTTGTAAATCAAAAATAAGCTCAATAATTTTCCAGCTCTTTGGTCCATTTATTTTTCCACTGAGAAAATTGTACAATGGGCTCCACACTACTGCCACTTTTGTCCAAATTGCTAAAATTAAACTCGCTGGCGCTATTTTTAATGGGGGCAAGATTTTTTTTAGATGTCGAAGTAACAAGAACCTTATCTAAATAGTTGACTTTTTTTGGCTGACTTGTCTTATCTGATTTTTTATTATTCAATCTCAATTTGTCAAGTATTTCCATGGCATTGTCAATGTGCTGACTGACGAGCATTTTTTTATGCATCTCAATATCAGGCAAAGTCTCTCTGCTGTCTGTTTCAGAAAACAATTCCGACTTGGAGTAGTACAAACTATCCGTGAACCTGTTCTCATGGACCATGTCTTTGGATGACACCGGAGCCAAAAAAGATGACGACTGGCACAAACTTTTGCGAAACTGAGCCGTAGAAGTGCGCGAGATTTTTCCTCTACACTCCGGGTACATGGCCTCTATCTCATTGATGATGGTGTCCTCTAGCGACTTCATCATAGCGTACTGACCATCTCTGGACAGTGTGCTTCCGAATCTGGGACTTTTGTTTTTGTGAAAGCTCAAAGTGCTTTCATCGGTTGACTTTTTGCGCATCTCGCCATCTGCTTCAAAATCCTGGAGATCGGTTGAGCTAGGCGCCTCGAAGACCGACGCTCTTCGGCTCGGACACGAGGAATACTTGAGCTGTTCGAACCTGTGTTTAAGCTCGTCATCCAAATACCTGGAGATGATGATGGACTTTTTTCGGTGACGGTACTCTTTAAGGAAGTACTCGCGCTCTTTTTCGTTCATGTTGTCATAGCTGATTGAGGAGGCTGACGAAAAGTCCGAGTCCTGGCCCGGATTGAACACACTCAGTCTTCGATTCAGCTGCTCGGCCTTGGCGTAGATGTTGGGCAAAAATTTTGGACGCCGGTGCGCCAGTTCGTTTAGCTGTCTTATCTTTATGAGGGTTTTGTTGGAAAATATTGGTTCGGAGAGAACGAGCTTTTTTGGATCTGTCAATGAATTTCTACGAGACATACTAAAAATAATAAATGTTTTAAAAATAAACTCTAAATGTGTTTAAATTTTATAGTGTTTAAATTGATCTGGAGGAATTAGCCCCAGGAAATTGTAGGCTCCGATCATACCTGGATACCTAGACACCTCACTTGGCAATTAGTTCTAAACAATAGGGTCTGTAAAGTGATGTAAATCCAAATTTGAATAATTTTCACTATTGCCTTAGTAATTAAGAAAACAAAGTAAAAAGTTGCCAATTTTTGAATTTTAAATGGAGGAATTTTGGGCATAAGTAATTCTTTAGGCTAATTAAAGGCTTCATAAGTCTCTAATCTAAGTAATTAATTAAATATTTGTGTGCGTATGCGAAACCAGTGATACAGTGGAACATTTGCTTAGCGTACCAGTTTGTTTACTTTTATTCTAACTCATTTATTGCTGATTATTTCATCAAATTGAAAAATTAGCATCACCTGATGGCAAATGTGTACAAGTCAAGTCACATGAGTTTCCTTGCCTAAATTAATTTCAAGTCAATATGTTCCAATAATTGCCACACTGATACGGGTCTAGAATACCTAATTATTTTCTCTTTTCCTTTTTTATCAGAACCTATCAACTCTAAAACATGTAAAAACTCTCATTACTAATTTTTATTTACAGTGTTTTACTTTAACGCCGCAGGAACGGTAATAATACATCATTTTACGTAATTATACATTAAAAAATGTAAGATCAAGTAAAATTACATCAAATTTAACAACAATAATAAAAAGTGTTATTTTTTAAGAAAAAGTTCGAAAAATTATAAATATTAGATTTCTAGTCAATTAAGTGTTAATTAATTTTGTAATTCTACATTTTCTACATTCTACATTTTTGTAATTCTACATTAAATAATGTAAGATCATGTAAAATTACATCAAATTTAGCAACAATAATAAAAAGTGTTATTTTTTAAGAAAAAGTTCGAAAAATTATAAATATTAGATTTCTAGTCAATTAAGTGTTAATTAATTTTGTAATTCTACATTTTCTACATTCTACATTTTTGTAATTCTACATTAAAAAATGTAAGATCATGTAAAATTACATCAAATTTATCAACAATCAATTTTAAGTAAATGAACATTTTTTCAAGTAAAAATTTACAAAAATGTAGATGGCCAAAAAATTCTAAATTTTCGAACAAAATATTTTATTTTTATTAAATTTTTTTACTTTTTATTTTTTTACTTTTTACATAATTTTACACGAAATAATTTTATAAACATATTTGTTTAAAAGTCCCAAAAAAAGTCCAATTCAGGACTTTTTTTGTTAAATTTGCTAGATCAGGCTTTATATCAAAAAATTTATATACTCTTGGGTTGTCTAATGCATATAGATTTTCCATATTTCAGGGGTTGCGAAGTTCATTTCAATTCGATCTTTTCAATTCAGAAAAATTTAAATAACTTTTTTACTATAAAGAATAATTTAGTTCTGTAAAATGCTTAATGTTTAAGCAACTTTGCTTAATCCGAAAATATATGTCTGCAAAAACTGTGCAAAGTAAGTGCACAGTTGATTAGAATACTTTTTAATGGCGTGCAAAATGCAGAGTATTTTGCAGACCTATTTTACTGCATTAAGCAAATTTGCTAATAATTAAGCATTTTAAAGAACTAAATTATCTTTTTTAGTAAAAAAGTTATTCAAGTTTTTCTGAATTGAAAAGATCGAGTTGAAACGAGCTTCACAACCACCATATTTCAGTATTTTTTTGCAATTTTAGCATAAAAGTCTTCACGATTCTTCTTCAGTCTTCAAAATTTTAAAGTCCGGAATTTTTTTTTTTTAAGAATAAAAATTTTTGGGTCGGACTTTAGAAAAAACAAAAAAGTCCGCACTTGACTTGAGACTTGTGACTTTTAAACAACTGTGATTATTAAGTGTAAAAAAAAGTAATTTTTTGTAATATAATTAAATTTTCAGTAAAATTCTAATGTTTATGAATAAAATTCGGCATCTTGAAGTTTAGAATAAAACATATCAAATCAAACATTATCTTGTTTATATCTTTTGAAAATTATTTGATTAAACCTCTCTGAAAAATTCTAAATAATGCAACAAAAAAGCTTTTTTTGATGCTCAAAATGATCAAATCAAACTAAAACTATCAAATAAATTGTTATTTCTTAATAGAAATAATGCAGAGATACATTTTTGGATTTAACATACTATGTTAAATAAAAAAATAAACTCTGCAATATCAAAATGCACAATGCAGAATGCACACCATCGATATGATGCTATTTTAAGTGGATAATTTTTTGCAGACTTTTGCAGATTTTACCTTTAGATTTAAACAAAGTTAAAATCAAAAATTTACCTCTTGACTAATTCTATTAAAAAATTAAAATTTATTTTATAATTTTAGTATGATTTGATCATTTTGAGCATCAAAAATTGATCATAAACTTTATCTTGCCAGTAGTACTACGATACAGACATAAGACATAATTTTTTTTTTATTTTTTAAAAAACAAATTTAAATCTCTAAAATATTTTTTAAATATCTGTTCATATTTGTAACTTATTCTGTCTATTTCTTTAGCTTAAATTTTTGCTCAAATGAGAGTGTCCGATCTCCAAACAGTTCCAAAAAGCCTTTAAAGAGGCTATTTTTAAATAAATAAATAAATAAATAAAAAAGGTAAAATCTGAATAGGTAAGCAGAATTAAACAGTTGATACAACTATCTATGCTGCAAGATTTTTAATATACAGAACTACTTTTGAAATTAAACTTGAAATAAAAGAAATTAGAAAAATTTCACAGTCTTTTACGTTTATTAGTGCAATTTTTAACTCAATAATTCTGTAATCTAAAATTTTGAAAATTTTTTTAACTAAAGGATCATTAATTTTTACGCAATTAATGATCTTTTAGTAGGCCTTTTAGTTATAGTAGAATTTTAAAATAAAAATTAAGAAATTAGCGTAATTTTACACAATTAAACCTAAATAATAAAATAGCGGAAAATTACATTTTTTTCGTAATTTTACCTCAGAACATCTGAAAATATGCTAAAAAATATCAATATGTATAATGATGGATTTAAAAAGTTATTTAGTAAAATTATCCAGAGTTTTTGTTCTGAAAAAATATCCCGTTTCCTTATTTAATAAAAAAAAATGCCCTTTCTTAATTTTGAAAATTGTTCTAATTCCTCATATATTAAGGCTTCCATTTTCATTTACCGAATCTTTTTTTATGACATCTAACCTAAACCTAACCCTGATCCCAAACCCCTAGCAGTCCGTAAAGTTAAACCGTTTTTTTCGGTATTTTCTTAATCTTAACATAAATTATTATTCTTGATAATTTTTGGTAAGCATTATTAGAAAGCTTAAATAAAAAATATCACTAAAAAATAATTAAACATCATAAATTTTGATAGTGCAATTATTTTATTATATAAATTACATGTTTATTTGTGAACAATCAATATTTTTTGAATAAAAACTACTTAATTTAGAATCATTCACTTAATATTTTGTCTTTTTTCGTCCTCAAAGACCAAAAATCAAAAAATTGACCTTGAGTCTGAACAGTACAATTAGAAAGAAAAAAAAATTTATGAAAAAATTTAAAAAAAAAACATGATAATTTGACCAAAAATCATTTAAACCTCTTGCTTTAGTCTTTTGTTTGTCATATATTTAAATTTGCTTCTAAGCTTGAGCGAAAGTTTTACTGCTCGGCACTAAGCTAAAAAATGTTTGATGTTGAATCACTGAAAATTAGGTAAATCTATTTTTAAAAAATTTATAAAATTAAAAAATAATTTCAAAGTTAACTTATTTTTTATTTTATATTTTAATTTCATCGAAAAATAAACATAAGGTTTCAGAATTTTATAAGGTTAAATTCAAGTTAACTTATTATTTATTTTTTCAAAATTTAAAAGATCAAAATTAGTATAAAATTAAGTAACTTAGTTGTTAATCTAAATAAAACTTGATTTAAGAAAAAAATCTTCAAAATATAATTCATTTTTACTTAATTTTATTTTAATTAAGTTGTAATGTTCTTTTTTTGGTTATTTTAGTGTTGGCTAAAGGTTAAGTGAGATTTACTCAAACTAAACACAATTAATAATATTTAAAAACATTTAAAATTAAAATAAATTGTTTTCCTCAAAATTTACGCATGAATTATTTCCTAAATTACAAGGTCAGATTTTTAGAAACTTAGGTACTCATAAGTAAATTTACTAATTTTTTGAGAATCTCAAGTATTTATTTTTTTTACAATATGAAAAATTAGGCTGTTAATTTACCTTTTTACCTAGATTTATTTATATTGGTATCGAGTTAAGATTTAATCAAAATAAATTAGTTAAGCGAATTTTTTTTAATCTTATAACTAAATTAATTTCATAAATTATTAAGGAATAATTAAATTGAAAATCTGTCACTTAAGATTTTAAATTAAAAATAATCAGAATCAACTTACAGGATTAAAAATAATAAAAATAAAATAAGCAAAAAGTCTCGGTCATATCAAAACTTAAAGTTTATTTAAGTGACAAAAACGCTTCTACATTCATTTAAATTTTATAGGCAACAGTTGTGGGTTATTTGAAATGAACAGGAGAACCATCTGAATCTTATCTGAATAAAGTATATATGATAATTTTACTGAACAGGGAGACCCTGTTTTTTTTTAAAGTACTGTCTCCCGTAAATGTATCCCTGCTTCTATAATATACTTAGACTGTTGGTCATCTTATTCAAAAATGTCATGAATACAGTTAAAATTTTGTTGAGCCAATAAAAAGTATTAATAATTGTAAACAAAATTTAGTTATTAAAATTTAGTTAAATAATTGTAAACAAAATATTTTTTTCTTTATTTTCTTATTAGAGACTCATAACTCAAATATAAAAAAAAAATTTTGTTGGTTACAAAACAGGAAACAGCTACTTCATGGAGCTCTAAATGATCGAACTTTATATTCAACCCGCATTCATAAAAATAATTTTTTTTTGATAATGACAATATGAAAAAGAAATCCCAAATTTTTACTTATAGAATGTTACTAAATATAAATAGAAAATAATAAATATTTTTTTAATTGGGTTTCCTTCTTAATTAAATTTTTTATAATTATTGAACTTTGATTTTTTCGGGCTTAAATCCGAATCCAAATTTTGTTAAATCTCAGGATAATTTAAATTTATTCAAAAAAACTGAGCAAAAGTTATAGAATGTGAAATTAATGGAAAATTCGTGAAAAATTTAAAAGTGCTTCATAATGAAATGAAAATATAAAATTAGACTTTATTTTTTATATTAGGAATTATTTTCGATTTTTTTTTTGCCTTAAAAAAATTTAGTCTTAACACAAAAAAATTCAATAAATTTATCTATTATTTATTTAATTCTTAGTAACACATTTTTTGTACACCATTTACGGTGAGCGATGTTGCTTACAAAATCGGAAGGAACTAAAACGAAAAAACATTATTCTTAGATTTCTTCTTAAATCTTGATTTTTAATGTTAATTAAAAAAAATTAAATTGATAAATTTAATAAGGGTTAACAAGATCTTCATCTCCACTTCGGAGCCATAGTATTAACTATTCCTGCAATAACTCTGCTTATTTTGAAGTTATTTTTTAGAATTTTATAAATATTTTTTTGTATGCTATTTATTTATCAAACATTAATTATTTGTATTCTTTACGAAAAAAAAATATTAGTGTCTCTGTATTTTGTATGAACCTAGAGTTCTGTGCATCTAGCTATCATATGTCTTGGGTCATTTTCTCAAACCTGTTTACCGGAGCTTATCTTGTTCTGATTATTATCATTTTATTCACAATTATTTTCTATTTAAAAAAGGGGAATCAGAAGAAGAAAAAGTTTATGATATATTTAAATTTGTTATTTTAATTTTGTTAATTGAAAAAAAATTCAAAATACCTGTGAAGAATTAACAAAAAATTAAAATTGAACTTTTATACGAGAGTGAAATTAAAAACAATGGAGCTGGAGCAAATTTTAGAGTAATAATAAAATTTGCAATCAAGTTACTATAGATTAAGTAAGAGTTGTTTAAGTTGAAAAAAAATTTAAATATAATTAAGCCTCTGTAAAAACTCTGCAAATTTATTGAGTATTTTTTTAATCCTTTTTTCATTTTATTAATTTTGGTCGTGTTTAAATTAATAAATTTTTTATATTTATAAGTAAATACCTAAATTTTAGTTTTAACAAATTTTTTTTAAAACTTAAAGAAATGTAAGTTAACGATAAATTTTATTGTTATTCTAAAATTTGTTCCACCTCAATCGCTCTTAATTTCAGTCTCCCAGCATTTGCCGTTCTTTACTTATAAAAGATATTCTTTAAAAAAATTTTAACTTGAAAAAGACAGATTAGTCTATTTTAAAAAAGTAAGAGTTCAATTGACTAAAAAAATAATTTAAATTTTATATCCAGAATAAATTTAAATTAATTTTTTTTATTTTTCATTTATTCCAAGAGTAAAAAATGAACAATTTTTTTTTAATCTAAAAAATATCTCAAATGTTTCTTTTTTTAACTTTAAATAAAAAAAATTTCCTTTGTTGTTGAAATTCACTTTTTTTAGAAATATTAACTTAAAAATTTCTAATTGATAAAAAAATCATGATTGAAATTCAAAAATCATTTATTCTCGAAGCGATAGATTTTTAAATTTACGTCATACTGAAAGCCGACTCAAGGCTAGTCTTAAAACAATTTAAAATGATTTAATTAATGAAAATAAATATTTTTCATCACTTTTTTACTCTTTTTCTTTTGCTCTTTTCATCATTTATCCACTTTGATTTTTTCTAAAATTAAGACTAAAAAACAATTTTTTAAAATTTAAACTGTGGCTTATTTTTTACAATTCTTTTTTTAAACTCCAAACCCCTAAAATATCAATAAATCTGACTAACTAAAGAAAAAAAGTTATTTTAAATTGACTGAAACCATTGTAAACGATATGATACACATGATGATATATTCTTTTGTTCAAAGGTGCTAGATAAAGCGAGCAAATAAAAAGGTAAAGGCGCTTAGAAGAGCTCATTTTTTTGTAAGGAAAATTAAATAAGTTTTCAGCAAATTAAATAATAAAAATCGTTTCAGAAAAAAATTAGTGTTGATACAAATTACTCTAAAACAAATAAATCCAAATGAATAGAAGCACGTTTTAAATAGCTACAATTTAGAACTACAACAAACTTGAGTTTTAATAGATTGCTTAATCCGCGGCCCCTTTCTTTCCCTATTACATAAACTTAAATTTATCCATTAGGAAAAAAAAATAAATCCAACATTTTATTTAAAATCTAAAATAGCGTTAATTTAATAAAAAATGGAGAAATGATGGCAAACAAAGCTAAAAATGTGCTTTTTTCCGTTTTTGTTTGTCAAAATCTCAAGAGGAAATATGGATTTAGTAAATTTGAATTACGTAATAAAGAAAAAAAAAACTAATTTTTTATGGCACTTAAAATTTCGAGCTTTTAATTAAGTTTAATTTCTTCAAGGAGAATGGGCCTGAAAAATGATTACTTTTTTTAGACATTTCAATGCATAACAATACATTAATTGTTATGTAACAAGCGTAAGCATAATGTTTGATATCAGAGCGGGATTAAGATTTTAAACAAAGGCTGCCTGAAGCTAATAAAATTCCCTTAAATTTAATTTACTGCTTGACAGACAATAAAAATAATCAATAGTCGTGGAAAGCAGCGTATCAAGTCCGAAATTGGTAACCAAGCCAAATAACTGGAAAAAGTTTATTTTAACTTTAATATAAAATTTTTTTTTGGAGAAATTTTCTGGGTTCTAGTGACGCTGCAAGTTAAAATCAATGAAAATAAATTTTTTGATTTTTGATATAATTTTAGGCTTTTGCCCGCAGGTGTTTAAAGATTAAAAAATAATAATGAATTTTAAAAAGGAAAATAAAAAAAAAAACACAAAAATTTGACCGGCCAAGTCAGATCTTGATTATTTCTAAAAATTTTATCTAACAAAAAAAATATTCTAAAACTCAAATTATTAAATAAACTTTTGAATAAATTTTTAAGAATTCAAAATTAAAATCAATATTTGAAATTTTAGATTAAATAAATAAAAGTTGTTCATGTTAGGGAAAATAGAAAAATTGACTTGAGAATTGGTACTGTAGAATTAATAAGAACAAAAGTCTGTAAATATAAATTAAAATGTAAAAATAATGTAATTAAATTGAAGACATAGAAAATTTTCACAGACTATTTTTTATTTTTATTAAAATAAAAAAAAAGCAGTAACTCTTTGAATTCAATCGAGGATTTATTCCATGATCTTTAAGGAACATAATCTTATTTATCCAAGAAAGAAAAAAAACAGGCCAAAAAAATCTAACCATTAAACTTGATTCAATCATTTTTAATTAAACTGGCGAGACGTCAGTATTGCGACAATTGACGTCTTCAGGGACAGGGTTTAGGCCAGTAAAGTAAAGACTAAAATTTATTTTATACAAAAAAATTGTCTTTTATTTACTATTTCTTAATTTTCATTGTTTATTATTTTTTTAACTTGATCTTATAAGACGATTAAAATTCTTTAAGTGATTCTGAATTGTTTAAGTTACTCAATATTTTTTAAGTAATAGAAAAATGGTCTAAAAACGAATACTGATTTTTAAAAATTACAAAAGAAAAAAAAACATTTTTTTAGGAGTAAAAAATGTTTTTAATTATTAATTTTGCAAGGTTTACTTAATTCATATTTTGTATTTTTATCGTAATTTAATACAGATATTCTTTAAAATATTTTCTATTAAATTATTTACTGAAAATTAAGTTCAAAATTTACAAAGAATGACAAAATAAAAATTTCGATAATTAATTAATGGATTAATATAAATATACTAATATATTCTAATGTAAGTCAAAATTATATATTAAAAAAATATTGGTCATAATATGAAGAGCAAAGTTTGTTTGATTTAAAAGGATCAATAAAATTCGAATTATTGTTAAAAAAGTCTTGAAAATTAATCAGAAGTGAATCATCATTTCTAAGTCGTAATTTTTTAACGAGCATATTTTTGATTTCAAGATTTTTTTTTAATTCTTAGCTAAGAATTGCCAAAATTTAAATTTTTCTTTTTTAATAATGCGATACAAGATCTTAATCAAGAACATTAAATCTTTCTTTTCAAATAAGATCCAATTAATTTCATATACATGGAAAATCTTAAAATAGATTTGAAAAAAATATTCTTTAAAAATAAAATATTTTCAAAACTTCAATTCTCTTGTTTTAAAAAATAAACAAATAAAAAATTTTAATTAAAATCTTTTCACCGAAAAATTCATGAGTGTGAATTGAGTGAATGTGCTCGACATCTTTTGAATATACAGTTGCACCCATGTCAGATTGATGGATCAAGATGTATAGCTGTTTTTGACAGTCAGAGCATTTGTACAAACATCTTTATACTTTTTTTCTTAAATATTTTGCTTCTGATTAGTGAAAGTAATCTATGAATATTAATTAATATAATTACAGATTTGTCAATATGAACCGAGAGTAATGCTCCATCAGAATAAAAATATAAAAAGAAAATTAAAATAAAGTTAAATGATATAAAATAAAAAAATTAAAAGATATTATTATTATTTATTCATAAAATTACGGCAGATTCGGCGATGTTAAAAATAAAATAAAACTGAATACAAAAGATACCGTAAACTCGTGACCATTACTCTTGGAACAATGTCAAAATTTGGGTTTATTCCATTCGGAACTAATACCATCGAAACCATGTTATAAAATTTTTTTATTTTTTTGTAGAATTAACCTTGACGTCTGACTTTAAACTAAGAGTAAGCGCAAAACTTTGATTTAATTCTTAGAATAATTTCGAATTTATTTTGCAATAAACTTAAAAAATCTTAGAGTTAAATTCGAAATTAAAAAAAATTAAAAATTAAACTTTATTCTAATTTTTGTATTTATTCTAAGAGTAAAAATTAAATTCGATTAGAAATTAAAAATTAAAATTAAATTTAAAATTAAAAAATTCGATTTAATAGCCAAAAAAACTGTATAAAAACATTTATATTTTATTTGCCTAATAATTTTACCATTTTCGTCACGAGAGAACCTTTTTCTACCACGTTTCTTTGATGATAATTGATTTGAACAAGTTTCGATATTGGAAGCTATTGAAATTTGGGATTTGGTTTGGTTGGTCTGAAGGTTCAATTCCCTAAGAGGGTTTCGATTAGTTGGCTTTTGTCTATTTGTATTTACGGTTTGAGTTGACAATGGTGAAACATATGTTTTTGGATTTTTGTCTATTTTTGAGTAATATTGCGGAATAAAATGGTTGGACGGATTAGAAATAAAACCAAATAATACAAATAATACAAATACAAATACAAATAATAATGTTATAAAAATTTTATAAAATGGTTTCGATGGTATTAGTTCCGTATGGAATAAATTTTGACATTGTTCCAAGAGTAATGGTCACGAGTTTACGATATAGAGAAAAAAAAAGGATAAATAAGAAAATAATCAAATTTTGGTATCAACACGTTTATTTTTTAGATGTTAAAAAAGATTTCTATGCATCTAGCTACCAAATATGTCTTCCTAGTATGATATCTTCGCAAGCCTTCTTGTAGTAGCTTTTTATTATTATTATTTAACAAAAATTTTTTTTTAATTTTATTATAATAACTAATTAAAATAAAGCTAAAGTTTTAAATTTATTCCACTTTTGGTTTTTTAATTTGTTAATCTTGTTGCTATTTCTATTTGTTTTCCATAAAATATTAGCAAAATATCGAAAAGAACTACTACTAGTAAAGCAATTTCTAAAAATCCAGAATTAAAAATACCTATAAAAAATAATATACACAGAATTAAATGAGCTGCTAAATGAAAGTAATAGATAAATTTAATTGAATTTGGAGCACATCTTAAAACTATTACAGAAATAGCTACAAACAACCCTGTGATATCAATCAAATAGAAAATCCATATCGTTTTTAAAAAAAAGCTCGTTATACTCAGAAGCATTATTAGTGTGAAATAGATAAAATTTTGATCAAATAATTTATTTAATTTTTAAGATTTAATAAAAAAACGATCATTTAGTTGCGTAATTTAAAAAATATCAAAAAAATGATTTAAATTAAAGATAAAAATTTTAAAGATATAAATTTCAGAAAATTAAATCAAAAAGCTAATTATTAAGAAAAAATGAAAATGCAAACTTTTGAAATTAATTCAGATTCTAATAAACAGGATGGATCCGTAAATTACCCTACAAACACATCAACAGCAACAATTCCAACAAGTTTTGTCAATGTAAATTTGGAACAAAGAACAAGACCAAATGTCCTAGAAAGAAAAATATCAGATTTTAATTCTTTTATCTATTTCACACTAATAATGCTTCTGAGTATAACGAGCTTTTTTTTAAAAACAATATGGATTTTCTATTTGATTGGTATCACAGGGTTGTTTGTAGCTATTTCTGTAATAGTTTTAAGATGTGCTCTAAATTCAATTAAATTTATCTATTACTTTCATTTAGCAGCTCATTTAATTCTGTGTATATTATTTTTTATAGGTATTTTTAATTCTGGATTTTTAGAAATTGCTTTACTAGTAGTAGTTCTTTTCGATATTTTGCTAATATTTTATGGAAAACAAATAGAAATAGCAACAAGATTAACAAATTAAAAAACCAAAAGTGGAAAAAATTTAAAACTTTAGCTTTATTTTAATTAGTTATAATAATAAAATTAAAAAAAAATAACCTTTTAAATTTTTAGGCTTTAACTTTATTTAAAGAACTTTCTTAATCAAATTAATTAACTCTCTCTCTAAAATTAACTATAAAATAGAAAGAATTTTTTCAATATTAATAAAGTACAAACAATTACGTAAAACTACGTAATTCCACGTAAAATTACCAAAGTAAAAAAAATTAAATTTACCGGATTTTACGTAATTTCACGTAAAATTACCGGAAATTACGTAATTTTACGATTTATTGGGTTTTCGGTACCAATATGCATTACTACATATATGTCCTCGTTGAAGCTCATTTTCCACTTAATTGACCACTCACACAACTTGTCAAGATCTATCTGGAGATTCCTCGTATCATCGAGTTGGTTCACAGATCTCATAAATTTTGTATCGTCGGAATAAAGTTTACAAACTGAACTGCATACTTCAGGGAGATCGTTGATATTAATAACAAATAAAAGTTGACCAAGTACCAACCCTGAGGAACTCCACTTGTAACTGGTTTTCATTCAGATACAGATTCGCCAATTACAACGCGTTGCTTTCTGTTTTTAAGAAATGTACATATCCAGTTGATTACCATTATGGGAATTCCGTTGGCTTTTAATTTAACAACTTGCAGTTCATGAGAGACTTTATCGAACGCTCTGGCAAAATCCAAGAAAATAACATCAGCCTGCTGCTTGCGACTCACACAATCAGTAAGAACATCAACCGTTTCAAGGAGATTTGTTACACACGATTTATGACCGACAAACCCGTGTTGCTTGTTTGATAGAAGTTTGTGATATTCAGATGCTTTTAGATTTATGATGATGAATATAGTATTTAACAAGCGATACCATTACTTTGCAGATGACAGAGGTAAGTAAAACGGGATGATAATTTCCTACTTCAGTCCTGCTCCCACGCTTAAAAATAGGTGTTTCATTTGCATTTATCCATTCTTGAGGTAAGTCAGAGTCTTTTAGCGATTGTATGGAAATTTGCAAAATTGGAACAGCCAGTGTATTACTAGAAATTTTTATAGCATGAGTAGCTATCTGATCAACCCCAGAAATTTTGTCACTACGAAGCTTTTCTAGTTTTAGGCACACTTTTTCACTAGTCACAATGTCTTCAACTGTAAAACTTGGGTCAGGGTAGGCACAACAACTGAAATTTTTGCTCATACGCATTACAAATTCTTTCCGCGTAGGTGGGTCATAAACAGAATGAAAGTAATTATTAAGTAGCTCGCAAATACTGGCCTTATTTGTTACAAGGTCCCCTTCTTGGTTCTTTAGAGCTGCAATTGTTTCCCTTGTTGAAAATTGACGATTTATGTAAGAGTACAATCTTTTAGGATTTTCCCTGGAATCCTTTGCTAATTTATATTCAAATGCGATACAACTCTTTTTAACAGCAATCTTGACAAGTTTGCATACATTTTTATGTTTTTAATTCAGTTCATTATTGTTTTTATTGGTGCTTTTGCTAATAAAAAGGCTTCTTTTGAGGCGAACAAAACTAGCAATCTCGCTTTTCCAACACAGAGGCTTACAGATAACTGATCGTGATCCATGTCTCCTGACAAACATTTATGCAGTCTTTGCAAAAACCTCTAAAAAGGAAGAATAGTTGCTTTGTATTGACCTTCTTTCGAATAAATTCCAATTTTGTGTTTTTAGATGTGAATTCATTGATTCATAATGACCGTTCTTCCAATTAAAAGTTCTGCTGTTAAAAGATTTAACCCTAACTCTTTCAGATATAAACTGGAATCGCAGGCTACAATGTATCCTTAACACTAGAAGACCCGATTTTTTTTATACCGTTAAGTCCCAAAATGGGTTTAAAAAACCCATTTTCTAATTTAACTCTAACTAAGGTCAAAATAAAGTTTTTTTTTCAAAATAAAATTTATTTTATGTTATTTATGCTAATTAATAGTAGCTTGATTATGGAGAAAAAAAAATGTATTATATTTAAGTCATATGATTATAAATTCTGACATAATAACATTTGAAATAAAAGAAAAAATGAAATTTTTAATGAAAAAACTCTAATTTATAACTTTTTTCCATCTTCAAAACACTTTTGACATAAAGCTATGTTTTTTTGTTCTTTACAACATGTACCACAACAATACTTTTTACATGAAATACAGGTAACGTTTGTTTTATTCTGATTACAAAACCTAATTTGACAATTTTTCTTATCCTTTTTTGTGTCCATTTTTTTGGATGGAGTCGAATCAACATTCAAATCAACTGATGCATGTCTTTTACGAGTAGGCGGAGTTTTTGGTGTCGTTGGTTGACTATTAGATGAAGATGTCTGAGAATTCCTTGAACCTTTAATTGAGGGTCAACAGACTCAGCAAAAGCATTTGTACAGTCTAGTACCATTTTTACCATGCTCAAATCAAAAATGACCAAAAATGCCGATAAAGCAGTGCTATCTATTCTTGAAGCTGCAAAACTTGTAGGACCACTTTTTTCATTAAAAACTATTCTTTTTCTAATACATGTTTCATCACCGTCATCTAACTTAGTCCAATGAACACCAGCTTTTGAAGTTTTGTCTAAATTTCTAGATTGCCCAGATGGTGGTTGTTGGTGACTGCTGCATTCAATTGGTTCATCGAATTCAGACTCACATTCATCGTCTGATGAATAATCAGAAACAAGATATAAAGTTAATAGTAAAATTATAATTTTTTTAGTGTCAAAAAGTTGAAAAATTTAACTGGGTTTAAAAAACCCCCTCCGGGACTTTATGTATAATTTTTTTTTTTGACACCAAAAAATTATAATTTATAAATTCTAACTATTAAATTACATATACAATTCAATTTCAAATTGAAGAGGAAAAAAAAATTTAAAAAAAAAATTTTTTTCTGATTTTTATTCGATTTTTTGCAAAAAAAAAGAGCTTAAAAAACCCGCGGGTCTTCTAGTGTTAAAATATCAGTGACTAAAGGTGAACCAACCTCGACATCTGATACTCGATTAGAGTCCCTGACTAATACAAGGTCAAGCAAACTACTCAACTGACCATTAGATATGAAAGTATTACCTGTAACAAGTTGTACAAGACACGATTTGCTAATGACGTCACTAACTACAACGCTTGTTGAAATCGAGTTTGCCAAACCGGACTACCATTCTCATTCCATTCAATATCAGGAATGTTAAAGTCGCCCATCAAGATTATACCTTAGTTTACACGTTTAGAAAGAAGCTTTGCAGCAGTTTCTTTGAGGCGTGAGATTCTTCTGTCAGTCATCATATTTGACTTAGTTAAGGTATTTTTCGATGGTGGCCTGTAGATGCATCCAAGCAAAAGTGAGGTTCATTATTAAGTTTAATTGAAATCCAGTTTGCTCACAGTCTTTAGATAGAAAGGAGTTTTCCTCTGCTTCTATAGCTTCAATTTCATTACGAACAAATACACAAAAACCTCCACCTGTCCTTTTGTTTTGTCGTTCTGATCTAAATGAGTGAAAGCCAAAAAGATTTACAACTGATCTCTCATCAAACCATGCTTCAGTTATTCCAATTACTTCTGATGTCAGGGCAGCAGCATTCGCTTCTAGTAAATGCATCTTGTTATTTAACTTGTAGCATTAGTATACCAAAATTCTAGCTTAAAAGGCTGACTTTTTGAGATTGTGTCTTGAGAGGAAGAATATGAATTGTTTTCCATTTGTTGAATCGAAGAATCTATTAAACTGTTGGAGAAAGAGATTACCGAACTGTTGCTCGATATATCTAGACTGGAATTGTCAGATGCATGGTTAATCAATGGATAACTTCTAGGTTTCTCAGTTGAGAATAAAAGTCATTATTTGCCGTATTAATTAATTTGCGTTTAAATGAGATCATATGAGGCGCTGATGTTTCCTGAATGAACTAATTGTTGAAATTGTTTATCAACAAAAGATAGGACCAGTTTCAACTCACCGTTCCTAACACCCTAAAATCGTTTTTTACCATCAGGACATGTCTTTAACTTAAAAATTCGACCGTTTATTGTTATTGATTTAGCTAATTCGTTGTTTTTACGGTCACGCTCTTGTCGCAGTTTGCGATCAGCAATTCTCTCATTTTGTGTCAAGTCCTCATTTACGTAAACGTCCTTGAATTCAGAAATCTGGCGCAGTACACGAGTTCTTGAAGCATTTCCATTTTAGTTTCTTATTTATGAGTAATAAGATTTTCAAAAACAAAAAAACAATTAAGATGAGCCAAGAAAAAAAAATTTAATTAAATAATCCTGAATCAATTAAAGAATTTTCTAAGTTTCAAATAGACCTCAATTAACTTGCCACCAAGGCTATTGAAATAAATAGACTAATATCAGTGACAAATTTCAATATTGTAATGATCCAACAGAGGACGCGGACTCTAAATTTAAATTTTATTTTGCTTGGAAATCTTAAAAATCCTTTAGTTGCTTCTAAGCTTTTCAAGACTAAATTTTTTATAAAATATATTATATTAATAAAACCTTTTTAATAAAAGTTAACTTCTCGTTACTCGCAATATAAAGTCATGCTTCTTTATCTTAGATATATTTGTGAAAAACTTTTTCTGATTTTTTATAAATAATTTAATTGCCTATGTGGCTTTATCTTAAAATAAATAATAATGCGTCTCTTTCTATCTTAGCGGATAACGAAAAGGTGCTCATCTCCTTTTCCAGTGCCTTTTTTGAGAAACGGCTCCGACCTAACACAGAGGTCACTGCATCGAGTGATCACCTAAGCCGAAAATATTATATTAAAATATATTAGATTAGATAATAATAGATTGTGTGCCAGACAATATGTACTTAAACATTAAGTAAAGTTTAAATTAAAATAAAAATCCAAATTAATTCTAGGATTAATTTAAAAATTCATTTTAAATTTTTTTTGGCTCAAGAGAATGATCTGGATAACAAAATTCGATATTTTCAAGAAATTGAAAAAATTTAAGCACTAGTATTTTGTGTTTTTTTCTTGATAAAACTTCGAAGATAAACTTAATGAATAATTTGAATCAAATTTATTTTTTAATAAAAACAATTTTTTTTTAAATTTTAGAATCAGGATGATTTGAAAAAATAAAATGAACAAAAAACATTACGAAAACAAATAAACTGAGTTTTATTAACTTAACCTTATCCGAGGGTTAACATAAATATATTTTTGAATTTGCTTTCGGTTCTGTTTAAACAATTCTGCATTAAACCCAGAGTTGTTTAAAAGTCACAAGTCTCAAGTCAAGTCCAAGTCATTACTTTTTTTATTTTTTTATTTGGTTGTTGGCCAACGTCCAATCACCAACAACTTCCAAAGACCATAAAGTACAAAAAAGTACTAACGGCAAAAAATTACCAACCACTATAAATACCAAGTACCTACAACTAGTTTCTATTTATAT
>QEOQ01000359.1:283160-301333 GCA_010279815.1 Brachionus plicatilis
AAGAATTTAATTTTAGTGACTTTGACTTAAACTAGGCCGCCACACTACCTGGAACGGTAAAAGGAACATTTGGCCACCAAATAAACAATCTGGAACGGCAAAAAATAAATGATGCTCGGAATTTTTTTTTTAAATTTAAAAATCCGAACTTTAACTTTTTTTTAATGACTTGGGATTTATTTCGGGACTTTTAAAAACTCAAATGATTTTTGATGGTGCATTAAAAAAAAGGGAATACGGTAATTTTATTTTTGAAAAAAAAATTCATCTCAAAACATTAGGTTCAAAATTTTGGTTCTGATTTAAGATTATGGCTTTTGATCGTAATCTTTGTGCAGCACTTATTAGGTCTTTGCATGGATTTTTGGTTTTTTTATTTATTTTTTAGTCATAATTAAAACAAAATGTAAAAGTTAATTAAAAAATAAAAATTATTTTTGTTTTTTAATAAAAGCACAAGAATGTCTGAAGCAATTGATAGATAATAAATTCTTGGATAAATATTTGAATCCTTCTTGAAGGTCTGCACCATATTCTTCAAAATATGGTGTTTTGTTTTCTTTTATCATTATTTTCATTGTACCAGTATCTAATAACAAAAGATAATTGGTCAAATCACCAATTAAATCCATCATGGATTTGTGAAAATCCTTATATTGTCCCAATTCAGATTTGGCAAAATAAACATCTTCAACAACATAAACAGCTCCACTTTTCAAATTTGGAAAAAGACCAACCAAGCTGTAGATCATTTGTCTACGAGAATGTCCTCCATCGTCAACAATTAAATCGTACGGACCATTTTCCTCTACTTTTTTCAAATCACTCAAATTACTCTGATCTCCAACATACAAATTATCCATTCGATCTCTAAAATTTTCTGCACACTTTTGATCATATTCAAAAATTGAAATTTTCAAATTTCTGAAAAACTCTTTCCAAGATAGCAATGATTTTCCAACACCAAATGACATTCCACATCCTATTCCAATTTCCAATATGTTTAATGCTTCATTTTTCATTTGACCGAAATAAAAACCATATAAATTATGATACAAATGGCCGTATTTACTGGTTCCGTATTTTTTAAACAGCTGTCCTAGTTCATTAATGTACGTCCAAGAAGATCGCTTTGAATTATTCATTTTGAAATCTAATTTACTTTGAAAATTTCCGTTCGAGCAATTAAATTTAAAAACTATTACCATTAATACTTGAAATAAAATAACAAAAACAATTATCAACTTTTTGTCTTTATAATTCATTTTCAACTCTAAAAAAAATTCCATCGATTAAAATATTTTATTTAAAAAGCAAAAAAAAATTAAAAGTTTTGCTATAAAGTTTTGGACCATTAAAGAAAAGCCATTTTTGAATTAAAAAACAAAAACAAAATATAAAGTTTTGCAGATTTAATGAAGAATTTTGCATAATCAGTATATTGGTGGTACAAAGGATGTATCGGTTGCTACAATTTACAGAATATGTTTTGGTCCTTCAGAACTTAAGCTTTGACATTTTTTATATTTTGTTTTTTTTTTACCAAAATTCACAATGTCAATTTTAAGCAAACACCGGTCTAGTGAAATTTTGAATAAGAGAACAGTTCAATTTTTTTGGTTTAATTCAATTGTTTGGAATATTTTTAAAAAAGTCTAATTTTTATAAACCGTCTACAATCTTTATCTTCAATTCTTTATCTTTATTTACATCCCTGATATTTTTTTTCTATTTTAAATTACATACAGTGTTGTACTTTAAACAGCAGAACGGGTAATATTAAATCATTTTGCGTAATTTTACGCAATTTTACGTAAGCTTACATTAAATTACATTCAAAATTTAGAATGTAATTTTATGTAAGCTTACATTTTTTTACGTAAAATTACGAAAAATGATGTACTATTACCCGTTCTGCGATTTTAAAGTACAACACTGTAGTTCATATTAGTTTAATATTTTCTTTAAAAAATAATGTTTTTTTAATAATTAGATATTATTTGATATAAAAAATTAATATTGCGTTAATTGATAATATTTATCAAAAGAAATTGACGAGTCATTATCGTCTGATTCACAATATTTATACCCCACGCTTGCTAGTTTCTTACTTTACTTCAAAGATTCACAAGATTAAATTTTAAAAATTAAGCTAAATTAAAAAATATTATAAAAATTAAATTTTTAAAAACAAATAATTATAAATAATAAAAATTATTTAATTAAAATAAGTTGTAACTAATCATTGCCATTGTGAAATTTCATACAAAACTTCCAATACAAAAATTAAAAAATTTTATAACTTTTGTTCTAAAAGTCAAAAACTTGTTCTGTAAATGAAACAAAGTGAAACAACTGTTGTTTCACCTTCCGCAGAAGTCTGCAAAATCTGTGCAAATAAATTCCGCTTTATTTTTAATACTTTTAAACAGGGTGCAATTTTGCAGAATTTGCACAGATTTTGCAGACTTCTGCAGAAGGTAAAACAACAGTTGTTTCACTTTGTTTCATTTACAGAACAAGTTTTTGACTTTTAGAACAAAAGTTATAAAATTTTTTAATTTTTGTATTGGAAGTATTGAATGAAATTTCACGATGCCCTAATCATTTGAAGCTTTAAAAAAATGTAAAAAAATTGTAAGAAAATTGGAGAAGGTTTTGAATTCATAATTGACTCAGTTTTTATAAATAAAGTAACTTATCAAAATTTGATTTCCGTCTTTATTATTACTAAATAAGTAACCATGAAAAATAATATTTTTTTATTCGGATGTGTGTTAATGTTAATTAAACATTAAAAAAAAATTTTAGACATGTTTTCGACAAAAATAATGAGCTTAATTATACAGTGTCGATTTAACAAGTGGATTTCTAGTAATTTTGCGTAAAATTACTTGGTAATAAATAGTGAATTTACGCAAATTTACGCAAAAATTGGTAAGAATGAAAATGCCAAAACTTTCAAATCATGCATAAGTCGGTTTTCTTTTCATCAACGAGTAAAAAACTTTCAGTCCCATTTTTTTTTCGAAAAGATAGAATCAAATTTAGGCTATGGTTTTCAAATTGTTCAATTAAATTTTCCATTTTTTACTTCTAGTGTGTGATTTTTTTAAGTGTACTTTTTAAAGTCTAAATAATAATTGACAAAATATTACTCGACATATCAAATTTGACTTTTTTAACAGTTACCTTTTATTCTGGTGGCCCATTATATAAAGTAAATTCTTTTTTGATTTTTACCAAAATTGCAAAGTTGGTGAACAAAAGTTCACTAATTTGTGTTCATAAAATATAAAGAATAAGCACTAATTAAATGATCACTTTTTTTTGCTAGAAAAATAAGTGAACTTTTTTTAAAAAATAAGTGTCAATTAAAAACGCGAAAATACGGAATCGAAAGATACAGTACTGCTACGAAAAACTGTTTTTACGTAATTTTACGTGAAATTACGTAAAATTACCAAAATAAAAAAAAGTAAAGAACCATACCACACATCCATTCATTTTTTGCCCCAGCCGTTTTTCAATCGCGACCAGCCTAAACGAGAGCTTGCTTTGAAGCTTAGAGTCTGGTGAACAAATTCCAACTTTCAATGGGTTGGTCGCTGTTGAAAAACGTTTTCTGTGTAACTTCAATACAGTCGAGTCTTGTTATTACGATGCTGATTAATACGATATTCGCTTTATAACGATTTTTTTTTTCACAATTTACATTCCCTAATATAACTACATGTTAAATTTCTTTATTTATTTATTTATTTGTTTTCTGTACCGAGCTAGAGCTCCTTCAGAATAAGTTAAAAAAAAATAATAAAAAAAAAATAAAATAAAAATAAAATAAAATAAAAATAAAATTAAAGTTAATAAAATGAGATAAAAAAAAAGAATCGAAATAAAGTAAATAAGCTAAAAAAATGAAAGTTGAAAAGACATAAATAGGAATAGATTGTTACATGTTGCATATGTTTAAATAGTTCAAGTTTCAGGAAAAAAAGAAGAAATAGTAAGGTAGCAATTACACAATGGAGTTGGGTATTCAATATATCTTGATTCGAAACCTTCTTTGTATTCCTTCACCAGTCTTTCAACCAATGGAATAGAATGACTCAGTCCTGTCCCAACATATCTCTCACTCAATTCAAATAGCCGATTCGAGACTGTTAGTAATTTTAGTTTATTAAAAGCCTCATGATGCACGATATTGGAGGGAGTATCATATTTTAACTTAAGAATAGATCTGACTGCTGTATTCTGAATTGCTTGCAGTTTTTTGATATTATTTTCTGAAAATGAATTTAAGCAAGGAAAAGAATAATCTAAAATTGATCCGACTAAGGATTTATAAAGATTTCCTAGTGTGTTTTGATTAAGACCCCATTTTTTGTTTGACAATATCTTAATAATATTTAGCCTATTATTGCAGCGTTCTTTAATTTCGTCTACTAGTATATTAAAATTTAACTTAGAATCAAATTTAATACCAAGAAATTTGATTTCTTTTTGGCTCACTATTCTGTTTCCATAAATTTTTAAGTTTAGATTATCACTCTCTTTTTTGTACCTGGAAAAGACTACTGAACACGACTTTTCAACTGATATCTTCATTTTCCATTTAATAAGCCATTGTTCTAGTTCGTTGAGGTATTTATTAATCTTATTTTCTAGGTTCCCCTTTTTGTTATAAATGAAGAATGTTACTAGATCATCTGCGAAAAGCAGAGAGTATTCATTATTTGTTTTGTTTCTTTTGGGGATGTCATTAATATATATACTAAATAAAAGAGGACTAATTACTGAGCCTTGAGGAACACCTGCAGTTATTTGATATTCTTCGCTCAGGTGGTCATTCACATTTACCTTAAATGTCCTAGAGTCTAAAAAGGATCTAATCCAGTTAGTCAAGTAATGAGGTGGATTTATTTTAATCAATTTAAAAAGTAAACCTTCATGCCAAACCCTATCAAAGGCTTTAGAAATGTCAAAAAAAAGGCCGCTAACTCTTTTTTTTCTATTAAATGATTCCACAATTTTTTGAATTAAAAAGAAAAGATTATCTGCTGTTCGCCGGTGTTTCCTAAATCCAGATTGCTCCTGGATAAGGAGTGAATTTTGTTCCAAAAAATTGTATAATCTTGAATATACTATGCGTTCAAGTAGCTTTCCTAAACAACTCGTTATACTAATTGGTCTATAATTTAAAGGATCTTGTAAAGAAGAGGCTTTTTTTTGAATCATAGTAATGTTCGATGTTTTCCACGCTTTAGGGACTCTACCTTCTCGAAGAGATAAATTAAAAAGTTCTATGATTTCTATTAATGAGTTTCTAGGTAAGTTTTTTAACATTAAATTATGAATTTGGTCAGGTCCTGATGCCGCTTCATTTTTTAATCTTTTTAAAGCCATAATTAATTCATTTAAGCAAATTGGATCATTAAAATTAGACTGGTTATAATTTCTAAAGAAATCAGAGTTAGAATTTAGTATTTCGATATCTTTCTCAGAATCAATTAAATCAGAATTAGGACTAAATATTGAAGATAAGAGTTCTCCGAAGCATTTCCCCTTTTCTTCATTAGTTTTGAATTCATTTTCATTTAAAATCAAATTAGGAATTAAATTTGATCCTTTTTTTGTTCTAAATTTATTTATTTTTTTCCAAAAAGGTCTACTTGTCAGTGGGTTTTTTCCCATCTTCTCAATAAAATTAAACCAATTTTGATTCCAGAATTTTTTTAAAGAGGCCTTTAACTCAGATGTAAGTTGATTAAATTTTTGCTTTAGCTTTTGACAGCGAGTTTTCTGGAAGTTTCTTCTTACTTTCCTACGTTCTTTGATCAAATTAACAATGTTCGGTGGAAGACTCGTTTTGTAGATTTTCTTAGAAAGATATGGAATGCTTTTATGTGAAGCAGAAATAATTTTTTCTGTAATTTTATCATTTAGTTGGTCTATTGTGAGGGAACTTTCAGTGATGTTCACTATTTGAGAATTTAAAATCTCACTGAATAATTGCCAGTTTGCTTTCTTATAGTTAAACCTTTTAGCTGCTGATTTATTTTCTAATTGATAGCCCATAGAAATCGATGCTTCGATTGGAAAATGGTCACTAGTCATGTCTTGACTATTTAAGACACTAAAGTCGGTAATTTTGTCAATTAAAGAAGATGAAACTAAAAAAAGGTCAAGAATTTCAAAGTAATTCTTATTAAAAATATTGAAAGTAGGACGCTTATCATTGATTACTGAAAAGTCTAACTCATTGATTATTCTTTCCAACATTATGCCATTTTCATTTTCCCCAACGCAGCCTATTTGCTTTGTTCTAGCGTTTAGATCCCCACCTAAAATGTAGTTCCTACACTTTTTATTAACTGTTTTAAAAAACTCAAAGTTCAGAAGCACATTGGGTGGATTATAAAGACTAAATACAAACAATTCACTATTCTTTCCTAAGTTCATTTTTATACAAAGGAGTTCGGAATTGAATTCCTCATAAGAAAAATCTTGTATAAATTCAATTCCTTCTTTAATTAAAATAGCTACTCCTCCTCCATACTTGTTGCGTGGTTTTGTTATGAACTGATAATTGTGAAAATCAAATAATAAATATTTGCCTCACTTAAATCTATCTTTAATTCATTGAGCAAAACAATGTCGGGACATTTTTGAGCTAAAAAATTGGCTAAGAGATGAACCCTACTAGGTAAATGAAGACAATTCCAGTGTGTAATTACTAACCTTGTTTTATTAAGAGGTTTTGCTCTTAAAGTTGATTGATTTGTCTTCTTGTTCATTCTAAATTTTCTTCAATGCTGTTTTGACTGGCAGTTTGCTGACCATCTTCGTTAGATGATTGATCTACTTGAATTGAACATTCAGTTGTCGAACTGTTTGATTCAGACTCGAAGGTATTGTCGTTTTCATTTTCCAAGACAACTAATGGTTTCTTTGATTCTTTTTCTGTGAACTCTTTTTCATTTGGATCAGATTCGGAAAATCTCTTGAGTTGATTTTTGGTTTGGAAAAAAGTTTCAGTCTCATTCTGATCATTTGAGCGTACATTGACAGGTGACTGACATAGTGGTAGAAAGTCGTTTAAACGACTTACCAAAGTGTCTTCTAAAACTGGAGTCTTAAGGTCTTGTGTGCTAATTTGGGATATTACGTCATTGAAATTTGTTGGCTGATATCCAGGCGTTTTTGGCATCATATTGTCATCATTGTCTTTTTGGTCAGCTCCAATTATTGATTGGCTTTCTTCTTGGTCGATGTAAAGATCATTGTAGTCAATCTTTTTCCTCTCAAGCGACTTTAGCTTTTCAGCAATGGAGCATTTTTGTGTCAAGTGTCCTTTCTGATGACACTTTTCGCAAAGTGTTTCCTTGGTAGGGCATTTCGCTATGTTGTGTCCTTCTTCATCACAAAAATAGCATTTCTGCTTTTGCCCAACAATTGACACAAGACACTTTAAACCATACATCATTGTAGGGCCTGACAAGCTTCCAATAATGTTCTCAACTTCTTTTGGGAATGATATTCTCACTCTTCTGACACCATTTTTCCTCTCGGGTCTATCTTTATATTTTTCTTCAGTGATGTGTTCAATCTTAAGACCATCAATCCGAACAGCGTTAAAAAAAGTTTCAAGTCTATGATTCTCGAAATCAGAGGGCAAAAAGTGAAATCGAAAAGTACAATACCTTCTGAGATCCGGGACTTTATTTGCATCTTCAAGCCTGAAATTGGTTCCATTAATATTGATTTCACGATCGAAGATTTGGGTAACATCAAAAACAACATTAAACTCTATTATCCATACTTTGTTTGAAGAAAAATTGTAGATGGATGTGATCGCATCATTTTCCACTTGGTTTAGGACGATATCTAGTGCATTAAATAATACTTTATGGCTAATCGGTTTGTCTAACCTCTTCAGATTTAGCTTGACCGAATTTTTAAATATCCACCGTCGGTTTTGGTTTGTTTTGTTGAGCGACATTGCCAACACACAACTTTCAACGGTTTTTTAACACGTGATGACGCTATTAATTAAATTTGGTTTTTCAAAATTGCTAAGCCAAACGACAATTTTCAAATTTTTTTTATATTTTTTCTTTATTAATACGATGTTTCTTTAATACGATATCTAATTAATACGATAGGTTTATTAAGAAAAAAACAAACAAATCAGTGCTAATTGATCGTTTTTAATACGATATTGTTCTTTTAAACAAAAAAATAGAAGACCAATGAAATCCAGTTATTATTAAATATAATTAAATATTAATGTTAATTTAATTGCTTGTGTGTGTATAAAGGTAAATTTATATACATATGTAAACAAAAAATGTCCACTCAAATTAAAAGAAAACCTTTGTCATTAGAAGAAAAACTTGAAATTTCGAATGATTTTGATAAAAATAATCTCACTGTCACAGAACTTGTGAAAAAATAAAATAGACCTCAGAGTACTGTTTCTTCTATTCTTAAGGCAGAGAATCAAGAAAAGATAAAAAACTTATATGAAAATAATTTAATCATTCCTAGCTCTAAAAGAATGAGGGGTTCTAATTATGTACAAATTGAAGAGGCCCTTGATCACTGGTTCAAATCAGTTCTGGCATATAAAAATATTACTCTTAAAGGTCCTTTGATTCAAGCTCAGGCTATTAAATATGCAACTATGTTAAATCAAACTGATTTAAAAGCTAGCAATGAATGGTTAAAAGGTTTTAAAAAAGGCATATTATGTATATAAGAAACATAATTAAATGATTAATTGGTTAATGATTAAATGCTTAAACATACTAAAAAAGTGGATCCCACTATAATTGAAAATTGGCTAAAAGTTCTTCCCGAGTTAATCAAAGGGTACAGTTTAAATAATATTTTCAATGTTGATGAAACAGCTCTATTCTATAAGGCTTTACCTGATAAAACTTTGTTTACAAAATGGATCAATTTTGTAGCGTCGATCATTCTTTTCAAAGTAAAATTGATAAATATTTTTCTTTTTAATATATTTATTACTTTTAAATAAACAATAATTCCTGAAAAAAATTTATTTCCAATTTTTTCCTTCCCATCCTTTAACATGCAAAATTGATTAATACGATGCCAATTTTTTCCGCCCAAATACATCGTATTATCAAGACTCGACTGTACATGTAATTTTTTTTAGAATTTTGACATTTTTTGACTTTTTTTAAATTTTTTGGTCCTGAATTCGAAAAAAAAGGAATTACTTTTTTCACGTAATTTTACGTGAAATTTTATTTAAAAGTGGTAATTTTTAGTTACAAAAAGTAAAATAAAGTAAGTTTTTTAAAAATTTTAAAAAAGTTAATTATAAACAATAAACAAAAGGCAAAAAAAAATTTTCAATTATACACATCCCAATAAAATTCAATGGGCTGTGATTTCATTTAAAAGAGCAACAAATTTTGTTGTAAGAAACAGATAAGAAGAAAAGCTTTTACTTAAGAATTTTTTAAGATAAAAAAAAGTTCTTTATTGTGCACTAATTTTTTAAATTTTAACAATATTGTTTGGCTTAATTTTTTTTTAGTAATTATTCTTTGTCGATAATAATTGACTCATTTCTTTTAAACAAAGATTAAATCTCCCCCAAAGAATCCCGTATTAAATCCCATTAAACTTATATGGAACGAGTTAAAACAGCATGTTAGGAAGAGAATGATTTTATCGGAATCTGATGCTAAAATGGCTGCCTAAGATTTCGAAAAATCTTTAACGAAAGAAAAATGCCAAAATTATATAAATCATTTAAAGGTCTTTATTAGATATTATTTTCAATTTAATCTTTAAAAAAAATTTTAATAAAAATTAAGGTAATAAAAGTGATATTGAAAGATATGGAGATTGGTCGAATCTTTAAATTATATTGAGATGTGTATAATTGAAAATTTTTTTTTGCCTTTTGTTTATTGTTTATAATTTACTTTTTTAAAATTTGTACAAAATTTACCTTTTTATACTTTCTTTTACTAAAAATTACCACTATTAAATAGAATTTCACGTAAAATTACGTGAAAAAAAGGAATTTCTTTTTTTTTCGAATTCAGGCCCAAAAAATGTCAAAATTCTCAAAAAAATAGTATTTTTTGTAATTTTTACTTTTTACAAAAATTTACGTAATTTCTGGTATTTTTACGTGAAATTACGTAAAATCCGTAATTTCACGTAAAATTACGTAAAAACAGTTTTTCGTAGCAGTACTGTATGTTAATTAGAGAATTTAAAAAAAAATAATTCTAACAAATCCAGGCTGTTACCTATGTAATTCGAAACTCGGAATAAATAAAGAATTTTATTTTATTTTATTTATTTGTTTATCTGTACCGATAAAGATCCTTTAGAATAAAAAAAAATTGGGGTTAAACAATTTATGTCTCAAAAACACCTTAAAAAAATAAAATTAATATTTATTGATTGACATTTTTTTATTTAATTAAATTAATAAATTATGTAACGAAAGTTCACCTTCTTTTTTAAGTTCACCAATTAGGTAACGCCAAAATATCTTATTAAATTAAATGTAATGCAAAAGTCTTAGATCTTATTTAAGAAAAATCCAAGATACTGAACTTGACTGAAGATCTTGTATAAGATCTTGAAAGAAAAACGTAATGATCTTACCATCAAATTCCATAAAATCTTGCCAAGATTTACTTTTTCGGAAGAACTTCATTTTAGCCACATCATAATAAAGTATAAAAATTAAATTTTTAAAAATATTTAAAATATTTAAAAATTAAAAAATTTTCGAAATGTGAAAAATATACCTTATCGAAAATTTTAGATATAGGATAGAATACAGCTGAAGAATTTTTTATACTAGATAATTAGAATCTGAATTAAATATTAGATTAGTTTTATCATCTTTTATAATAGCATACAATTTGACCAATTTTACATTTTGATAAGAAAAAATAATTTAAAAAAGTAGCTAAAATGGTAGCTAAACGAACATTTTAAGTCTAATTTTCTTATCATCTCCAAACAAACTAAAGAAAAATTTTAAAAAATTATTAGGTTGACAAATAAAGTAAAGAACATTCTCTTTAACTCGGAAATCGGAATAAATCGAGTGAAAAAAGCTCATTTTTAAACTCTATTATACGATTTTTATACAATCTGTTAAATTCACTATATTTAAAATCATGCTCTTTTATTCTTCAATATGGCTGTCTAATTTACTCGTCACGCGACCACTCGAAATAAAGCCCTACTTTGTCATCATGGGTATTCTGAAAAAAATTAAAATAACTTTCAAATAATCAAAATAAATTTCAAAATTAAAGATTAAATAAAAAAATCATGTTAAGCAAAAATAGAATAATTGGCTTGAGAATTGATTGATTGCGTAGAGCTTAAGAATAAAACTTTATATATTCCAGTTTTGAATTGAGTTTTCAAATCTAAAAATATGTAATTAAATTGAAAATAAAAACAGAACCATAAAATTTTTAAAATTCATTTTTATTTTGTTAATCTTTTAAATCTTCACCTGATTTATTTTTTTCTAAAAAGAGTTGATTTGGCTTAAAAAACTAACAAGATTACTTCCTTCATCACAAACAATACAGAAAAATAGAAAAACAAAAAAAACAGAAAAATAATAGGAAATTAATTAAAAAAATATCATGAAAATGATAAATATAATAACTTTTTTTCTTGTTAAAATTTAATCTACTCAATAAATTCAAAAGTGCTTTCTTTGTTCAATTATTTGTCCGCAAGTCAATCACGAGACAATTGATGGATCTTAAATATTCTTGAAGTAAGGAATTTTGGGTTGGTCGAAGCTCTCACCTGTCAGTATAGACCATTTTACCGGCTCAATAAGGTATTAATTTATTCATCTAGTTTTTAAAAAAATTTAAAATTTTTATTGAATATTTATTTAGAAACATTTGAAAAAAAAAGAATTATTATTAAATACATTTTTAACATTTTTTTATTTTATTAATTTATTTCTAGATGGAAAAGGGTGCTAAGCAAAATCAAAGTAATTAGAAATAAATTTATGAAAATTGTTTGACTTTTTGTAAAAATTTTGGTGATTTACACCTAGTGATGTTTTTTCAGAATTTTGATGGGTGATAGCTGACTTACACATAAACAACCGAGCTAAATCTAAATAAGGTTAAATTAGTTTAAAAATTCGGATTTTCGATGCATCTTGATTCGAAACCTAAGTCTGACAAGCAATAGAACAGAATTACTCAGTTTTGCCTTAATATATCTCTCATGTTACTAAAAAGGTGGACTCGAGACTGTCAGTAATTTGGCATTGTGAAATTTGGTAACAAAAACTAAAACAAAATGTTAAAAGTACCAAAGCTTAAGTTCTGAAAAACCAAAAAATGTTCTGTAAATTGTAGCAAATGATACATCCTTTGTACCACCAATATAATGATTCTGCAAAACTCAGAAAAAAGTAAATTTGGGACATTATATTATATTAAAAATCCAATTCAACTTTAATTGGTGGTACAAAGGATGTATCAGTTGTTACATTCTACAGAACATGTTTTGGTCCTTCAGAACATAAACTTTGGTACTTTTAATATTTTTTTTTTGCTTTTTGTACTAAAATTCACAATGCCTAGTAATTGGCATCAAATACATTCTGCATTATAAATAATCACAAGTTGCACTTAAATATTTAAATTGCACTATATTAATCAAGGCTGCACTTTATATAACATTCTTACACTATAATATTCTTTAAAAAGCACTGATATAATTTTTATTTTGCACTAAAATAATCTTTACTAAGCACTAAATTAATTTTGGACCTGAACTATTTTAATTCATTTTTAGATAAATATATACAACAAGCACTATTTTTTTCGAAAACTTTATTTTTTTTAAACATAAGAAAATACAAATTACAATTACAAATATGTGATTTAATTTTGAAGAGAAAAAAAATATAGTAATATGTACATAAGAATAAAATAAAAAAAGAATAAAATTGTATTTATTAAGAAGCCGATTCGTTATTAAATTAACGAATTAAATAAGCTTGTAAGCTTTTTAGAATCCAGCAGGATCTATCACTAGTGCTGCTGCTGCCAAAGTGGGTCTTCCTCGACTACGTTTTTTTCCTAATGGCTTGTTGACCGAAGCGATAGGAATCTGGCAATCTCCAGTCTTAAATTTTGAGCACACTCCAATGACGTGCTTGCAAATGTAATTCTTGCTGTTCCAATCGCAACTGCATCGCGACAATTTCCATTGCGGAACAATTTGGAAAACTTTGCGATTGAGGTTTGGTTGCTTATCTGTTCCAGGCCCACAATCAATATATTCGTCATTTTCGTTGTCTTTCTCATTTACCATTTCAAGCATTCTACTCGTCACCGACATTTTAATACAGTATCCAAAAATAATGGTAAACTAGTTGATGTTGAATCTGATAATAATAATTATCAAAAATCTTTATTTTTATCAGAGTCTGAAACAGAGGAATTGACTGTGAAGTTTTCTTTCAAGAAGGATGATCACAATAGAAATTTCCCTTATATCACAATTAGTTGAATACTAAAAGAGATGTTAAACAGTCTTTTAATTTTTTAATTTATTTCTAATTTTAAAATAACTAAATAAAAATAATCTACCTTAAAACACTTTAAATCAAGACAATTATTCAATGTTTAGTAGGTTGAGATGATTGAAAAAATTACTAATGCGAGAACGGATAAATTTAGACTTTGGTGGCATAATAATAATATTAAATGGGATTGGTTTCAATATTTTTTTAAAATATTCAAAAAATTGTCAATATAGTTAAAATACTCAAAATTCAAATCAAATCACATTATTTTAATGCTTTATTTAAATAAAATAAAACATAAATTCAAAAAAGTAAAACAATAGATTTGTTCAGAATTTTGTCAAGTTATGTTTAAAATAAAAAAAATTGGTTTATTAAGTAATCCCTGGGACTATATACAATTAAACTGGAAAAAAGTATTCTTTTTGTTTTTTTTTCAATAATAAAAATTGCCACACCCTTTTTTTCAAACAAAACTATTTACCAGGGTGTAGAAAATTTTATGCTCTTTCAGAATATATATAATTTAAAAAAAGATTTTAATTTTGTCTTTGAGTAATTGAGTCTGAAAGATCTACAACTTTTTAAAGGGTTAGTTCTTTTTAGACACCTGGATATAAATTTTTTTTTGTCCCCCCAAAAAAATGAAATCTAATGACGCAGTTTACGAATTTTAAGTCGTAAATTAGAAATTCAGATAGCACTTAAGTTTTGAATTTCTGGAACCTTGCCATACCATGATGATCTATCGTTGAGTTACTAGCTGTTAATTGTTTTAATTTCTAAATAAGTGGCCGCAAGGAATTTATAAAAGGGACGGAAAATAAAATGAAATAAGCTTTGTTGAAAATAAAATTAAAAATAAAGTCTAAATTAATATTTAAATTATTTTAATTCAAATTAGAAATTATTTTAATGCAATTCAGAAATTATTCACTACAACAATATAAAATTAATATTTCGTTTTCCTATTAACTTCAATTGAAAATTTTTTGGCAATGTTAAAAGATGGGTATACGAGGTTGGGAGGAGTTTCTGTGTTTTTTTGTCGAATTATTTAAAATTAATCTATTGCTTAGTAGTTGATTAATTAAAAAAAAGTGCGAATTTAATTTGATTAATTTTTTGAAAATTTTTTATCAAAAAGCGCACAATATTAAGGGTAATATAAATTAAATTGATATTGTAGTTTTTGAGTAAGCTTGAAGAAACGACCTTAGAAAAAACTCAATAATTTCTTTCCAACTCTTAAATAGTCAATTGCTTACTAAATTTATTCTAGATACTATTCATGAAAAATGCAAAAAAACTTGCCTACTCCAAATGGTACCCTTTAAAGTTTTCTTATAAAATAATTGGCCACATTCTATGAACCATTAATTTATAGCTTAATTATTCTCGCGTGACCTCAAATTTATTCGCATTTTAACTTAACTAACTTATTTTAATTTGTTTATTAAAAAAAGAAAGTTAACAAAAAAGTTAAATAATCAAAGGTTTATATCTGAACAACTTTGGAAGTACATCTCTTAAAAAAGTCATAGGTATGGTAAGCTTAACTAAAGAATGAAATAGCAAACAACAAAGTTGAAGAAATATTCTAACATTATAAAATATTAACAATATATCAATATTAAATTCTCAAGCACTCTAGAGAGCTTATTATTTAAACTGATAAATTAATAAAATTTAAGCAATTTAATAAAAAAAAATTGGAATTAAAATTTTCTAAACTTTTTAAATAAGATGGGAAAAAATCCAATCTCAAGCAGGATTTTTTTTGGAATATTTTACTAACAAAAATTTGAGATTAATTTCAACTTTGGCCACAAATTAAGAAGGGCTATCAACTATACATAAAAAATACTTCTCAGTTTTTTAATGATTGTTTTAGAGTAAATTATAGTATTTTTAATTTTTAAAAAATTTAAAATAAGGTTATTTATTCCAAATTTGAATAAATAACTTTTGTATTCTTTTTTTTATGTAATTACTATTTAAAACTTATTTACGCAAACAATTTAACTTGGCATGATGTTAAAGACAATAGACGAAAAATATGGATCAAATGCTCAAATCTCATCGGTGTTTTCACCTCAACAAAGAAGGATTCGTTTTGTTGACAGTCTCTTTTGAAATTGGTTCTACAAAGAAAATTAATACTACACTGCGTTATTCCCCACCACTTTAAAAGCCTAGAATTTAAACTCGTGAATAATTATTATATATTTTAAACTAAACGTTCGTATATAAATATTTTTTTTTTTTAAAAATAACTTTTAAAAGCAGACAACATCTTAATGACATGTCAAAAAACCTCAATTGTAAAATCAAGTGTCTGTAAAATATATTTTAAAATTTCAAAGCTGGGGAGGTACGGAGGGGGCGCAGCCCCCTCCGTGACTTGTTTTAGTAAAAATTAAAAATTATTTAAGTGCCAGTTGATTTATATAGTAAAGTTTTGAAATATAAAAGTTCTGATTTGAATTATTTTGGTAAAAAACCGAATAATTCAGTGCACATAAAATAATGTAGTACTTTTTGGAAATAATATAGTGCAGTATTAAAAAAAGTGCAACTTCTGATTAATTTATAGTGCAACATTAAATACAAGCCCTAGTAGTATAGTTTTTTCTGCAACAAGTCTAACCTCTTGTAGAACATCCCAAGTTAAATTTGGTTAGCTTGCGGAAGCATTGCTGTTTATAACAGAGTTTTTTTATACTCGCTACTTACGTCTTTCTACGTCATTATTTTTAGTCCCCTTGACTCGCGAGTTCTGACACGTTCCCATGGGAAGATAATTGCTGTTCTAATTTCAGGCTTCATTTTTAGATGAATGGTAACAACCATCCAGAGTAACGATTTGGCGATGAACTCAAATCTGGTGGCTAATAGAAGCACAACACTGAAAGCACAAGCTCAAATCCATAATTTATTTATTTTTTCTAACGTTACATTTATTAGTAATTTAAATTTATTGGCGGCCTCTTGATGCATGATGATGGAAGGATTTCTAAAGCCGATTTTTCATTTTCAGAAAATGATATCAAAAATTTTGAAATATGCTAAAACGTGGCAGTATTCTCTTATTTAATTTTTTTTTTTTTTTATTTTTATGTTTATCTTTTAAAACTTTATCCAAAAGAACCTTTACACTAAGAGATGGTTGAACGAATTTACATGAGACACAAGATATTCTTCTTAAAGCAATTCAAGAACAGCTCAGTATGTTGGGATATTTTGACTTTCCTTCGCGGTAATTTTAAAAAGTTCGATCAGAAAAATATCTACTTTTGCAAACAACTTAATAATGTGGAGAAAAAAACCCATATTGATGTTATGGACTATAGTTCGAAGACTTCTCTTGCAATAATCGATCACTTATTTATCGAAGGAAATCGTGGTCTAGTTGATTCAATTAAGTTTGTTGTTGCCAAAATCAAATTAAATATGTATTTAAGCCTAGTCTACTTTAATTTTTATGATTTATTAAAGCGGTGGTAAAGTTTGGACCAAAAACTGTTGCAAAATATGATTTATTAAATTGAACACCAGTTTTTTTTTCAATCCTTAGCAATTATTTTAAAAATAAATGCAAAAAATTTTTAAACAAAATTTGTTAAACGTAGAAAATAGCAAAAATTTAAAAAAATCTTTATATTTAGAGGATAGATCGAATATTGATAGAAACAGTACTAGGCATCTTGAAGTTTAGGATCAAAAAAATCAGATCAAATAGTATTTTGTTTATAACTTTTGAATGGTACTTGATTAGGTCTCTCTGCAAAATGCTAAATAATGCAAAATACATGCTGAATATTGTGTGAGGCTCTGCAAAAACTCTGCATTTTGCAGCAAAATGGACGCCATTAAAAAGTATTTAATTTGACTGCGCATTTTAAATGCAGAGTTTTTGAAGAGCCTCACACAATATGCAGCATGTATTTTGCATTATTTAGCATTTTGCAGAGAGACTTAATCAAGTACCATTCAAAAGTTATAAACAAAATACTATTTGATCTGATTTTTTTGATCCTAAACTTCAAGATGTCCAGTACTTAAATGTTAAGTATTTTAAAACTTTTTTTTGAATTTCATGTTAAAAATTTTCAAAATTTTACAAAATTATCACTTAATTATTATTTAAAAAAAAAAAATTACTTTACTTTAAGTTTTTTTGCTCCAAACTTTACCGGCCCTTAATTAAATGTAGTGTTGGCAATCGACTCCAATCGATTGACCAATTTAATAAATCGATTAATTTTTTTTAGCCGATTATTAAATCAATTAATTTTTTTTAATAGATTATTAAATCGAATACAATAACATTTTTTGTAATAATATTACAAATAATATTTTTTCCTTCCTAAATTTTAATTTCGAGATAAATTAGAAGTATTATAGTCATCTAGAAAAAAATATTCGATTTAATAGTCGACTAAAATAATAATCGACTAAAAAAAATTAGTCGATTTAATGGTCGACTAAAAAAATTTAATCGATTTAATAGTCGACTAAAAAAATTTAATCGATTTAATAATCGACTAAAAAAAAAAGTCGATTTAAAGTTAGTCAATTATTG
>QEOQ01000359.1:301779-337540 GCA_010279815.1 Brachionus plicatilis
AAAAAAACGAGTCTAATTAAATGGCATTCAAATATATTCCAGAAAATCCATCTGTCCCACTACTTTCTCACTATTCAGCATAAAACCACTCTTAGACTCATTGCCAGTCTTGGCCGGCTGCTGAGACTTTTGGCTCTCTTTGGCCTGCTTCATTATTCTTTTTATCTGCTTTAGTCTGTCATAAAACCTGCCACCATAGAACACCACACCATCTTTCTGGCTCCTAAACACCTTGCTGGCAATGTCGGCGTGCAAGGCCATTTTTCTCACGATCAGGCCCAAATTTTGATCGCTAACAAACTTTGGATCCGAGTACGTCAACCACTGGGACATCTCGCTGGTCGTTTTCACCTTCACAATATTAGTGTTCGATTTCAAAGGTATAATTTCAATGCACACACAATTCACTTCTCCTTTAATCATGCTAAAATTGTACTCTTCGCCACTCTCATTGTACACAATGATGGTCGAGTCGTTTCCAATGTGTCTCTTTTTTGAGTTTGTATTTTCCTCGGTGAGCATCAGAGTGGCAATATGAAACAAGACCTGGACTGTGCCATCGAACCAAATGACGGCGAAATCGCCCACTGTGCCGTCCGTGTCCAGTCCCCCGGGGTAGAATTGGTCAGTGTCCATGTCGCGGAGACAGATGAGGTTGCCCAGGCTGTTGACAAAAGTTCTGTAGCGGACAGACCCGCTACAATTGGAGAGTATGGCTTTTTCATCATAGGCCTGGTTGGGTCCCACATAAACAACGCCAATTTTGTGCAGCCAAAAGCACGAGTAGTAGTCGAGTATGTTGAGTGAGCGTTTGATGGCGTCATTGTCCGGTATTAGTGTTGGCTGGTCGGTTTCGGTGGCAAAGTGCTGATTTTGGAACAGATGCAGGAAGACTTGGGACGGGTCCAGAGACTGGTTGAACGGTGCGCTCCGAGTTGACATAAAAATGTTGGTGTCTGGATCGGGCTGAGTGTCCAGCGATGGTTTGCGCGATGTGTTCGGTTTTTTTTCTGTGTCCAGCTTTTCGTTTGGCGGGGTGTCATTGCTGGCACTGGACTCGGATATCCGGGCCAGAATGTTCAGTCTGCGCAGTTCAATAGCGTTTTGTTTCATTAATTTTTCGGGACTCAGCTCAAAGGGATGAGACTTGAGGATCTTGTCAAAATTGGCCAAGTTGACCGAGTGAAAGTTGGAAAAATTGGGCTCCACCAAAGAGACAAAAGAGACCACTTTGGTCGGATAGCGGCATTTTATCTCGACTAGATTGTTGCACCAACAATTGGGGTTGCACAGCTCAGATCCTTTGTTTGTTTCATGATGATGATGGTGATTGATGTCGTGGCCATTTTTGATGCAACAAAATGGCAAAAAGTGGCCAGTGTCCGGGTTGAGAACAGAGTCGTCTTTGGACAGCTTGTTGCCATTGTCATTCAAGCTTTTGAGAATGCTTTCCTCCATTGAGTCAGCGTCAGCGGTCAATGGCAGACCGGATTTGTAGCGCCGCTTGATCAAGCGGTTTTTTTTAGGACCGCAAGGAGCAAGCTTGGTACTGCATGGCTTTACCAGCTCTGTTTTGGTGTACGCACTTTCGTTTGCGTCAATGGTCTCGTCGAAAATGTCCTGGTCGGACTTGTCGCCTACTTGGGCCAAAGTTGAGTCGCCTTTGGAGTTGGAACTCAGGCTGTTGGTGACACTAACACTAGTGCTACTGTTGCTGCTGGCCATGCTTTCGGTGTTTTGTCCGCAATCCGATGGAATGTCGATGGCTTGAGAGTGGACCGATTTGCACTTTGACAGGCTCTTAGAATTTTTATTCCTGGACGCAGACATTAATGGCTCTTGTTCGGTGCAAACATTTGAAAATAGGCCTGTTGTTACTTGAATTATTTTGTTGCCAATCAGCCAAAGTTTGCTTTTTTGCCCATTCTTTTTGTTCTCTTTGTTCTCGAAAAGACCACTTCTAGAAAAAAAGGTGAACTATAAAATGATAGAAAAAAAATATAGAAAAAAAAATATATATGGTATGTGGTATTGTGAAATTCAAATACAAATTGAACAAAAATTTTCCCTTTTTTATGAATTAATATTAAAGCTAATAAAATATACTTAAAAAAATGCTGCGACAAAGTGCAGCATACTTTGTTGCACCTTTTTCGCTAAAATTAATTTTTTTCATGTTTAATTAAGACCAAAAATAAAATATCAATAAGATTTAAATTGGTTTTTGGTTTAATTTACTAAAAAAATGAAAATAATGATCATATTTTAGGCAATAAAGGTGCACCAAAATATGTTGCACTTTGTCGCAGCATTTTTTTAAGTATATTTTATTAACTTTAATATTAATTCATAAAAAAGGGAAAATTTTTGTTCAATTTGTATTTGAATTTCACAATACCATGGTATGTTCTATTGTGTTTTATAAAAATTTTAAATACAATTTTGAAAATGTATTGAAAATGTGTGATGGCTGAGATAAATTTTATTTTAAAAATATTTGGAGAAATTTTTGCAATGTCGATCTATTGAAATTAAATTAAGGGTTTCAATAATAGATTATTTAGTTTTAGATGCTTTTTTAAGAAATTTTTTATTTTTTAGAAATTTTAATAAAGGACTAATAAATCATTAATTTATTAAAATTAGTTAAAAATTAAGCTCTAATTGTTAAAAAACTCAGATTAAAAATTATTCAGTATAATTTTTAGATTTTTCTTAAATTTCAAAAAAAAAATGGCTAATGGCTAAAATTTGAAAAACTTCAATTTTGATCTCTTGATCTCATTGCTTTTAAGAAATCTCGAGTTTAAATATCCAAATGATTTTTTATCCTCTGATTAATTTGACATTGGTTCGATTTGAATCTCAATATTCCTTTAATCGTTACCTAAATTTCATGAATTATATTTTAGCAGTTGAATTTTAAGATTTTCTAAATTGTGATTGGAAAACATTTAAAAGAAAACGATAGCATATTCATTGAATTTTTTATAAGTTGTTTTTTAATTAAAATTTTTTACTTATTTAAAGCATTGAGTATAAAATTAAATCAAACCAACTTAAATATTAAAAAAAAAAACTTTTAGCTAGTTAAATTATTGCATTTTTCAAGAGTCAAAAGATCAAAAATTAGTAAAAATAAAAGTAAAGTAAAAGAATTTAATTTTTTCTCTTAAAATTTTCTAAAACTAAATAATCTATGTTTCAAACACTAAATTTAATTTCAATAGAGCGACATAGCAAAAATTTCTCCAAATATTTCTAAAATAAAATACATCTCAACCATTCCACATTTTCAATAAATTTTCAAAATTGTATTTAAAATTTTTATAAAACGCAATAGAACATACCAAATTTAAATTGATGTAATTTTTTATTTGAGTGTTTTATTTAACAATTATAACCAAGTGGCAAAATTTATATTTTAGAGCTAAATTAAGCTATTAAATTATTATTTTAAATATGAAAAATTATTCGCCTCTTATTACTAAATTAAGATCAAACAAGAATTGTAATGCTTTAAATTCAGATTTGACCAAACAAATCAAAAAAAAGAAAAGAAATAAGCGATTTTCATAACTTTGTTGAACAAATTTGTACATATTCTGTTAAAACGACAATATATTGTATATTAGTTAATATTCTATATTATTTTTTTCTAACTTTTTTTTTTCTTTAAAAAATCGATTCTATATTTAATCAAATCAAAATTTTCTATATTTTTTTTCTATCATTTGGCACTTCTATAATGAAAAAATTCTATCGTTTGAACGTTGACCAAAAAAAAATAAATAAAAAAGTAGTTATAAATTCAAAAATTAAGATTAAAAATTATATTTAAATTTAAATTAAAAAAAAATTTAATCCAATTTAATGCCTACTTTTTAACGATACCCCAAAATTTAATATAAAACCCCCAAATTTTTAATGCAACATTTTATATAAAATTGAATAAAATAAATACTCCAACTCCAATGTATTCCTTAGTAATTTTCCTTTTTTTTGCTAAATCTTCTAACACATAAACTTGTTTAATCCATCACTCTGCATTTAAATATATCTTAAGATTATATTTTTAAAGACTTTTAACTCTGAGGCTGAAGATTGTTTTTCTTCCTGAGTTAATATTAAGAAAACTGAATTAGCAAGCATCTAATAGTTAAAAGGCTATTTGATTATATCCCCATATATTTGCATGATGTAAAAATAAAGAAGTAAGCTTTTCACTTAGTATAAATATCTTTGATGATTATTACAAATGAATGTAAAAAAAACATTGGATACTAAATAAAAATAGTATAAATTACTTACAAAAAATGGGTTCTCTAGTTAATTTTCTAATATTATCGAAAAATTTAAGCAATCTTTTCCTGGTCCCTCAATTTTTTTATTTTAGAATTATTTATACAAAAAAATTATCTAAAATATATATCAGGGGAATTTGAGTTAAAATCTTAAAAATTCTATTGTTACATGTTTTTTAAAAATAAATAAAAACAAAATTTTTAATAAGTTTTAATGTGTACCAAATCATAAACTATAGTCAGACATATTAATTTCAAGTCTAATAATCTCCGTCAAATTTAATGAACTTTAATGAGTTTTGTTTATAAATGTTTGCTATCTGAGTTTAAATTTCAAAAATATTATGAATTAGAATACCTAGGACTACGCTTTATCATTTGGCCCACTTTAAATTAATTAAAAAAAAAATTAAATTTTTTAAATTCTTGAAAAAATACGGCTTTTAATTAATTTTTACCCCGAGGCTTTGACTCAGCCATTTTGTAAGATGGATTAATGAGGTGAGAGCTTAAAGTTAATTTGCCATCGAGCCAAAGAATAAATACAAATGTAATTTTTAAAACTTTTAAAAATTACATTTGTATTTTAAAAACGATATTCATCGTAATAAAGTTGCTTAATTGTGATATTTGTTGGGTAAATTGAGCATAAAATAGGTGAGTTTTTGGCAAAATAGGGTTAAACCCAATTTGCCCTTTAGAATAACTTCTTAAGATATTTCGATTAATAAACTATATTAAATAATTTTTTTAAGCATTATTTAGCTCTTTCTTTATTTTAAGTGCAAAAATGGTTTGCCTTTCGTAAACTGTTAATTCTTCAAAGTCAGACTTTGACTTAGTATTTTTTTTTATTTTAAAGTCTTGGCTTCGACTTTTATTTTAATGATTTAGACTTGAGCTGCCAAAAAAAAATAGCTGGAACGGCAATCCATTTGTCAGGATCACAGTCATATGATTTTTTGGCTGTGGTGAAGATTGGAGCAAAAACTGCTGCAAAATATGTTTTATATATGTTTTATTTAATTGAACACCAATTTTATTTAAATTATTTACAGTTATTTTAGAAATAAATGTTTAAAATTTTTTAGCATAGCTTGTTAAACGTAAAAAAAAGCAAATTAAAAAAATCTTTTTATTTTGATGGTTAGATCGAATATTGATAGAAACAGCACTAAATGTTAAGTTAAATTGACTTTCATTTGATTTTAATGTTAAAAATTTTGAACTTCAAAATTTTTCAAAATTATCAGTATATTTTAAATTAAAAAAATATTTTGCTATGATTTAATTTTTATTTAAATCCGCGTATTTTTATTTTGTTCCTTTTTATATTTCTTTTGATAATTTTATATTAAATTTATGGTTATTGTGATCAAAATATGGTTTAAATAAAAATCATTGGTAATATAACTAAATTATGGGAAAAAAACTTAATGTGTGATTGAAAATTTAATTTTTGGTTGTGTTATTAAATAAGTGGTAAAATTTACTATTTTTGTGGTTAAAGTTTACTATGGTCCAAAAAAGTTCCGTTTAAAAAAAAAAAATCTTTGGCCCTGATTTTATTAAAAAAATTAAATTCAAAGTTTTGACTTGACTTGAGAAAAAAAATTTTTAAAGTCTAAGTCCGGACTTTACGTTGACTTTTGACCAACTCCGCATTATTGCCAAGTTGACCAAAATTTAAAAATATTCACAAATAAAATTAATTATTTTCTATCATCCAAAATTCTTTTTTTTTTATTTTACTCAAATTTTAAATTATAAATTTAAATATTACTGGTTGTAATTTCCAGGTAGGCTTCCAATGCTAGAGAACCTATCTGCCATGAACTCGCCTGAATTGTGAATTGACGAGCTTTGATTCAAGTACGAACTATCATAATTCATGTTATTTGACATAAAATCCATCGTTATTTCCACCAGGTCCCTATAGAATTGCTTTAAATTATCGCTTATAGCTCGACTTGATCCATGATTCTCAGGCTGAGCTGACTTTGGTTCACTTTTGTACAATAAATTTCAACTTAATCTAAAAATGAGCTTAAGTTTAAAAATTACTTTTTTTGATTCGGTTCTACTGCACTTAAGCGCTTTTGAGCATTTGTCAAATTTTCTTGTTCTGGCAGTTTATTCGGACTTTTTTTCTCTCTGTAATTTACTTTATTATCAAGCTGAACAATCACTTCTTGATATAAGCCCTTAAAATTAAAGGTGAAATTGTGTGCACAAATTTTTTTTGAATGAAGTCTCACTCGACTTGTGAACGAAGCGTAGCTTTTGCGCGATTCTGGCTTGCATTTAATAAACCAAGCGCACAAAACATAGTGAGCCATAAGAACAATAAAAGGGTTAAATCTTTTAAAAGAGTTAAAAATAATTTTATTTACAATTAAATTTAGTGCTACTTGAATGGGTCGATGTATTTAATGGCAGTGGCTGAGACAGCTATGAATTCTTTGGTTGCGCAGACAGAATGAAGCTTCTTGAAGTCACTAATTGTGGACAAAAGCTCTAGGATCGGTTGGGCTATGGCTAAAGAGGAAGAGAATTGAGACAATTTTAGCAATAGCTCGGCACATTGATTGGCATTTGTTTCATGCATTTCTGTCATGGCTATGGTAAGAATTTCCAAGCAGAATAAATTTCTGCTCGCATGAATACCTGAAGCTAAATTTTGAAGAATATTTTCCTTAAAATTTTTAACTGTATTTTTTTTTTGTTTGGGACAAAAAATTTACTTGAGAATTTTTCTCGAATGACGAATGGTACAGAACCATACTTGCCAGTAATGGATAAAATTTTGAAATGTATTCTTGGCCGCTCAAATTTTCGGGTTTGTTACGAATTACATTAATATCTTTTTTGTACAGCTAAAATAAATTTATTTTTTTTTAATAAAAATTATTTATTTTTAGCTTACAAGTGTAAATAATTTGTAGGTAAAATCAGACATTTTTATTAGGTCCATTTCGTATTGCATGACATATGGTAATTCGGCAAGCAGTCTGGTAATCACATGCCAGTCTACTTCCTTAAATATAATAATAATTATTTTGGTGTTTTTGATAAAAGAAGGCACTTATCATCAACTTGAAGTTCGTGATCATGATCCTATGATCGAAACTTAAAGGATTCAATGACTATTACATCCTTCATTTTTTTAATTAAGCATTAGATGCTTAATATTTGAAGTAACATAAATATTTTTTCTTATTGATTTTTAATTGATTCTTTTAGCAAACGCTTTTGGTATCAATTAAAATAGAGTTAATTGGTTACCCGCAGTTTAGAAAGTTTTTAACACAGATCACTGTTTAACACAATTTTTCTGTGCCTAACAGGAAATTAAAATATCATTATCTTTATTTTTTTTATTACTTTTAAACACAAATTTTGATTAAAAAAATTTATTTAATAGTTATTTAAAAAGTTTTAAAGTCTTAAAGTAATTTTTATTAAATCTGTTTAAATTTGGCAAAACCATTTACCCGCTATTTTTGGTCTTCATTTTAATGGCCTAATCATATTCCGAAAAAAATCCGAGGTTTTATTTTTATTTCTTAAAATTGTGTCAAAAATTTTCTGTGTTAAAAAGTTTTTGAGAGGGTTAAATGAATTTCTGTGATGAAAGTTATCTGGTTGTGGGTAACAGTGATTTAACTTTAAGTAAAAGTTTTTTCACTGTGGGTACCAGCTAGACCCATTAAAATAAATTACATCGGAATGATGCTAAGTTTTTTTATCTTAAAAATTCTGAATTTTAATAGACATTTAAGTAATTTAATGAATGCAAGTTTTTTTTTGGTAAATTAAATTTAAAAGTAAAAATTTAATAATAGTAATGTGAGTCTATCATTTTAAATCTTAATATTAAAATTAAAATTAAAATTTGTTTTTTGAATTGATAGATTTAAAGGGCACATTGGTATAGTTTTGCAAGTTTTTTTTTGAATTTTTAAAAGAATGTTATTTTTAAATGTTTTTATGTTAAATGTTAATTTTTTTATTTGTTTATTTTTTTCACATGTATTTTTAATTAATTTAGATGAGGGCATTGTAAATTTTGGAACAAAGAACCAAAATTTAAAAATTTTAAAATGAACTTCCGCAATAACTCTGCAAATTCATTTTAATAATTTTCTTATAAATTAAGTACTTTGCAGACTTAGAGAGTTCTTGCAGAGACTAAATTTTGGTGGTACAAAGTTTTATCAGCTGATACATTTTGCAGAACAATTTTTAAAATCATAGTAAAAAGCTATTTCATTTTAAAATTTTTGTTTTTATTCTTTGTTCCATCATTCACAATCCTTTAGATGAATTCTTATTAAAATAGTGGTAAGCTTACTAGATTAAAATAAAGTTTACTAAAATAGCAGCATCAAAAAATTATTTGCGCATTAAAAATAGTTGCTGAAATAAAGATTATTAGAATTTATTAATTCTATTTTACTCGAGAAAGGACTTTCTAAAGTAAAATTTTTTTATGGAGATACATTCTTTTGTCTATAAATTTCTGATTATATTACAAAAAATAGAGAACTAAAAAATTATTTTTTGTAATTTTCGTAGCAAAGTGATTGACAAAAATTTAAATTCTTTTTCTTATTTATTTAATTCAATACTGATTCAATTATTTTGTTTTATATCAAAAAATAAGTGCTCACCTTATCTAGACAATATTCAATCATTTTCAGTATCTTTCCAAAATCGAGTTCACATTTTAGTAAATTTTTTTGTTCAAAATCTTCGGAAAATCTTGCTTTTGTCTCCCTAAAAAAAATCTCAAAATTAAATTAATTTTTTTCTTTTTAAACTTGAATAAAATTACCATAGATTCAACATTAAATATTTACTTTGAATAAATTTTCGCCGATTAACCCTGTCTATTAAAAGAACCCTTCCTTCCGGGTTGCTTCTAATTCTGAGTAAAAAATCGAAAATTTCTTTGCGAATATGAGAATAATAATTAAAAAATTTTGAATTAGACTGAGCTTCAATTTGGTTTTGAACGGGCAAGTTCTCTGCAGCAATCGATGACAAACTGCTCGGATTATTTGACATGAAAAAATTTGACGAATTAAAGTTGTATTGAGTTAAATAATAATACTCAATATATTTGACTAGAATATTGAATATTTCTAAAGAACAAGCAGTAAAAGTTTTATTGTCTTTGTGAAAATATTTTTCAAATATTTCAATAAGACCGTGTGTTACGATTTTGTACAAATAGCTCAAGCAGTTCGAAAAATTTCCGTTTGGATGCTTTAGAAGAAGCTGATTATTGGATGAACCTGTCATCTGGGAATTGTTTGGTACGGTCGCAAAAACTAAACCATGAGGAACCAGCATTTCGACACTACTTACTTTTTCCATTTCAATTATCTTAATATTAAATAAAATAAATTTATCTGAATTTTAGAAAAAAAATAAAAAAAACATAAAATAATAATTTTTTAAAGAGCCTTTCAAGTCATTTTCAAGTATATAAACTTTTAGAGAAAGAGCTATTCAATTTTTTTACATTTTTTTCTGTTCTTTTTATCATTTTGTACTGAAGTTCACAAAACCCATAAGAAAAAAGGTGGTTTTTTGCGGTATTTCCTCGAAATATAATCGGAATGGGCTGAAACAAAGTGGATTTAATTAAACATCACGCTAGAATAAAATATGAGGGTCAAAAACATAAGGTAAAAGTATGTTTATTGTGCAGCGAAGGTTTTGTGATTCAGTACAAAATGAATAAAAGAACAAATAATAAAAAATTGAAAAACTTTTTTTCTATAAATTTAAAATTAGTTTCGTGATTACGACATTGTGCAGCTTTCCTGCATCAGCTATCAAGGTCGGCAAAACTCGGCAAATTTAGCAAAAATTAGATTTAAATGTGTTCAAGCACAGTGCATTATCATTATCAGACTTTGAAAGTTGATTTATTTTGATTTTTTTTAAATATTTTATTTTGAAATAGCTTTATCTCGGTAAGAAAACAAATAAATAAATATATAATTTGAAGAATTTCTAAAAGAATATAAAAATTCTTAATGGTTAATATTAAAGATAATGTTCATTTTTGAAAATTGATCGTTCAAAAATATAAAACTTAATTAATTAAAAAATATTGAAATATTTTTAACAGGGATTGTCATTTTAGAATGTAAAATTTCCTTGTTAATTCCGTAAAACCTTGTAGACTCCCCCATGGGGTTTTGGTGTAAAATAATTGAGTAAATAAGTTAAAAAATATTTTTCAAACTAGTAAGATTTTATTCTGGATAATATCAAAATTTTTTATTTTATTTAGTGGGTTTTACTAAAAAAATCAGTCGGGATATAAGTTTTGTGATTTCTATAATTATCAAAAAATTTAAAGAAAAATGGAATCCAAAATTGGTTATAAAGAATTTTTTGACATGGATTTAAGTGTGAAAAAAAAATTACATAGTATAAGCTTATATCATTTTCAATTTTTTCATCCTATGACTGTATGATAAATTAAAATAAAGCATACTGAGATAAAAGTAGGGGTGGGAAACCGGTTCGTTTTTGGAACCGGTTTATGGAACCGGTTCGTTTTTGAAATCGGTCTTGTATTAAACCGCTTATATCGGAGGAATAAAAAGAAGATTTTTGGCTCAAAAAAATTTTTTTCTTTAAAAATTTTTTATTTTTTCAGTTAAACAATTAAGAAAAGTTAATTCATATATAAAGAATAAAAATTAATAATTCTTTTCTTAAATTTTCTTTTATTCAAAATTGAACCGGTTTCATATACCGGTTACAAATCGAACCGGTTCGACAAACCAGTTCCATAAGCCGGTTCCAAATTCGAACCAATTCCATAAACCGGTTTAAAAATCGAACCGGTTTACCACCCCTAGATAAAAGTTTAAATTGTAAGGTTAGTTTTTAATTTTTTTTATAAGCCATGGGGCTAAAGTGAAACTGAAATTTAAAAAAGTTGGGGTTTTAACCGAGTCCTAAGTGTCTTAGGCTTATTGTTATTTATACACCAGAATCTCGGGGTAATATGCAAGGATTTGGCAAATTGAAGTTTCAGACCAAATTTTAAGATCAAAAGGATCATTTAAAATTTTAAAGCTTAAATAATCAAATGATTTTAATAATTTTTAAGAAAGAAATACTAAACATTACTAGACATGTTATGTCTAATAATGGTTCATTACCGAATTAACATCAAAATGATTGATCTCTAATTAATTTAACAAAAACAATCAATAATTTATATAATTCAAGTTAAGTTAATTCACAAATTCAAATTTTTAAATTTTATATCCATTCATTCAAACCGAAATAATTTTATTTTTCTACTTCAATAAATTTTAAATTTTAAAAAAATAAATTTTTTTGTCTTGAAAAGTAAGTTTTCATTAAAATCAATTAAAATATTTAAACCTATTAAAGTTCAATAAAAAGGGACATTTTAAAATTTTAAATATGAAAATAAACTTGACATGTCAAGTAATTGCTTATATTAAAAAAAATATTACAATTTATATTTTGATCTTTTGATCTTGATCTCAAACTTCAATTTGCCAAGGATTTATGGTAGGTTTTACCATTCCCATAGTATCTTATGATAAAAAAAAGAGTAATCTATTCACTTAGAATAAAAATTTTGGTATTAAATACAAATGATCTCAATTTCTAATTTCAAAATTAAACCCATATGATTGTCCACATCGTTTACAAAGAAATGGATTCTCTAGCTTAGTTTATTTTTGAATGCTCATTAAAAATATAAAAAATAAAAAAAACTATTTACTTACTTTTTCAAAAATTTTAATGATCTTCAGCACATTATTCTCATCATTTGATACATTCACAAGTTCTATTAATTTAGTCACTACAAAATACTTCATTTCGAACAAATCAAAAATAAAATCCATTTTCTGGGCACTTGGTACAGATCTGAAATGAGAGTCCTCTTCCACCAGAGTAATTTCGTAGGCAGCAATGAGAACTTGTGAGACAAGCTGCTCTATAAACGATTTGTGATCCATCTGAAAGTATTCGTTTATTTTGCGATGGAGCGCTTCGATGAGATTTTTCCTAACTACAATACTAAATTTGTTCCGCACCGCTAGGTACTTTTCGAGCAAAGTTTTTATGCCTTCAATTGACTGCGAGCCGAAAATGGGCAAAAATTTTCTCTGCAAATAAAAATCAACACAGTTGTTGATACAATTGTCTTTTAGGTAGTTGGGATGCGGAAACTTGTAAACCAAATCGTAAAACGCTTCTTTGAATTTGTACATTATGAAACTCAACTCTTCCAAGTTATCGCTGTTTAGACTAGCTGAGCTAGGATTTCTGAAAAGCGTCTGGCCAGAGCTTGACTCTTTTTGACTAGTTTTGTAGGAAAATACGTCTTTTAAATCCAATAAATTGATCAAATCGGCATATTTTTTGACCAGCACGTCGTCATCCTTAAAATGACAAAAAAATTACTTATTTTTTTTTCTGGATCTATTTGTGCTGTACCAAATTTTGCACTGAGAATTGGTTCACAATTTCTATGAGAAATTTTCTAGAGTTGTAGGTGAGAAGACACATGAAGAGGTCTCTGTGGCTCGCCAGGTGCACCAAATCAATGGTAAGATTCACTATGTGCTTGAATATGATCAATTGTTGTTCCCGTGGTCCGTCTGTGCAGCAAGATTTAAGCGCCTTAAAACAAAAATGCTATCTTTGGACAGAAATATTGACAAGGCTTACATTTGGCAAATAGATCAAACAGTTTATGTGAAGCTCTTTAATGAGGTAAATGTTTTTGGATTTTGACTGCTTGAACTCGTCAAATATTTTCTTTATATGCATTAAGGCTCCGTTGATTTGGTGTTTTCTGTGTACTTGGTACTTTGTGCTTTAAAATAAGAAAAAATTTACATTTTTTTGACGATTCTTTTTAAAAATTGTATTTTTATTTAGAAAAAAAAGTTATTCTAATTATTTTTCAAATTTTCATCTATTGTCAATGTAACAAAAATATCTATGATGTATCTTTACAGTGTTTTACTTGAAATCGCAGAATGGTTAATATTACACCATTTTACGTAATTTTACATCAAAAAATGTAAAATTATGTAAAATTACGTTATTTCAGGTAAAACTCAACAAAAATGCTGACGACAAAAAAAGTCTAATATTTCGAAAAAAAATTTGATTTTTTTTAACATTTTTTCTTCTACAAATTTTACATTTTATTATATAATTTTTCACAAAATAATGTTATTAGCTGTAAAAATAAGTAATTTTTTGTAACAAAATTAAATTTTCAGTAAATTCTGTTGTTTAGGAGTAAATCAAATCAGATCAAATATTATTTTGGTTATCTCTTTTGAGTGGTATTTTATTAAATCTCTCTGCAAAATGCTAAATAATGCAACAAACATGTTAAATATTTGATGAGGCTCTGCAAAAAATCTTCATTTTGCAGTAAAATGCACTTCAGTTAAATGTATTCAACTGCACAATTTAATTGCAGAGTTTTTGTGGAGCCTCATCTAATATTCAGCACGTTTTTTTTTTCAAGGTTAATCAACAGGCCCCTATCATTAGGACTGATTTACTCTTCATTTATTTAATTTTTATAAAATTTGAAAAAAATTAATAAAAAAATTTGAATCCATAATTATTGAAAATATTTAAAAACAAAATTAAAGGTTAAATAATGGGAATATTGTGTCACCACACACTCAAGTATCACCAACACACATTCAAATACTATTGAGCACACAACCTTAGAAACACACATTTGATTATGTGTTATTAAGTTAAAAAAAATTTTGAAAAAAATTACAGAATTTTTTTTCTTGAGATAAAATACTGAACAACACGAACTTAGCTGAGCTTTTCGAGAAATTTTTTTTTGGTTTAATATTTATTATAGTTATTCTATTGTTTATCTTAACCGAGTTAATGGTCCTTCAGAATATAAAAAAATTGAAATAAAACTAAAAATAAATAAAATAAAATAAAAAAAAGGATAAATAAGTCAAAAGAAAATTAAAAACTATATTCTGAAATAACTAGAGGTAATTATATATTTTGGATTTGAATGCTTGTTGGTCATACTTGAGTGTGTGGTGGAGGTACACCCTTAAATAATTCAAATTTTTGCATAAATTCTAAAAAAATCAAATTTATGTTAATGAAAATTGACAGCTTAAATACTGAAAGCTTCAACATTGAACTTAATGTTGTAAATAAATAGCATTTGAATTTACTTTTGAAGAATAAAACAAATTTTTTTTTTGAATTTTAAGTTTATGCAAATTTCTTATTTGAATTTAAATTTAAGCAATTTTTAAATTTGAGTTTTATTTTAAACCCAGAAAATAAATGAATTCGAATTTGAATTATTATGGAATTTAATCTCGAATATAAAAAAGAAAATAATTAAGCTTTTATTTGGAAAAATCGAAACAATAATTTTAATTTGTTTAGCTAATTAAAACAAAATTTCTATAAATATAATTTCGTTTTAGTTCTTTTTAAATCGAATAAATATTTTTTTTATCAAATAAACTTTTTTTATTAAATTGATAATTTTTTTTTTTAAATAAAATATATAGTTGTGAAAAAAATAATTTATATAATATTTATACTTTTTTTAGTCAATAATACAATTTAATTTTTTAATAGTTTAAATTGGAATTCAAATTTTATATCAGTTAAAATTAAAATTCAAATTTTATTTTTAATTATAAAATCAAAATAAATAGAATAATTTGTTCAAATCGTCAATTCTTACTCACAAAACAGTTTATCAGTCTTGAGTAGAAATATTCAAATGTTTTTTAACAATTTTTGGATTTTGCCATCGGTACACATAAATTATTGCTGCTCCTTAAACTATATTTTGATTAACTTGGGTCAAATTTTTTCAGTTTTTCTTTAATTTTAAAGGTAGTTATTTTAAAACAGACTTTTATAAGAAACGGTAATCATTCTTTCAATTATTCTAATGGTAAAGAGTAGTGTTGGGTACCGTGAGTGGCGGCCACTAGACTGTCAAAAGTTGATGCTGGCCGTTTTGATGGCCGCGAGGGAAAAATTCTTTTTTCTCTAAAACTAAACAATTCTTCTTATACTCAATTCTTTTCTCTATCAATTTTTCATATTTAAAATTTTTTAAAGGTTTGTAAAGAGGCATTTCACACAGTCTAAATGAAGTTTATTTTTATTATTTGTATTTTTTAGTTATTTCTTAAACTAATTTAAATCTTGGTAATATTCATGTCACTTTGTTTGCTTGTAATGAACCTCTTGAACAACTAATTTTTAATGTTTTTTTATTAGATTTTGGCGATGTATAATAAAGATTTAATAAACGTTTGCTAAGATTTAAAAAAAAATTGATTTTTGTTTTTATTTTTTTTTAATAAAAAAGATCAGAACAGACAATGATTTTTAAAAAACGAAAATATTGATCTTTTATACGGCCTTTTTTGGTCAAGTTCAATCAAAAATATTAATAAATCTAAAAATTAATATTAAAAATTTGAATTATATTTAATAATTTCAATAAACATGTATTGAATGACTACTCTCAAAGGTATGCATATGTAATTTGTTCAAAAATACTTATTTGTAAATGATTATCAAGATTTGAAAAAAAAATACAAATATTAAGAGAGTAAATAAGTGTACTTTATTTTTTTCCAAACTCGTTTTTAAGTCCAAGTCATCACTTAACTTAAAATTGACTTTAAATAGGAATAAAACTATTGACTTTTACACAACTCTGCTTTTTTCGATAAGTTCAGCTATTTTTTGGTGCACCAAATTTTAAATGGGGTTTATTTTAAAATTAAAGAAGCATGGCTGAGACAATTTTTTGAAAATAAACTAAAATATTCAAGAAGTACTACTTGCCAAAAAAAAAAATTGGAAAAAATTTTGATTTGTAAATTTTGGTACAAAAAAGTATAAACAAAATATTAAAAATGCCAAAGCTTAAGTTCTGAAGAACCAAAACATGTTCTGTTGATTGTGGCAATTGATTGTAGCAAAGGATGTACCAAAGTGTCAAATAAAGTCAACAAGTTCAAAGTAAAAAAAAAAAAAAATAAAGATTAAAGAAGAAAATGTAATTTATTTTTTTTTAATTTTTAATAAAATTATCTTGTGTTTAATAAAAATTTATTTGATTAATATTTTTGTCTACTATAAGCATGTTTTGCCTATTAATTAATAAATTTATCTAGAATCATTAATCCTATGCCATTTTATTTAAGATCTTCTTAAGATTCATCCATTGGGATCATTTTTTCATGAAGCAAAATTTTTTAACAAACATCATATTTCAAAACTTTAATTCTTTATTATTCCATTCCTGTAATTTTTATAGGAGACATTATTTCCATACCATTTATGAGCAACAATAGTGTCACCACAATCTCAAATATTGACTAGAGTCTTCCCAATAAACACTTGAAAAAAAAAACTTGAACATGTGCTGGCAAAGTTTTTCTGATTCAATTTTTCGAGCCAATTTTAAAAAGAATTTACAAATAATATATTATTCCTTTATTATTCATTATCTGCAAAATTGCTTTTTTTCCATTTCTCCTAGCTTTTTTTTTATAAATTTGAAGTAATAATTGCTCAAAAAAGAAAATTTAAAAACTCTAAAATTAGTTAAAATACGGTTGTCAAAATAAAGTTGAAGATTTTTACAATTGAGTGATATTTTAAAATCATTATATCTTAATTCAACTAAAATGGACTTTTCAGTTTGAAATAGAATTAAAAAAATTTTTTTTTTCAAATTGAGAATCATTTACTTGTAAATTTAATTAAGCTAAAAATAATTTTCCTTTCTTTATTTAGGGTGTGCCTAACCACCGCACATAAAAAAAATTTTAATGCACATTCCGAAAATTCCTTCACACAATTTTTTTTTTTAAATAGACAATTACTGAACAACGCATCAAAAACTTGCTACCGCACATTTTCTAAATAATTTCAACGCACATAAATTTTATTTTAAGGCACATGTGAAAAATAAATCGGTTTATTTAAAATTTTAAAAATATGAATTTAAGGACTAAAGTAGCTAAAAGCTATTCTGTCAAAAGAAAATGTAACAAGACCAAAAAGCCAATGAAATTTACGAGGATTTAAAAGGTAATTAAATAGGAAATATAATAATAGGATTTAAGCGGACCCCTATTAAGTTGGATCAATGCATTTTTATCAAAAAGACGCCAAAGAGTATTTTTAGGCGAAAACAGATCAAAATGGCTAGAAGTTAAAAGTGGAGTACCTCAGGGATCGGTAATTGGCCTAATTTTATTCATCATTTATATAAACGACCTCCTAGACGAATTACAAAACGAATGTAAAATGTATGCTGACGACACCAAGCTACTTAGCATAATCGATTCAAAAAGCGTTATTGATGACATTTCGAGGTTACAAAATGACATAAATACAATATCCAACTGGACCGACACTTGGTTAATGCCCCTTAACATAGAGAAATGTAAAATCATGCACATCGGTAGACATAATCCGAAATTCAATTACTCAATGCACAGATCACAAACAAATAGAATCGGAATATTAAAAACAACTTATCAACGAGACTTGGGTATTTTAATCACTGACGATCTTAAACCTAGTTATCAAGTGAATAGAGCAGTTTCAAAAGCCAACAGTATTCTAGGCCTTTTAAAAAATACGTTTACTTGCCGCAATGCAGCGCTATGGAAAAAGTTATATACCGGGTTTGTCAGACCACACTTAGAGTTCGCTGTCGCTGCTTGGAATCCATACACCTCAAAAGACATCAAGAAGATCGAAAAGGTCCAGCATCGAGCAACCAAAATCCCGCACTCTTACAAAAATCTGGGGTATTTAGAAAGATGTAACAAGTTTGGGTTTAGCACACTACTAGAAAGAAGAACAAGAGGCGATTTAATTCAAAAATTTAAATTAGAAACAGGACTCGAGACTATCAATTGGTACATAACTCCTGCACGCTCAAACCCTCGAGGGGGTCATCGGGGATATTTTAGACGTGAAATAGTTCGCTGCTGCAATCAACGACACTTCTTCTTTAACAACAGAGTTGCAAACGAGTGGAACATGCTTCCAGACGAGATAACTAACTCAAATTCAGTCAACGCATTCAAAAACAAGCTGGACGAGCACAAAAACAACTGCCATAGGGCGTCATCTACTGTTGACGCGCTCCGCATGGCCTAAAACCATGCAGCAGTGTTTATTACTACTACTACTACTACTACATAAATTTTATTTTAAGGCACATGTGAAAAATAAATCGGTTTATTTAAAATTTTAAAAATATGAATTTAAGGACTAAAGTAGCTAAAAGCTATTCTGTCAAAAGAAAATGTAACAAGACCAAAAAGCCAATGAAATTTACGAGGATTTAAAAGGTAATTAAATAGGAAATATAATAATAGGATTTAAAAAAAAACTCATGTCGCCTGATACCAGCACTTCCAAACCCAGTGCTGGAGTTTAATATTTTTTTCTCGTTAGCGCACATTAAAGTGCGTTAGAATGATGTGCGTTTTGAAACAAAAAATTTTTGATGAAGCATATTCAAATGAAATTTTATGAATTTTTCAATAAAAAAAAATCTTAAATTGTGAATAAAAAATTTAATTTTTGACCAATACAAGACAAATTAAGATTTTGAAAAATTTTGCAGCAAATATTTTATATTCAGAAGAAAAAATTAAAATTTGAAATAATTTCATACCTTATAGGAAAAATCTCACTAAAAAAGGTAAAAACTGCGTAGCTACCAATAGGACTGACAAAAAGTTTGCTCATACACTTAAATGATAAAAATTAAAAAAAGATGTTCTTTTTATTTTCTTAAATGATACCCCATATATTTGACTAATCAACAAATCACTAAAGTCTAGTGCTTCATTCCGACTAAGTTGAACTTCAGTTCTGGGTTGACCATTTTGCCAAACAATGTCAAGCAGCTCGCACAAACAAAGCACTACATAATTAATACAAATGCTGCTAGTTATATTTTCAATTAAATTCTCTATTAGATCGACACATGACTTGATGTCTTCTTGGTTCAGTCGACCGGGTCTCTCAAAATTGGCTGTAACAAGATAAGAAAAATTGAGGATGGCCCGACTCAGCATTGTCAGAATCTGCTCATTTGTATACTGAAAATACTTATTTGTCATTAAATTTTTAAACATTATGAACAGATCTCCAAATTTGTCAATTAAAAGCTCGGAATTTTCCAAAAAATATACCAAGCATTCACCTTTAAAAAAAATTTTTTTTTTGATTTTTTTTTTAATTTTTTTATAAACTTATTTGAATTACTCATTAGATCAGGGTCGAGATTTTTGCAGTTATTTCCATTTCTGGTTACCAAAAGAAACAAAGTAAGTCTCAATTTAAGATCATCACTAAGCAGCTTTGTGCTACTGCTTGCTCTAAGATTTTCCAATATTGAGTTGTGTCCATCTTCTGGGCTTGTTGGCTTGCTGATTTGATTCAGTGCATTTAAAAAAATGCACTTGGACTTTTTGCAGTTAATGATAATGAAGCAGAGAAGATGATTTCGAAGCATGAACGAGTCGAATTTGTCGGACTAATAAAAAATATTTAAAAAAAATTTTATTTAAAATAAAAATATTTTATTTAACAAAAAAATCACTTTTTTCTGATAAAATTGAATCAAATAATTGAAAGCCTTGATACGGATTTCGGCTGGAGTCCGGTCGATTTTGTACAAATCACTGGTTACTTTAAGAAAATTGTTGATTGAACTCTTGAATAAAACTAAATTAAAATTTTTTTTAAAAATTTAAAAAATACCTCATTTAGCTGAAATAATTCACTGAGCTTAATCAATTCTTCGAACGATTTGAGTCTGTTCTCGAATGGTTCGCTCGATTTAAGGCTCTTAATTAGAATTTAAAAGTGGTACTTGAAAAGTTCTGGCAAAAAAAATTACATTTAAACGCTTGAAAATTTCGTCACTGGGCGCATCTTGGTCAAAATCTTGGACAGTTTTGAGTGTCGCTTCGGCTTTTTTGTCTTGTTTTGGCTCCTTGTCTGCTTGAGTTGAAGTGGGCCTAGCGCGAAGAAAGTTGTCCAGAGCTGACCAGAATGATGATCCTGACTTATCACTATCGGACATGATGCAGACGTTGTGACAGCTTCATTTAAGTCTAAATTTAAAATAAATTTCTTCTAAATGATACACAAATACGGCGAGTTTTTATTCAAACAATAAAGAGCAAAATAAAATAGGTGTTTAATCAAGACGATAAATTGGAGAGAATTTTTAATGTAAATATGCTTTCAAAATTTAGATATAATGTTTTTATTTTTTAAATCAGCTGATCTTTTTTTAAAATGGAGTTTTGGCTTATTCCAAAAAACAATCCTAACATAATCTTAGCAAATGGTTTAGTGGCATTGACAAGCAAAAAAATCTAAAACCTTTAATTCATTTTAATTTTCTTTAAACAATTGGTAATAAACATTTTTTCATTCAATTAAATATTATATTTAAAAAATTTAACAATTAATCTAAATTATAAGCAGAGTTGTTCATCAAGTCTCAAGTCTCAAGTCAAGTCCAAGTCACGACTTGACTTGAATTTTTTTTTTCAGTAAAAAGTCAAGTCACAACTTGACTTGACTTTTTTTTTTAAGTAAAAAGTCAAGTCACGACTTGACTTGAAATTTTTTAATGGGTAAAAAGTCAAGTCACGACTTGACTTGAAATTTTTTAATGGGTAAAAAGTCAAGTCACGACTTGACTTGATTTTTTTTTACAGCAAAAAGTCAAGTCACAACTTGACTTGATTTTTTTTTACAGTAAAAAGTCAAGTCACAACTTGACTTGACTTTTTTTTTTCAAGGAAAAAGTTAAAAAGTAACTTGAGTTGATGTTTTGTCTGATTTTATTTTTACTAAATTATAGTTTATGTAAAAATTGAATTTAGATTTTTTATTCTCTAAAATCTTTTTAACGTTTACATTTTTAATTGAATCATTTTGTTAACCAAAAAATTATAAATTTATGAAATAATCTTTTGAAAAATATAAAAAAAATCGAGTCAAGTTAAGACTTGACTTTTTACTCATAAAAAAAGTCAAGTCAAGTTTAGACTTGACTTGAAAAATTTTAAAAAAGTCAAGTCAAGTTTAGACTTGACTTGAAAAATCTTAAAAAAATCAAGTCAAGTTTAGACTTGACTTGAAAAATTTTAAAAAAGTCAAGTCAAGTTTAGACTTGACTTGAAAAATCTAAAAAAAGTCAAGTCAAGTTTAGACTTGACTTGAAAAATTTTAAAAAAGTCAAGTCAAGTTTAGACTTGACTTGAAAAATCTAAAAAAAGTCAAGTCAAGTTTTGACTTGACTTGACTTTATGGTCGACAGACTTGAAAAATAGCGACTTGAGGAACAACTCTGATTATAAGTGAGCTGGGAAAAGAATTACTTTACAATTTTCCAGGTAAAATCGACGATTTAAAGATTTTTTTTTGCCTAAATTTTAATCTATCGTGAGTGTTAGTCTTTATCCTAGAAATTCAGCTGTCTGCCACCTTTTTTATGTTAAAATTGATTTAACTTTCAGATATAAGGATTAAAAAGAGTTTTTCAAGGATTATGTGTGAATAAAGTTTAGAATTCAATTTTTCCACTGCAGTTAATTAATAAAATAATTATGATCAAATTTAAATCATAATGCTCAAAAATTAAAATTAAAAGAAGATTTTTAAGTAATTGTTATTTTGAATTTTACTGCAGAATTATTTATACAAAGTAAACATTTATTGTTTTTTTGGGAATGATTTGGAAAAACTTTAAATTTTAAGACGCTGTAGTTAAGCTACTGTATATATGTAATAGTAAATTTTGAGATTAAGTAAATTTATAGAATTACGTGTCAATGCGTAAAATTGTAAAAAAATATAAAAATATTGGATTCTCAAAATTTGCTAAGTAAATTTGTAAATTTACTTATGCTAACGGAATTCTATAGAATTTTTAATTTCTTCTCGTAAATTACTAGATAATTTATGCGTACATTTTGAGAACAATTTTGCTTAAAAATTATAATAAATCAAAAAATCTAAAAAGCATAAAAATGAAAATTAATTTAAAAAAATTAAAAACCATTTTGGTCATTATTTTATTTTCAATGGTGACCAACGTCGAAAATTATGTAAAAAAATTGAATGAAATTTTTTTAAAGGTTTAAACTTAATTCTGTAAATGCAACATAGTGCAACATTCAAAGTTGCATCACATATCAAGGTCTGCTGAATTTGCAGAGTTCAGCAGAAATTAAATTTCAATGTAATCGAGCTTGGTGCATTTTGCAGAGATTTTGCACATCATTAGCAGACTTTAACAGTTGATGCAACTTTGAATTTTGCACCATTCTGCATTCACAGAATTAATTTTAAACTTTTAGAAAAAAAGTTATTAAATTTTTTTACATTTGTTCTGTTCTTTTGTACTGAACTTCACAAAACCGAAGCTTATAGAATTTTTAATAAGCTAAGTGACTTTTTAATAAGTGAAGAGGGCCAAAAACGCACACGTCCCGTACTCACTAGTTTAATTTTTACTTAGTCACGAATTTTACTTATATGTTCACTTTATATTTTTATTGTCCACCTAATTTTGGTAATGGTCACCTAAATATTTTTTTGTTCACTTAAAGACTTTAATCTAACTAATTAGATGCTCATGTCGAAAATCAAATTAACTTTGCAATTCCCGTTGTCATGGCTCAAATACGGCATGCAAAAATAAATAAAAACTTTATTTTTTTTAATTTTTATTTTATTTTACTTTACTTTACAAATTTACTTAAACTTTACAGTTATTCTCGTAAATTACTAAAACATTTCCAGTAAATTACGAGAAAAAATAAAATATCAGTAAATTTTGAGATTTCTTTTTTTTATTCATTTTTTACAAATTTACGTATAAGAACGTAATTCTGTAGATTTCCGTGTTTTACATTTTTACGATAACATATATATATGGTTAGGCTTCTTATTTAATATGGAGTTAGAAGAAATTTTCGTATGCAATTTCTCAAAATTAAATAAAAAAGTATTTTTCATTAATTTAAATTTTTAAACTTTGATAATAAAACAATATAAAACAAAATATGTTCACTAAATTCAACCAAAATAAATTTATGTAATATTTCTGGGTCTGCTGGTAGGCATTTACTCTCCAGTCGGACTTCTCAAGTCCTTTTTTGGACTCGATTGTTTCGGGTCAAACACAATAAGGTTTTTTAATAATTTTATTGGGACACGAGGTCCAAATCCAAAACCAAATATATAACTGAAATAAAATAATAAAAAAAAAACTATAATAATAACTAAACTAAACTCTTAAACTGAAAAACTTATATATAATACAAGCTTCTAGTTGTGCAAAACAAACTTCTTTTTTGAGACGTCTTCATTTAATTTAATTAACAGAGGAAATATTAATGATCAGATAAAATAACAATATTTTTAGATTTATTTTTTTGTCTTTATGATCCAATAAAATTGGAATTTTTTTGCAATTTGTAAAATTATTTTATTTAAATACCGACACTCAATACCCAAATACCCGGTCATTTTGGTTATCCATCCATACCCAATAACCAAATACCCACTTATTCATGCTCTAAAACCCATTACTGAAATGCACAATCTTTTACTTTTTTATAATTGTTTAAATAAATTAAATTAAACTAAAAAATTTTACCAAAAACTTTATTCAAAATTTGTTTAATAAATTTTATGACTCATTATTTTCTTTATTTAGTTCCTTTAAGATTTCAAAATTTCCTCTTAACAAGCACCTTATTTTAAATATTTCAGTACATATATTCTGGCTTTTTTTTTGTAACAAAACTAGACGCTAGACGAGTTTATTTAGTAGCATATTAGCCAATTTTTTCAAACGTGGTAAAATTTTTTTATGTATTTGCCAAAATTCTTTGTTAAATTTCGTTTTCTTAATTAATTTTTTGTTATCAGCAGTCAATAGAGCTCTAAACTGATTTATTTCATCCGCAACTTCTTGTTACAAAATTTCAGTCTTAATGGAATTATTGGTCTCATGTTCACATTCTTTTTTCAAAAAAATTACATTTTTTGGGTCATGTCCAGAATGTGATCATTTTGATAACCAAAATATTAAGTCTACTCTTTGTCATCAAAAATTGATCACCAAAATTTTTTTTTGATCACATAAAAATTTTTTTGATCACATAAAATTTTTTTTGTTGAAATCAAAAATTTTTTTTTATTCTAGAAATTCAAAATTTTAAAATTATGTTAATATTGAATGAAATAAAAAAAAAACAAAAAAAAATTGCAACTAACCATAATAAACTTTAAGTTTTTGAAATATATATTAAGATTTAAAAACTGTGTAAGAAAGGCAGTTTTTACAAAGAAATTGCTTTGTTCACAGTAGAATCGTCTGATGCAGCTAAATTAGCTGCAAAAAAAGCATTAAACAAACAGTCAAAACCGGTAGAATGTAGCATTTGTGGTGAATTTATGAAAAATGAAAAGGGTGAAACAAAAGAAATAATCACATAAAAATTTTTTAAAAAAACACAAAGAATAAATTAGATTTTGTTTTATTTTATTTTGAAAATTGGTTATAAAGTTTTATATTTTAAAAAATATCCTGATCACCAAAAATTTTTCTGATCACCAAAAATTTTTTCTGTATTTTTATTTTTTCATAAATTAGAGGCTTTTTTGATCACGAAATATGTGACCATTGATCACTGATCACATTCTGGGCATGACCCCATTTTTTTACATGTAATGATGCAGTTTTTGTGAAGAATTTTTTAAAAAAATTTTAAAAATAAAGAGCTGTGATTTTAATGTAAAAAAATGTAATTTTTTTGAAGAAAGACTATTTAATAATTTGTAATAAAAAAATGGCAAAATGTTATTTATTGTACATTTTTATATTTTTACATTTTTACATTTTTGAGAGAAGAAAAAAAAATCTCAAAATCAAAAAATCTAAAAAAATTTTAGGATAATTTTTTGAAAATCCTTTTTAAGTAATTGCGAATTTATTATTAATTTTCTTGAGTGAAAATTTTTTTAGATTTTTTGATTTTGAGATTTTTTTTTCTTCTCTCAAAAATGTAAAAATGTAAAAATATAAAAATGTACAATAAATAACATTTTGCCTAAAAAAATAACTAAAAACTGTTTAATAATTATTATTTTTAGTTTAAAAGCTATAGTAAATCAAATAAAACATAAAATATAAATAAAATATTGTGGGTATTTGGGTTTTGTGAAATTCAGTACAAAATGATAAAAAGAACAGAAACAAATAATAAAAATTGAAAAACTTTTTTTCTATAAACTTAAAATTAGTTTCGTGATTACGACATTGTGCAACTTTGTAAGTTGTATCAGTTATCAAGGTCTGCATTACTCTGCCAATTTAGCAGAAATTAGATTTAAATGTGTTCTAGCGCAGTGTACTTCAACGATAAAAAAAATAAATAAAGTTTTTTATGTTTTTCACTAATCATTTGTATGCCTTTAAAAAAGAACAAAAATTTAAAAACATGACTCATGTTTTTAATTAAAAAAAAACACAAAAGTTGCAAATTTTTCATGATTTTTCATCTTAAATAAAATTAAAGTAAATTCAATTTAAATTAATTAATTTCAAAAAATTATTGGCGATTTTTAAAAATAATTTTTTTTCTATTTCAGTAAAGTTACGTCATGATGATTTTACGTAAATTTACTAATTTTACAGCAAATTCAAAAATCAAAAAAGCTCCTGTCTTGCTTTTTTTTTTTATAATTTCACTTCAAGTATTCATTGTTTCAATTTTCCAGCATTTTTTATCAAAAAAAAAAAATTAACGTAATTTTTCATAAATTTTTGAATGTAAATTTACGTAAAATAATCATGACTTAGGAGTATTGTTTATTGAATTGATACTTTTCTTCTATACAAAATATAAAAAATTTTTAGTTTTATTTATTTTATATTTTATATTTATGATAAAAAAATTATTTAAAAATATATAAAAAATTTAATCAATTTTTATTTGACTTTCTCCCAGTTTTGTTTGATAATTTCAGATTTGGGACTTCTTTGTTTGTTTTAAATGCCCTAAGTAGACATGGTTTAAATTACAAAAAAATATTTTATTACTTATTTTAAGCGGTTGTGAAGTTCGTTTCAATTCGATCTTTTCAATTCAGAAAAACCTGAATAACTTTTTACTAAAAGAGATTATTTAGTTCTATAAAATGCTTAATTATAAGAAAATTTGCTTAATGCAGTAAAATAAGTCTGCAAAATACTCTGCAATTTTCTGCATAATGCACACGATTAAAAAGTTTTCTAATTAATTTTGCAAGTTCACTGCAGAGTTTTTGCAGAGTTTTTGCAGACATATATTTTCGGATTAAGCAAAATTGGTAAAACATTAAGCATTTTACATAACTAAATTATCTCTTTTAGTAAAAAAGTTATTCAAATTTTTCTGAATTGAAACGATTGAATCGAAATGAACTTCAAAACCCCTTATTTGAGGCAAAGTAAAATTTTTGCTCAAATTTCAATTTGCTCATTTTGCTCAAAATTTTTTTTGAAAACTATGCGCATGTGCATTAACTTTGCAAATTTCAGATTTTCAAAAAATTAAAAATTATATTTGTTGTTTTAATTTATGAAACATGATTAAAAAAGCAAATATATTAACTTTTTCAAAAAAAAAAACATAACCAATTTAGCAGATTATTTAAGTATCAATTCAATTCTTTTATTTTTTGTTCAAGATAAATCTTTATATTTAAAAATTTATCATTTATCTTTTAAGTAAAAAGATGTTTTTTTTCAAAGTTTTGACATAGAATTAGCCAAAGACTTCATTTGACTTTATTTCAAATTCATTTCAGTTCAAGTCAAAATTAATATGACACTTTTATGTACAGTAAAAGCCGGTTATAGTAAATTCCTATTTGCACAATAAAAAATTTATTATAAGCGGAAATTTATTATAAAAAAATGACCCTATTTTTTATTATTTTTATCCATACACTTGGTCGGTCTTTATGCAATCTTTCTGTCAGGTAAACATCTATATATCTATATATTGCTTTTAGAGCAGCATTTGATAAAGGTATCATTTCTTGAAGAAGCATTTACAAACCAGTTGTATAAAGCTTCCTCAATTAATGCTGCTTTCCTGACTCTTTAATTTTCAATGTTTTCATTAATGTCTTTTGCATGGAGATCAGAATATTTTTTTTTCATTTTTTCTATTACACAAATTGTTTAAGGATGGAATATAAAAACTCTCTGCGAATGTTTTGCTATCACACCCATTTGTTAATGAATTGAGAATATCAATTTTTTTTTGTAAACTTAAAGCTGCTCGCTTATTATTATTTTCAATATTTCTCGCTTTTCCTCTAATACAAGTCGACATTTAATTTCAAAAAAAATTAACTATAAAAATCAAATTTTCTTTTGTAAAGTCTCATTTGTTTTTTCTAAATAGTTTACTATAAGCAAAAATTTACTATAAAGGAATTTATAATAAACAACAAAATTTACATTAGGAGAATAGAAAAAGATTTTGTCTTTTTAAGATTTCTTTATTATAACCGAAAATTGTCTATAAACGAGTTTACTATAGACGGCTTTTACTGTAATATGAATTTTTTTTTTAATTTGTTAAGGTTACAAAGGCAGCATCTTACACAAGTTTTTTTTACTTCTAAGTAGCTATTGCAACGATCTATTGAATATTAGTATGTCACGAAAATAAAAAAAAAAGCATAAGATTTACTGGAAAAAAAAGGACCAAAATAAAACTCCGTGTCAGCTACCTGTTAATTAAAATTTCTCGTTTAATTTTAACAAGCTTAGCCAATAGTTTGACAAAAATTTGCTAAAAAAACTGAAATTTTTTATTTTTCTCAAAAATTAAAAATTAAGAAAGCTAGACTAAATAATAAATATAAAATAAAAAAATTTTGTAACTCATCATTCAGAAATAACTTTAAAAAATATTAAATTCAATTTAATTTTAGAGAATCTCACATAGATACTTTAGATTACAAGGATCATTTTTAAGATCACTAGCAATAAATTGAATTTAACAAAAATTATAATTAGGCAATTGTTATGTTTTTGCTACAATAGTTTAGAACGCTGCAACTGTGTTTTTTAATTGGCAGCCTAACGAGCGCTATTTTAGTTGGTGGTAACCACCGGAAAAACCAAGACGCCAAGATCCTTTAGTTCTCCAGATTTTAACATAAGCCTGATGAGAAACCTAATTAACCAGTTGACTTACATGCAGCGAATTTTTTTCAAAGAACTGCTGACCCAATGCCACTGTCATACCCAAAGACAATTATCTTGATAACAAGGTATTTTTTTAATATTTAAAAGCGACATCTTTTTAAATATTATAGAGTTAAGGAAGAACTTAAATCATCAATTCCTTTTAAAGAATTTATTAAATTCATCAGGGACATTAGGATTAAAGTTAAGGCGCACCCGTCAAATAGCGGCTACTGCGTAATCTTTTCCGGCAAAGCAAGAGCTTATAAAACCACAATATGCGACATTATAGCCAAGTCGTTTGGGCCTTTTCATACTTGGCCAGGTTCACAGTGGGTAACCACTGACATTTTAAAATTCGATGATGCAGCAAGAGCTCAAATAGACTCTATAGTACAAAGAAATTCAATGGGTTTCAGTTCCAAAGAAAATCACCCTGGATAATACTGTGTGCAGTATTTAAGAGCAGTTGTACGGCACAGGATTAAATATCAGGTTGGCTAAAAACAAAACATGTTTAAATGGCATAACCTTAAAAATTGAAAGGTTTTTCATGTCTTTCAATCCTTCAGAGAATCTGGACTTTGAGATGTTGAATAACGCAATCAACGCTAAACCAGAATTCCGTCGTAAATTATATCTCTACGACATGGACCATTTGGCATTGGCTATTTTGTGGGCAAAGCCAAAATCACCATGGCTCAATAGCTACAAAATAATTGCAGTAATATTAATAGCATCCAACACTCAATGGGAAAGCCTTATGGACTTGTGTGTTGCCGAAGAAATAAGATCAAAAGAAACAGAAGACATTATGAAAAATATTGAATTCTATTTAACAGACTATGAAGAAGAAAACCAACCATGCACTTACACCCAATTCAAAGAAGAAGCAGTATCACCAAGGAAGTTTAAATTTAAGCCTTCAAGAAAGATAACCTAGACAGACAATCAAATGGCTATTGAATCAGATTCTAGTATTATTTTGTTTTTTAAAAAATAAAATTGAAATTGAAAATTTAAAAAAAAAAGTAAGCTTGATTAATAAATATTTATTAATATTTTAGATAAGATAATTCAAAACTGTCATGGATTTTACTTTTTTTATTCAAACAATTGTAATCCTTTAGTCTTTTGTCCGGTTACATTAAGCAGTTGTTGTGTTACTGTATCCTACCTACTTGGCTGTTCAATCGGCATTGAAATATTGAATTTCTTCTGCTTTTAAAAACGACCGGTAAGAACCCTAACCCTAACCTAATAAGACCTAAAAATGATTTTTCATCAATTTCAAAAAAAATAGCTCTTATTGATTAACCTTTCCTTAATTATCCCATAATCAATAAGCAAATCTGGTGCGTCACTTTACCCTTTTAAAAATTATAAGTCTTTCTCATATAACTCATTAATTTTTATGTTAATTTTAAATCGTTTTTTTTGTAAAATATTGCAATTTTGTTTAACCAATAAAAATAAGAGTTTCACAAAAAAACGTCTTTTCTTTTAACCAATCAAAAAGATATTTCAAACAAAAATTATTTCCTTTTTTCTTCATTATGTGTTTGATTTTTTTTGACATAACGCGAGAGTAAAATACCAAGAACTGTTAGAATTTTTCAAAATTGGTCAAAGGACTTTTTTGTTTTACAAAATAATCTAACAACTTTTTTTGTTAAATTTAAAAAAAAAGAGCTAACGATTCTTAAGAAAAAAAAGTTTCTTCAAATTTTTGTATCTTTTACTTCAAGTATTTTTTTGTTTTTTAAAAAATAAAATTGAAATTGAAAATTCAAAAAAAAAGTAAGCTTGATTAATAAATATTTATTAATATTTTAGATAAGATGTTTCAAAACTGTCATAGATATTCCTTATTTTATTCAAACAATTGTAAGCCTTTCAACAATGAAAAGTCAAGTTTAATTTTAATAAAGTCATTAGAAACTCTCTTATTTACTGGTCCCTACCCCTACTCCTCGAGATTTACACAATCAATTGCGGAAGGTTCTATATCCATCAAGAAATACAAAACCAAAATTGCATTCATAATTGACGTTTTGGATTATATTCAAAAATTTTTCGAATTTTCTTTTAATTCTTTTTTATTTTATGAATCTTTTGTAAATTTTTTTTCTTAATTTTGTTTTTTAATTTAATTATAAATAATTGTCATTTTGAAATTGTTTTAAAAATAAAAATAAAACAAAAAGAATTAAACTTAATTAAAAGATTTAACCAGAAAAAAAAAAAATAAAAATAAAAAAAAACATGTTCATATAGGAAATAGAAATATATAATAAATTAAATTTTTTAAATCAAAAATTTGTTTTTTTTTGTTATCTTTTGTATTTACATTGCCCATTAATCGGAGCGTTCATATGAAACGAGTTTAATTTTCTTACAGTAATAATAATGTCCGGGAAATATGTCATTCATTTGATAAAAATCAGTTACTGACCTTTCTAATTTTATAAACTTTAAACCTATTATTTTGTAATTTTTCAATCGGCTTTTTTTTAATAACGTAACTAAAAAATTATTTTATTATGTAATTTAAATTAAAGAAGGTTATGATATAATAAATCGAAAGATTAACGTTTGACATAATTTATAATTAATTTTAAAGTCAATTGTTAATTTAATGCTCATTTCAGCTTAAAAAGCAACTCAAGGTAAACATACTGATCATGAAATCGACGAAATAATCGTTTCAAAAAAACCAAGAGATAAACATAAGGACTATGCGTTATTTTAAGCTTCAATTCTTACAAAGAGGCGTTAGCAGTTGTCCAAGATCGCGAAAAGAAACTTGAAGAAACCACTTGGAGAAAATAAATTACAAAAACGTAAAAGGGACTAATAGTGACAAGATTTATTTTAAATGTACGAATTCTGAAAATGCTTTATACATCAAAAAGCCTAAAACTCTTAGTGGAGCAATCATTTATATTTGAGATATTCAGCACATTTATGAAAAGGTTAATTAGATACCAGAAAACACAAAGTTGTTGATTTTTAAAAAGTATTTTGTTAAAAAACAGCCACCTAAAGTAAAAAAGAGATGGCTATGCGAGCGTTTACAAGAAGGTTACGAAGAAGTCATCATTTCAGATTAATAATTTGATTCATTATGAGAAGAAAAAGCGAGGAGATTGTTTAAAACTTGATGTTATCGGCTTAAAGGAGTGGGCCGAGAAATACAGCATAATTCTAGACAATGACGATGAGTTATTCACTTTTTCACTGTGGGAGAAATCCACAAAAAATCGATTTAAAGATATTTTTCACAACAAAAAGGTTTGATTTCATTCAATAGACATGCAAAGCATATTGTATCAGACGCAACATACAAACTCACATGGTTGAATTTTCCGGTTCTTATGTGTAGTACAAAAGATAAAAATAAAAGTAGAGCCTTTCAGTTTTTGCGATGTGTCGAAAAAATCGTAACAAACATGTCAAAAGATTGCGATCAGCAATTCACTTCTACAATAAAAATTCGCAGAAATTCCATTGGTAGACACGCACAAATAAACATTAGGTTACGAATGGGTCAAAACTAACTAACAAATTATCAAATATAAACACAATGATCAACTTTATTGCATTTTTGCATCTACTAAGAACGATAAGAGGCAAGTAAAAGCAAATGCAAAGATTATCTCGAAAGAAAAGTTTGGGATTCTTTTGACGATTATGCTTGATTCATCCAATCAATCAGATACGTTAATTTAAATGAAGCTAGAACGGAATTAAGTATCTATTCTTGTCAGTATTGGAATAAGAATTTTGTCTGCAAACATATTATAGGTATAGCAAACATTTTCAAACTCAATCAATTTCGTGGACTAAATTTATAAATTGAAGCTAATGTAAAGAGAGGTAGGCGTTAACAGGCTAAAAAAGCTTTAAATCGAAGTAAATCATATATTTTTCATATACTTTTTTTTTATTGGATATAATTAAAAATTATAATAATTTATTCAATCTTTCACTCCAAAATTGCAATATTTTTTCATTCGTTTCAACCAATCCAATTTTATGTAAATTTCTAGAAGTCCGCTCGATTCACTCACTATGCTCTTAGAAAATTCTGCTCTTATAAATCTTTCAAAACGGTTGAAATTGGACATAGTACCGCTGATAAAAGTCAAAGTTGACTTTTCCCTAACTTTATATACTATTTTTATTAGTGACTTTGAAGTTTTGCGCTAATTTGCCTTGAAAACATCAGTTTCACCAAAAATAAAGATTTCATTGTGTTATTAATTTAAAATGACTCACATTTTTAATATAAAAATAAAGAATTTTTGAAATTTACGGCACCTCTAAGATGGTAACATAAGCCCAGAGTTGGTGAAAAGTCAAAAATTTACTTAAAAATAATTCAAAAGTCAAAGTTAAATTTGACTTTAATTTTTTCCTAAATTACCAAAAAAAGGAACCATAGATATTATTACCGTATTCCCTCGTTCGATTATGCTGCACTACAAGCTAAGGCATGCAAATAAAAACATCAAATTTAAAATATTTTAGCATGGGTGAGATGTACTTTGGTGCATGGTCCATAAGCTGGTAGCTTAATTTATGGTGCAGCATAATCGAACGAGGGAATTCGGTATTATTATCACTGAAATTATATTTTCACTTTGAATCCTTGTAAATATCAAATAAATTTTTAATTAAATAATTTTTTTCTAGATTTTTTATTTTTATAATTGATTAAAGTTTGAGTTAAAAAATATGAAAATTCTTTTAATAATGCTAGGTTAGTTAAAATTAAAATTATTTGAATTCCTTTTTATAAAAATTTGTGAATGATTTTGCCAAGTTTCATTCTTTGTACTTTTCTGTATAAAAGAATCTTTTCTTGCTTTTCTATAAGATTCAAACAATCAGTTATACATTTTTAAAAGTGTTCATGCTTCGTTCTTGAATTAAAAGTAATTAATGGGTCGGATCCCAATGATTCCAATCAATTTAGTGAAGTTTTATTCAAAAAAAAAATCATATTCGTTCTTTTATGAATTTTTGTGTTTCTTGAACACTACCATTGATTTAAATCTTCTTGCTTGGTCTTCCTAGAGACATTTTACCGAAAATTCGGCCGAACCCTAGCAATCAAATGTTGTAGGGAGGTTTTTTTAATAATAATATGAATATTTATTAAATTATGTCACATAGAATAGCTAAAAACAAAACTAATTAAATAAAATATATTATCATTATTAAATGAAATATTCCTTTAGCAAAAATTTTTAATTATTTTTATTATATTTTTGCTCTAATCAAATTTATGATGGCTGCAACATTCTCTCTTTATATGTTCATTCGGAAAATTTTTATTCAATTTTTTTTTTAGACCGGAATTATTTGACAAGCATTTGAATGAAATATTCGAATTTTTTTCATCATTTCTAAGTTCGACCAATTATTAAATTTTTCAGACTAAAATTTGTAATATCAACACTTATTTAGAATTTGGGAATTTAATTTCTAAATATTTAAGATACGATTGATTTTATTTGAAAGTAATTAAGAATAAAATGTTTTTCAAAAATTAAAAACTTTAAAAAGTTTTTAAAAAAATGATTTCAATATAAAAAAAAGTCCATTTATAAATAAACTGATTTGTGTTGTAGCTTATTCAAAATAAATAACAAATTATTTTTCCAATTGCTCTTTAATCAAAATAAATAAACACTTTTTTGCAAAAGAAATATTTAAATGACAACTTAAAGTGTCGAAAATGAGGAAAACATGATTTTTAATTAATGACATTCAATTTTTATATTTCTAAATTGAACTTGCCTTTTTTTGGGGAATTGAATTGAAACAAATTGAAAAATAAAGTTAGTAAAATAAAAATGTCATATTTACGTAATAAAAACATTTTATAAAAAAAAATATTAAAAGGTTTAATGAAAGCGCTATTTATTAGCAAATTTTTAATTAATTAGTGTTTTTATTATTTAGAACTGGAATATTTATTTATATTGAAGTGCAATAATTTTATTTTAGACAAATTGAAGTTTCAGATCAAATTTTAATATAAAAAAGACCATTTAAAAATCTAAAATTTGATTAATCGAATTGTTTTAATAATTTTTAAGAAATAAATACCAAACATTACTAGATATGTTGTGTCTATTAATAGTTAATTTTCAAATTAAAAACAAAATGATTGATCTCTTATTTATTTAAGAAAAACAATCAATAATTTAAATAATTCAGATTAAGTAAAATCAAAAATTTAAAAATTCATAACTTTTATACAGAGTTGGCCAAAAATCAAACTAAAAAAAGTCATATTTGACTTTGTCTTTAGAATATTCTACTCAAAAACAAAGTTCAACTTTACTTTTTAATTTATTTTAAGGTATATAAATTAATTGTTGTTGTTGTCTTTCAAATTAAGAAAATTGTAATTTTTTTTTACTGAAAATTTAATTTTATTACTTAAAATCCCTTTTTTAAAAAGATAAAAGCATTATTTTGTGTAAAATTATGCAATAAAATGTAAAAAAATTTAACAAAAATCAAATTTTTGTCCATAAAATTGGAATTTCTTTGGTGTCAGCATTTTTGTAAAGTTTTACTTGAAATAACGTAATATTTCGTAAGCTTACATTTTATTACATCCTAAATTTTTTTGAAATTTTACGTAATCTTACATTTTTTAATGTAAAATTACCCGTTCTGCGGTTAAATAAGAACAGTGCATGAAAATTAATTTTAGAATTATTTTTTCTCAATCTTAAAAAAAAATTATATTCTATATTTTTACTACATTTTCTTCGGAAATTTTCTTCAGAAAAAATCATATTAAATTCTTTTCAAAGTCAATTAACTTGATTCTTAAAAATTTTTAAGTAAAAATCAATATTTGAATTCTTACCGTTCCATGTAGTTATTATTACGGCCGCTCTTATATCAAAGTCTTTGAATTGACAAAACTTCAGAAAAAATATTATTAAATATCAATCTTTATTTTGTTCAAACCACAAATTGGATAACATAAGTTCTTTGAATTTTTCTCTTTTAAACTTTTACATCTTTATCTAATTGAAAAAAGAAGTAT